>BMAU01016286.1:0-439315 GCA_019973935.1 Trichonephila clavipes
TATTTTGTGCGAACATTTCTTAGCAATTTTCGTTAGTTATTGTTATATTTTTTTGCATTATCCTAGTTTAATAATTATGCAGAAGCAATTCTTAATCAATCGTCTCCAAAGTAATTTTTGCCGCAGTCCAGTATAGTTGTGTTATTTTAGTGTCAATGTGCCAGGCCCATTGATACTGCGACTTTACAGTGTATTTATATATATTTATTAACATTTTAGTCATTTTTAGCACACTTATATTTTTAGTTCTCTTCCTTTTTCGTTATTTTTTTAGTTTATTATCGCTTTATTTCAGTACTATCAAGAATGGCCTTTCCATAGTATAGAAATAGCGACCATTGAACTGGAAAACCCTAAAGTTATCAACAGTGCATGTATGCTTTACGCTGATACTTTTTCCCCAAATCACTGGAAAAATAATAGCGTTATTTAGAATGGGCAAAAAGTACAAAAAGTTGCTAATGACGATTTGTGAGCATATCGTTCACCGAACCGGACAACGCTTCTAACGAAAATTTTGTTGGTTAATTGCAAAGTCCGTGCGGAGATGTGAAAGCGGAGTTAAGGTACCAGCCTTCGTGGAAATTCGAAACAACTTGTCAGTGAGCTATGAATTATTTCTTTTTGTTCCTATTTATAATCTGCAAACTGTGTTATTTAGGATAAATCGTTTGTCTGATTTTACCCACTATTTATTTGAAAAATAAAAAGAAAATGCCCTTTTTTAATATTTAAAATTTTTTTTATCATTAAATCAAAAGAATGTTATGGATTAAAAAGCAATCAGTAGCTTCTGTAAACATCTAAAACGTAAATTACTAAAATGGAATATTAGTATTTTGTAGTAAATATACGTGAAACATTATTTATCATAAATTCATAACTTGATAATTTTTTAAAACAGCATTGATGTGAATAACATTATTTCTATTTTAAAAGCAAGAATATGCATTATCAAGCTTAATCTTTGTACAGTTTTATGTAGTTTGTGATTGAACACATTGTATTTCAAAATAAATATGATTATGTACACCATTGCTTTATCATTTTAATCTCTTAAAATTTATTGAATGCACAAAAGGAAATATTTTCTTCTATAGTAATAATTTCCTAATTAAACAATCAATTTTTTTTAGCCATTGTATTAAATCTGAAAATTGTTTTAGTTTCTAAGGAATTTAGTAATTTTCAACAACACTACAGGTAGTAATAAAATACGCAGTAACAGAATAGTTATTTACCTTTTTGCCAAAAATTAATAAAAACAGATATTTTATGATGAAGTTTTTTTCAGTAAGAAAACTGCTGGAATACCGAATTTGAACTACTAATTTTCTTCACTCTGCTGTCAAATGAATAAACCCTTGATCACGAAAATAACATTGAATCCAAGTATATTCTACATTATACTTCGCATGTCACAGATGGCAGATGCACCTACAAAGGCAAGAGACACAGTCTACACTACATTTTTTTAAATTTGTACGCAAAGTGTAATTTTAAAACAACATTAATAACACAATATTTCCATCATTTCTCAACTTCTTGGCTTATGGGTTATCGATTTGGAAAATGAAGTATTCATTTTGTTAATAAACTTTGGCACAAATTTAAAACATATTTGCCAGTTTATTGTTCAGTGGAATGGTATGTAAATATGAAACACCTTATGCATGCTTAAAATTTTTAATTTTACAAATTTATTTGTTTAATAAATGCCTTCTTTCCTTTCTAATTTCAGATAATCACTGCAAAAATGCACTTGTCCCATGGAGTGCCCCTGCATATTGTAAACATGTCTTTGCTTTGTTTCATGCAATTGAAGATTACGTCAGAATGAGTTATTTTTATGCATCGACTGAACGGCTACAAACTTTGGCACCATCCAAAGCCTTCAAAACTGTTCCACAAGAAACTAGCAAAATTTTTTAAGGGTGAATCTTCGAAAGAAGGCTTTTGAATACAAATTTTGACTCACGATGCACAAATTTCAATAGCAATAATATTGAAACAACTTAAAGTAAAAAATTTCTTAACTGAATAAACCTCGTATCTTATTTGCTATCACTTCCCATTAAAATTGTTGACATAATAAAATGTTCAGCTTCGCTTTAATTTAAATATTTGTAAGTGATTTTACAAACAAAAACTTCATTATATTTTTTCTTTCAGTAGTTGATTTGTTCTCTTCATCCTAAAGATACCCTTTAGAGATCCAACCGTATTCAATTTCTCATGGCCAAGCAAATTGACGTGGGTAGAGAGCTTAAGTATCACGGAAATTTCCAAAATGGTATAACAAGCAGTCTTAAACCAAATTATTCATACAAAAATTTCAGTTTATGAAACTAATTTGGAAGCACACAATCTCTGTAATTTCAATGTATTGGTCTTATTCCTTTAGAAAGAAAAATATTCTTTTAAAACTTGGACGAACTTATAATCAGTATTTTGCTGTAAGTGGTTTTCTAAAGAAGCCGAAATCCTTAAATAAAAATTTGGCAGTTATTCAGTAACCAGGAAAAAGATGTTCAGAGCTTGCTATGAATTACAAAAATGTCCCATGGATTTTGGAAAAAGGTTATTTTTTTCTGATGAGAGCAGTCTGAGATTTTTGGCATAACTTCCAAGCCTGAAAAATAAAACAGCTCTGAACCCAAAAATGTAGTCTCACTTTAAAACACGAGGTGGAGATGTGTGTTCGCCACGAGCGAGTAACTTAGCATTTATTATCAACAACAAAATGAATGCCTTTAGCTGCACACAAAGTATTGAAATTTGTCACATTGCCAGCATTATGTTCTAGTTAATGTCACTTTTCGCCAAAGTGTACAAACACCTGAGTATAATTTTTTTAAAAATCTCTCTTTGCAAACAAATGCTTTCAATCTCTATTTTCTTTATTGGTGTGAAGCTTTAATATTATTTTTTAAAACAATTTAAAATGTATCTCAATAACTTTGTTATATTACTTAATTTTATTTTCTTTTTGAAAAAACTAATTTGTACTTTTAAGTATACAAATACACATTCATAAATTGCATAACGTAAATTTGAATCCTCTTTACGCAGATTGTACCTTTATTATTCATTATAGTGATTTAAAATGTACATTTTTGGTTATACAAACACTAAAACTGACTCTATCATATATTTTATGATTTAAAACTTTCAACAAAATAAATGATGTGGATCATAATCAAGCCTCTTATTTTATCATAGTTACTCAAAATGAAAATCTTGTGACTGGAAATAGCATATTTCATATACTGCAAATCTGGCGTATAACGCACCTATACTTCAACCCGAATTTTTAATTTTAGGTGAATTCGCCGTATAACGAAGAAATCTTGAAATATTAATATACATTGCTTTTATTTCTTTTTAAGTCATTTATTCAAGGTATTACCCAAGACTTTTTGAAAAACTACTATATTCTAGAAATAAACTCTTTGCTCATATGTGGAGTAAAATTTTTTTTGCTTAAACGGCGTTTAGATACATGTAGAAGTACCTTTTTATGTTCATCTCGTACAGTTTGTTGTTGCTTTTACATTTAGGTAATGCAACAAATATTAACTTCGATTTTATTTTTTTGCGTCTAGCAAAGATATACAGCTTCGACCTATGGCACTTCATTTGACTTTTATAATTATGGAAATAAGTGTAAAATAACTGAGTAGGTAAAACGAGTGCTTCAAAAATCTCTTCCCGGCGATAGAAATGAAGTTTTTAGTAGAACTCAAACAGATTACTTTACAAGATAACCCATGCTATATGAACACAGAAAATTCTTTCGCATAGCTAGTTTTACTCTTATTAATAACATCATTTATTGACATTTAACATAACATTATGAATACACCATGCTACTAAAAATCATTTTGCTATGAAGATATTGATGAAAATATCTTAAATGTATTTTTAAATATTCAATGAAAAGGCATAAGTGGCATTTCTTTCATTTCTACCATTCCAAAGCTCAGAATTTAAAGAAATGATACAAGGATCAAGGACATAGAATGCTTTATCAAAACCACACTCAGTCAGTACAAAATGTATACAGTGAAACTATATTTAAATACACAACTGGGAACTTCTAAAATTTTTTCATGCTTAAGAATACAAAAAAAAAAATATTCAACAAAATTAAGCAATCTTGCATTAATCCCAATATACAATGAAAGTCACCTGAATACGTTATTCCAGCCCCACCATTCAAAATACTTAAAGAAAAACAGATATGGATCACAAGTAAACTGTGGGAAACTAAGCATCAGAGCAAGTTAGTGTGTAATAACAACTTTCATCAAAAATATCTGCGGAACCATTACAAAGCTAGATAGAATCTCAAACATAAAAACCATAAATTGCAATTTTACATTATCTATTTTAAGCGATAAATTTGTGCATTAATTTAATAATATATAAATGGAAATAATTAATATGTATTCCAGCCCACCATTCCAAATAACACTTCAAATGAAATATATTACACTCCGTGGCATCTAAACCATGTGGAAATAGCAAAACATCAATTTCATCAAAAACACTGAACCATTAATAAATAGATAATTTCAAACATAAACCAATGTAAATTGTACTAGCATTATCTATTTTAAGCGAGATAAATTTGTATTTCAATTTAATATAAGCAAATGAAACAATTGAATATGTATTCCAGCCCCAATTATTCCAAACAATTTAAAGAAAATGATATTGATCACAAGTAACCAGAAACCACGTCAAGAGTGTGCTTTTTACAAGGGTATAGTGTAATATCAACTTTCATCAAAAACACTGAACCATTAATAAAATAGATAGAATTTCAAATATAAATAAAAACACAAATTGTACTATATTATTCAGTTTAAGCGATAAATTTGTACTTAATTCTTATATACAAATGAATAATTTAAATATGTATCCTAGCCCCACCATTCCAGCAATAACAATTTAAAGCAAAAATGATGCTAGATCAAGCATGAAAATAGAATACTAAAAAATAAAAATTTATATGTAGCTTTTTTAAAAAATTAAATTATTTATTAAATTAAATTATTGAAACTTAACTTGCATCAAAGGCTCAGAAAATTACACAACATGAGTAAAATAAAGAAAACTGCAAGATTATGGAAAACCAAGTGATATGGTAAAAACCCCGGGAAAGCATTTAGAAAATCTTTATTTCTTTGGGATATCGCCCTTTCCACTGCAACTCGCTTCTTGTCTGACAAATAACCGGGCAAGCCATTGACCATTTCAGTGATATGTCAAACTGGACTTTGTTTCTAGGAATATTGGCGATGGTAGTTTGCATCCAATTTTCCAACTATCAAGTAATCAAAAAACCCTTATCAGCCATTACAACATCATTTATTGCCTTCAAACGATTCATCAGTTTATTTCTTATAAAACCTTTATCAGATATACCATTCAAAGAATACCCTGATATGAAGCTTATAGCCCGTTAGAGTACGCCAATCACACCCTTAAAGGTATTAGCATTTTTGTAATGACTGAAAGTCATTTGTTACTCCATTGGACTACTGGGTTTCTGAACCTCAATCTTGGTGCAATCTACAATTATTCGTACATTTTTACAATACATTCGGAATGGTGGTGGCATGTACCGAATCACCTGATCCTTGGATGTGAAGACATCCTGCAATTTTAATTTCTCATACAGAACATCCGTGACGAAATTGAAATCACGCGAAACAGTAGAATCTGAAATTCCAAATAAAATTGCTAAAAATTCATTTGAAATTCCAGTTCTCAGTTTTACCAAAAACAGAAAATACCTATCAATGGGTCTTCTTTTTGTACCCATTGATAAATCATCCTCAATCTGGAGGAATCTGTAAATACAGTAAAAATTTTTATGGTAAAACTTGTTACGCATTTCATTTGAGTATCATCACGGATGTTCTCAGGGGATAAAATTAATTTCTTTTGTTGATATTAATTTTTCAATAGCTATGTCCTTTTGAGATAGCATATCTATCACTTCACCAAAAGTATCTGTTTGGGTACCAGCACTGGTAGTACTGGGCTCCATTTCCCTAGGATTAAAAGAACATATTGAAATTTGTATCTATTCATAAACATTTTTTAAAAAAGTTAATACTATTATAAATTTGATATTTTTCAGAAAACCCTTACAATACATGCCTTTTTAGTACATAAAGTACATATAGCTTGAGGCAAAAAAAATTAAACTAAATTTAAATTAAACTAATTCCACTTTAACAAGAAAAACATATTAGTAAAAATTTTTTACATTTCTGACTGGACTTCTTCTGTTTGTACTGTTTCTGTCAAAGATGGTTCAAATCTATTTTTCATAAAAACCACGTTTACATTAGTATAATATTTTTAATAACAATTTATATAATATTTATGTATGTACTTCATTGAAAATATATATATGTCTATGTTATTTCTTCCTATATATCAGATTCTATTTCTCTAGTGAATGCTTCACACAAATGTTTTTTTCAATAAGTATGTAAAATCATGTAGTAATAAATTTTATGCATATATATATACTTTACATATATTGAATATCATATTCTTGTGTTCTAATTTTAGATAATTAAATACAGAATTATCTTTGTTGTTTACTGTCAAGATATGTAAAACAAGTAAAATTTAGGTTACATAAATATATATTTTACCTGTTTATAAATGACCTCTATATAATTTAATTTAATATAAAACCAAAGTTTGCTTTACAGTTTTAAGTTAACTAACATATTTTAGTTTTGCATGTACATTCTCTGTATAATTTAACTAAAAATATGCTTTTAAGTACTTACATTACTGAAGTGGATGGCTTACATCTGTCCAAAATCCTTCGAGATGAGGCTTTCTTTTTTAAAAACGAAGATAGTTGGGATAGAGCCCCGTTTTAACTGCCGACGATTAGTAAATGGTTGATACTCAAAGCATGTCTCTTCGAAGTGATCAGAACATATCAGAGAGTGAGCAGATGGCTTGAAATATTTTCACGCCTGATCATTTTCAACCATGCTTTCAGAAGACCAGGATTTTCACCGGGAACTTAAAGAATGACTTGCTTTTGCATTCTTCCTTCTTCCTATAATTCGTGCAGCCATATGCAGCGCAATGAGACATTTTAATAAGAATATTTTAAATGTAAAATTGAATTTCAAGAACGAGCAACGAAGTGTTAGGCTAAAATTACCCGGGAAACAAACCAAAACATAGACACGTGTTCTCCTCACCACGTGATCATGACGTCACATGAATCAACCTCATTGCCGCAAGTAATTTTGGCGACCAGTTTCTTCCCCCGAGGGAAGCACCTGAGCTCTGACGATGTGAACTTTGTTCTAGGGATTTAATTTTGCCGAAAGCAAAAATAAAATACTTTTCGGAGGGTCGGATGCAGCTCTAAACCCTTTGGGTGAGCTCAATTCTCTGGAGTAAGTAAGTAAGTAAGCCATACAGGCACTCGAGGGATTTTTTACACGCCGCATAAGCATACAGCTTGGACGACGCTGTTGATTTTCTGCATCATGAAAATCCACAGACATGGGCTGGGTCGAACACGCAACCTTAGGTGCAGAAGGCCAGTGACAAACCGCCCAGTCAGCACTCCTTCTCCAAAATTTTCATAGATTACCTATATTTGTAATTTGAGCCTTAACATATTTAACATTCATCAGTCCCTCTACAAGGGGTTCCTTAGTGGTGCTGGGGCATGAGTTCATAACATGTCTGGACACGAGTCTGCGACTAAGACAACTAGACGCTACCATGATCACTCCAGACGCTTGGAAAAGACAGCTTTATTTGTCTCCTACAATCTTATGAAGAATTCGTCCCCAAGTTGTACTTTGATGTTTTGCGAAGTTTGATTAGAGCAGGGATGGCGAAACATTGGCACGCCAGCGACAAAATAGTTTGCATTTTATAACAGTATTTTAAAGTTTATTTGTGTTATATTTACGATTTTTAAGTGTTATTTAACATGGCTAGTTCAACAAAAGAATAAAAAAAAAGACAAGTAACAGATGATTTCAAATTTGTGAATCTAGAAATATGGTATTATTAGTAAAGGCGACAAAGCGGTGTGTGTTTTATGTTCAGGAATAGTGATAAGCAGATCGTCTGCAAAAAGGCATTTCAAAACAAATCACAAACCCTCTTGTCAAAAAGGTGAACCCCAGCAAAAGTAATTAATTGCTTAAAATTAATAACAATTGGCACACACACAGATGACTCCAATTGAGCATGTATTCTACTAAAAGTAACACCTTACAATCCAAATATAAGTTGTTTGTCAACCACACAATCTTGCAGCTACAGAAGTCATAACGTTACTTTGATTTGAATTATATATATATATATATATATATACGTATATAACTAAAACATTTTCGACTATACAGTGCAAAAGATATTTTTTAGTAGTAAATAAAGAGTTTTTGAGTTGTGAGTATTTAGTTTTATAATTTCCCAATAATCACAAGTCAAAATTATTTGACGTCACGTCTGTACCTCATTAAACACTTATTTGAAAAAAAATGGCACGTTGATCCACAAAGGTTCTCCATCCCTGGATTAGAGTAATCAATTTATTTGGGTGACTAGGTTGAAATCTAGGGAGCTTCTAACAATTAGGGACCTATGAGCTCTTACAGGGTATTTTCTTCTGTGGTTTTATGTGGTCGCTGCCCTAGAGATTATGGTCGTAGTTTTGTGGTCAACATGTTCCAAGTTCAAGCCCTATTGCCATTGAAAACCAGCCGTGTAGAGAAGGGGGTCAAACTCAAAGATTAACTTAGGCTAAGCAAACAAGTTTTAAATTTAGGTAGGCCGCAAAAAAAGCAACAAAAAAAAAACCTTATCTTTATAGAAACGTAGGTTTATTTCGAATAATACATTTATAAAAGAACTAGAAAATTTAATATGTAAGTCCCAATGGCGTAACGTACAAACCCACATCTTGGGGGGAGGGTGCCAGGATTTTAGGGGACCCAAAACCTACGTTATCTTATGGTTACGTTATCTTATCTACGTTATCTTTGGAGTCCTTTGTAAGATCTGGCTTGGGCCCTAAAACATGACTTTTTAGGGGAACCCTAATGTTCTCCGATACGCCACTGGTACAAGTGACCAAGTTGTCACTGACACTTGAAATCTCTTCTGTGCTATTATCTTTCCAATTTTGGGAGAATTTTTATTTTATTTTACTATATATTATTGTGTGCCGATATATTGGCCGGGCCGCAAAAATGTACGTTGCGGACCGCGAGTTTGACGCCCATGGTGTAGAGGGACTGTGTGATACACGTTAAATCTATCGCTGTAGAATCTATCACACGTTAAATCTGTCGAGGCTCAAATTCCTCACGTTAGCACTATACGGAAGTTCCGAAAGAGGGGGAGGGGGGAGATGCCAGCTCATGAGTCGTCCTCGTCACTCGACTATCGTTAAAAACTACGAGACCTGACGCCAATAGACCTCGTGTGGCTTTTAGCTCGACGTTAATAAACATTTACTCTAAGATTTATCATAAAGTGCTTAAGGTATCCGACTGCGTTCGGAATTGTGATTTTTCAAAAGCTTTTAAAAGAATAATTTTCATATTTAGTGTCACTTAGATTAGAAAATGTATATAAAATTGTTTTAAGAATATTATAAGAATAAAAAATTATTTAAGTACAATATTTTGACAAAAAATGAACATAGTATGACCAATTTTCAAAACATTCTCCTTTAATGAAAAATGCTTCTATTATAACAACATTTTGTTGCCTGTATATATCTTAGATCGCTGTACAGAGGCTTAACTAGAATTTTTGAAATATATAACTTAGAAGTGGATTTTTATCCATATTTTACTCACAGAGGGGAGAAATTTTAAGAAAAAAATCCCGATAATTATTTCAATTGGCGGTAACTCTGAAAATAATGTTAATTTTTCAAAAATCCTAGCTCAGATTCTCTGGAGAAGTCTTTACTTTATAAAAGCAAAATATCTCATTATTATAGAAACATTTTTTTATAAAAGGAGAACGTTTTGAAAAAAAGGTTATTCTAAGTTAATTTTTTGCCAAAATATTGTATTTAAATATTTTTTTTGTCATAATATCCTTAAAATAATTTTATGCGTGTATTCTAATCCAAGTGGCAATAAATATCATGAAAATTATCATTTTATGAGCTTTCTTAAAATCACGGTTCCGAACGTAGACGGATACCTCAAAAAGACCTGAAATACTCAGAGCTGGAAATCTCTACCGAAAAAAAACATGACCACGAATTTAGTGTTCCCAGAAAGTTCAGACGAGAGTTCAAAATTTCCTTTTTATATTATTTTAAGTTTTGATCTCAAAACTTGTACCCATAAAACTCAATTATTAAAAAAAAAGATATTTTCCACACACATTATTGACCCAAGGATTTTTATAGTAACTTTAAAACACAGTTCCGCCTGAACAGGAAATAGTTGAACTTAAATTAAATATTGAAACAATGGAAATTGTGGGAAAAATTTAGTATTTTTACAGTGTTTCTTTTTAAGATCAAAGATGATTCAGAATACGTACTTATACTAGCATATATGCATTCAACACTATTGAGTAAGATATTATAAAAAAATGACCATGATGGCAACTCTTGCTACATTTTTAATCTTATCAGTCAACTTCCTATTCAAGTTTGAAGAACTTGTGCTCATAAAAAAAAAAAAAAATTTCAACTTAAATCTAAAAGGTAATATTTTATTCTTTCTTTTTAGAATGCTCTTGAGAATTTTGATTAATTCCAAAAATTGTCGTGACATCTAAAGGTTAAATAAAGTGACGCAAAATTTAATTAAAATCTAAAAGTTATTACGTTTAAATTACAGGTTTTTCTGATTTTTTCATTACGACATTGTTTTTTTTCTCTAGTTACAAGTCATTATTAATCTACATTTAACCAGTTGAATTCGTAATAATTCAAAGTACTATTTAAGAATTTGACGTAAGTTTTAATTCCGTTTTTCAATTACCTGATACAAGTACACACACGCGCGGTGAATATACACCATAAATATATATATATATATATATATCATTACTCATAACATATTATAAAAAACTCAATATAATTAAGGTGAATTATTAAATCATATTTGTGAATCAGATTTAGTTAAAAAAATGAGCAATACATTATATATTAAGTATAATTAATTAGGTTGCATTAATTTTAAGATAATTTCATTAAATTTTCCTAAATATTTTAATTTGTTATTAACTAGCTAAAAGTTAAATAAAATTAATCTCTTTCATTATAATTTTTCGGTTACAATCTCGAGTATTATATTAAAATTATTAGGGCCAGTAACTTTAAGTACACATTTTGAAAAAAAATTATTTTTAATAGGCATTTTCAAATATAAATATTTGCTTCAATATTTAGCTGAAAATACCCTAAAATTAGCTTTATATCTAAATAATTTCTTAGACAAAACTAGCAAAATTTCATTCCGTTTTCATGTGTGTATGTTCAAATGATATTACAAATAAAATGCTAGCGTTGGAATCAACGTCATTCTACTGCAAGAGAGAGGTGCAATGAGAAAGAGTACAGTGAACCCCAGAAACTTTTTTTTAAAACTCACACTTATTATTTAAAAACACAAATACTTAAACTCGGAAAAATTATATTTTTAAAAGGTAAGCTACAATAAAAAAATTTCAATACCTAGTTTGAAAAAGCGAAAGACTTTCCGCATGACATCTTTGAACAGCAATAGACAGTTGTTAGTCATGCATCAATGGAACTAATTAAAACGTGATACTTTCAGCTTTGGAGAAGATACATACATTCTTTATCTCTTCTAAATGATTTTTATCTTATAAAATGTTCTTTACAACCCCACTCTTCCCACTGATTCTGTGTGAAGTGCTGCTTCTCAGTATTGTTTTGTAAAAATGAGACGTGGCCTTTAGATAGCGTAAAAAATTGACTCAATTATTTTGAAAATTATATATTCATGGAGAGAAAAAGCCTACAGTTACATACTGGAACATCTTAAGAATTCTATAGGCCCTGGGTCCAAACGCAAAAAATAGATCCTGGACCCTTACGTAAAAGTAGACCCTGGACTTCTACTCAAATGTAGAGAGACCCCACTAATGAACCATAAAAGTAGACAGTACATAGCGTACTTTGTCAGTTACTCGTACAAACCCAAAACAAATAAATGTGTATGGCTTACAATTGCGCAAACCAGTTCGACCGACTGCTGCCATTTGACGGAATGAATAATGATGGCATATGATGGTAGGCCTAAGCTTATACATGAACGACAGTCATCACATGTAACCCGTTGACATATCGTTTGAAATTCCCAGTTTTTTGGAGAACACAACGGAAAATAACATTAAGCTCTTTAAAATGATTCAAATCATGATCTTATAACGGCCGAGTAAAGAACGAGACGAGGCCCCCATTGCGGCCGAAGCCCTAGGCCCGGGCCCAGTTGGTCCATGCCTTGACACGCTCCTGGTCATATATGACATCAAAGTAAAAGAGGAACAATTTAAGAATTCCTTTTTTAAGAAATTTTTCTAAGACAGAAATGTTATATATCACTACTTGATTTATTTTCCTACATGTTAGTATCAATATGCAGCATACACTCTCCCCCTCCCAGATATATGTGTATGTGTATAGTCGAAACCTATTGTAGTGAACTGTCTGCACAGACCAAATAAAAATAACTTACCGAAAGTTCACTGCATCCAGTTTTGTTAAACCATTAAAATTTCTTAATATTTGATAGTGTTTTTGTTGGAAATAATCAATATGACAGCGTGCAGTTTACTAAAATAAATCAATTACTTTTGAGCTAACTTATATATATAAACGGATGTTTGTATACATGATCTCGCTTCACTCTATTCAACTGATCGCTATGAAAACTTGCATGTATATGTATTTTTTGTGGAGAAGGTTTTTGTGCTATCCTCTTTGTTGCAGCTCCCCACAAGGTGGCGCTACAGCATATCAACTTCTGCTCCGTTCAATCAATCGCCAAGTTGTCAATATGGTTGCTAAAAATGATGCCAACTTGGCCATGTTCCCACTGAATCGCCATTATAATGTAAGGAGCCGCGTTGCTTGCGAATATTACAATTTTAACACAAAATAAATACAACAGAAAGTAATACTAACGTATAACACATCCATATATAAACTATTTACACCATTTTAAGCGTTCATTACATAAAATTTGTAACAATGTGTTACTTTTACTGAAAAGAGATCAGCTTTGAAAAGTGTTTTCAAAAATCGACCCACAAGACAGGGTCGTTATAAATAAAAAAAAAATCATTTTTTATTAGCTATTAGATCTACCGACTTAAAGTTTAACAAATACGTTTTTTTTTGTTCCGCTGAGATATGCAAAAAGTTTTTTTTCTGTTTAATTTGCAATTCACTTAAAATTAACTCATTAGAAACTTTTTTGTCCTTCAATCTGTATTGTTTAATATTTCAATTCACCCGTGCGAAGAACGAGTTTACCAGCAAGTCTATATATAAAAGAACACAGCAACTCACTCACTGATCCCGAGATTTCCGGAACCAACAGACCCCCACTGACTTGAAGTTTGGAAAACATGTTCCCTTCTTTTAGTAGAAATCCGTTAAGAACAGATTCTTTGGAGGAAGGGAGTTAAGGGGGTATAAAAATAACTATATTTCGACTTTAGAAATTAAATTGTCATTTTTAAATTAAGAGGTGAGTGAGTGAATGTTAACGTCGCACAACATTTAGCTACTCAAGAGCTTTTGGCGACGGACCTCGTAATTTAAAAACATGGTCAAGTGACGAGGACGACACCTGAGCTAGCACTCCCTCTCCTAATTTCTACACGTCGTCAAAAGGAGGGCGTTTGAGCCTCGACAGATTTAACGTGTATCAACCCCTCAACATGGCGAACTGCGAATGTCTGAATTTAAAAGCACTGATAGGCATCATATAGGTCCCATCATTTCATGAAAAACCAAACTGTAGCGTCGCCTCATTAGACGAAAAGTTTACGACAATAGTTGTCATTTTTGAAACTCCGGGGTTAGCAGAATGGCCAAATGGGTCATTATATTCTTTAAAGGAGACCGCGTACTCTTCTCTCACGCCCGGGGGGAAAAACAAATGTTGCGCCGATTCTGGAAACGGCTTTGATGCTACCACACCTCATCCTTCTCCAACACCTAGATGGTTTTTTCATCACTATGATTTATAGAAGGGACACTCCTGTTGTACGGTCAACTATTCCTTCGTTCCTTCGCACATGTTGACCACGAAATACTTGAATGGAAGGAGTGTTGACCTGTTGTGAGGAAGAAATAACCAGGAGGGTATTCAGTGCCAAAGTGACAAGACCTACCATATGGCTTACGAAGTACGGAGACGTAGATGATCTCAATCACGATGTCCTTTTGTCTCAAAGAACCAATAGAGTTGAGACCAAGACAGAAGATGCTGGGTGCAGACCCACGACTTTCACCAATCATAGACTATTGAGGGCGTGAAAGAGGCCCACCCAGGGGTTCAAAGAGTGGGTTTGGGAAATGACAGAGAGGATCAAGAGAGGAAGGAACTGAGAGGACCTCTTCAAGACGGAGTGACAGAATCTGTGAGTTAGCCACGCCAGTGATTGATCAGGAGCGATACAAGCGAAAGAGGTTGCGGGTACAGCTACACCTGACAGATGATCATCTGAAAATCAACGAACGTTGATCAGGACTTGGAATTTTTCTCTAGCGAAAGGCTGACAAAGTTATAAACATTAGTATTGTGTTAAATTTTTAAAATTAATTTGTAAATTAATTGCCTTTTGGCTAAAGCTGTGTGTGTTGTGTGTGTGTGTTATCCCTCTGAGTAAATTTGAAGGTTCATGATGTTATACAATACTTTTCTTGATACATTCAGGATTTTTTATGAATTTCCCATAATAGTCTTGATTATTGCTCTCAGGAGATGGAAACTTTTATGTATTAAGTCATTTTTAACCACGTTCATTTTAGGTACACGGCAGTGCCTAGTTGTCATGGTGACGGACTCTAGGCTGACTTGTCATGAGTTTGAGTCCCAGCGCCACTTAACAGCCTCCGTGTAGACGGTCTGATCCATGTTAAAAATTACGTGGTCCGTCGCCAAAAGCCCTCGTGTAGCTGAACAGTGCGACGTTAATATTCAGTCAGTCAGTCACTCACTCACTGATACATGTTAAATATATCGAGGCTCAAAGTATAAATATTGCAATGTGTGGAAGTCTGGAGAGGGAGTGGCAGCTCAAGTGTTGTGTGTTTTCGTCACTTGATCGAGTTTCAAAATTACGCCACCCGTCGCAAGTAGCCCTCGTGTTGCTTTACAGTATGACGTAAATAATAATCAAGAGCGATAATGATTCATAGATTGGAAAATAATTAAATTCCTAATAATGTTCTTATTTCAAAATTTCCAAAACTTTAAAGGGGAAATTTTATTTTTATACTGAAAGTGTAAGCATTAATTGATATAAAAAATTTCTTAGAAATTTTATCGGATTAACGTGCACTAGAGCCTTTTCCAAAAAAGAAATAATTTTTATAGATGTCTTTTCAAAAATGATTTTTTAAAAAAATTATAATTGTATGACGGATCTATTCGCGTACCTTCCTCTGATCTTCTTGAGAAATCTTTGAGCTATCAATTCGCGTTTATTCCTAACCTATACCCTTTTGAAGAAAAAACCGTGATATGTAAATTAAGTCTACTGTATATTTTAGGTGTTCTAGCTAGCTAGAGGAGGAGAGTGAACGTAATTAGTATCTACTGATCAGGTATTACAACTTTCCATAGAGTATTTCAAATATTTAATAGAGGAAAGATATAAAGTGACGATTGATCACTATAGTTAAATTAGTATTAGATTAAGTGGGATAATAGGTTTGATCCTATAAAGAGATGATTGATTTTGATAGTCTCCTAATAATTCGTATGTCTTGCTATTTATCCATTTTTGATCACATTGAGAATATTTCTTCACGTTTAAATTTATTGAATCAGAGTTGCTATTTTTGTGAGATCACTAAATAGATTGTTGCTGATAATGGAAAGTATTTCTTTCCTTCCTCCCACATATCTAGGCGGGCAAGAGAGAGGGTCTAATCCCTCACAATGGCGCCCACGAGATTAAGAGTCTCGTGCTCTACCGACTGGGATAGCCGGGCAAGAGAGAGGGTCTTACCCCTCACAATTATATAGTTTTTTTTATCAGTGGCATAAAGTATAACCCCCAACCCCGCATCGCAGGGGTGCCCAAAGGTCATGGTTTTACAATTCTTTGTAAAATCTGTTTTGGGACCAATAATCTGACTTTGCATGGGGGCTGTAATGTTCTCCGTTACCCCACTGATAGGTAAGTTAGAACACATAAATTTTCATTTTGAATGTTTCGATAGAGATTTAAAACGGGTATTACTTTAAAGAACACTGATTCCCCTACATCAAAATTTCGTAAAAATTATTGGAATATATATTTAAAATCACTGACATGTATTATATCTGGAATGCACAGTTGCATGTTACCTTGTTCCATTAAATTCATGTATTGTGTTAATTTAAAAATCTGAATTGATATTACTAATACAACCTCATTTTTTTCCCTTTGACATTATGCATCTGTTTAAAATGGTACTAAAATTAAAATTTTGCATTTAAATACAATTGCACAATGGGCATCTACATGTATATTACTCGACGGAAATAATTCTTCGATTCATTAGATAAGTATCGTAAATGAGTATAAAACATGTTTCGCGTATTATAGAATTGCTCAAAGACGATTATTTATCGTTTTCACTTAAAAAAAATATATAAACATTATCAAACTATTTTCATATTTATTTAAAAGGCATTTTGAAAACATCTAAATAATAAGTTGGTATAGAAGGGGGAGGGTTCAATTCACGTTCGCATGACAATTATTTGACGTAGAAAACGCAGTTAGTCTTACTTACGGTTTCCCGATTTATGTTTCCATTTCGCCCAGACAGATGACACTCCCCAAGAGATCAACAATGCGCATGTTCTCAGATTTAAAACACTTTCTTAATGAAGGTAGCGCGTCGATTTTTTATTGTTATCACTTTCATACGATTGTGACGTGGAAGGAATCGCGTCCATTACCGGAAGAGTATTCAAGAAAATTTAGACCAAGAGAGAGAGAGAGGAAATCCTATATTATTCTACATATGTAGTCTCTTTGATATCAAATTATTTATAAAGAAATTATTTGATCTTAAAAAGTGGAGGAAAAAGAATATATACGTTAGCGTTAAAGCTCTAATGCCGATGATGTGCAGTTAACTGAATTGCTCCGATTAAGTATGTGATCAAGTTTTCCGAATTTTAACTAGATAATCTTCGCATTAGCAATTTCTGTATAAAAATTTAAAAGTTTTTCTCATTTGCTTTCTGTTAGAGATTTTGATTGAAAAAACTGACTCCTCCCAGAGTAATATATCCTAAACCAGGGGTGGCTAACCTTCCGCTCACGGCCGCAGTTGGCCTGCCTTGAATAATTTTGCGGCTCATGAAATTCGTTACAACTTTGCAAAATTCGACTATTTTGTGCAACATTTTTGTTTTTAGAATTTTTCTTAACAAATTAATCCCATAACTGCTTCTATTTCATCACGTTGCTTCTGTTACTGCAAATCTATTTTTTTCGAAATCGAAATTTATCAAACATAAATCGTGCTCAAATTTAACGGACGAAAACCTGCAACATCAGTTACGATGCGCAAATACACGTATTGAGATCGACTTGCAAAAAATAATGAAAGCGTTGAGAAACAAATATCTCACTGATTAAATTAATCAAACATTATTTGGATCTTTTCATTATTATTATTATATTACCTATGTTTGTATACATGAAAAACAATGAAAAGAATAACAATGTATCAATCTGTTTTAAATTTTCATTTCAATAAATGTTTGCGATGGGACAAAATCTAATATAAAAAATATATATTTCTATATGCGGCCCGCGAGATAATAACGTTTTTTGAAGTGACCCGCGAGATCATTTGGGTTGGCCACTCCTGTCCTAAACATTTAGGAACAGAGTGGCGAAAGCAGTAAATGTATTCGATAAGAAACTCCTTGAATTAATTTATGATAAATCTAATTACGAGGACTGGTATCTTTTGGAAACAAATTAAATGGGTACTTACCTACTCTTTCGCAACAATCGCCAACTCTATTAATAACTTGCCAAGTTGGTAACCCCAATTTCCTATGCGTCGTACGAACTGAATTGACAACCATATGCTTCGTTTCATATAATGTCGATATAATGCGATAATATGTAATAATGCGATAATACGTAAATACAGTGGCGCACACAGGAATTTCTCAAGGGGGCGGGGTCGAAAGTTCATCATTCTTGTATCATGCTCCTTTTGATTTTGTCGATTTTCGGGAACAACACACAGTAAAAAACTAATCATTGAATAAATAATTAGCATTAATTAATAAAATTAATCATTAATAACAAATAATTAAATTTTACGTACTATGTACTTAGAATTACAATCAATCGGAAAAAAATCAAGGGCTTTGGGGGGTCCGGATCCCCAGGATCCCCCCCCCCTTGTGTGAACCACTGCGTAAATACCATTTTAAATGCTAAAAGTTCCAATATTACAAAGTATATTTGCACATACCAATATAGCAATTGCATCCATGATAAAAGAAATTGCAGTTCACGAAATTGCATGGCAACTAAGACCCTACATCATTGATCTCCGAATTCTAATAGGCGAAGAATAAAATGACAACTAATTTTTCATTACTATTGGCGTCCCATCCCGTCGTTAAACTACGATAAAACAATCCCTTGGTATCGGGCGGGGTTTCAAAAAATGTGACTGAAAATCTACGTGTACCATAAATAGATGTGCTTGTAGCAAAAAACAAATTGCTATGATATTCAAAGTGTCACCTATCTTTGGATAGTATTAATAAGTAAACATAATTTTATCTCCTCTGTTTCGCAAATTCCTTAATTGTAATAATATGTTAAACCATTTCATTCTTTGTATGATAGATTTTCCAATGATTGATGATTGATTCTGTCAACTAATTTGTTATTTGCTTGATTGTATTAACGTGATTCTTCAGAAATCGAAAAATAAATAAATAATATAAGGTCAATTGCCTTAACCCATTGGCTAAAACGATCCCCGCTTGGGAATTTTGGAATTTTACGTATACATATCTTGTTCTTGTATATAAATATAATTAAATATAAAATTTTTCAAAAACATTAAATATTTTCAAAAAAACAACAACGTAATTTGAAAATAATTATTCTGTTACGCAGCTTTTCGGCCATATATAGTTTATCTGTCCAAAAATTTCAAAAATAAATAAATAAATAAATAAAATAAAAAAATAATAAAATAAATAAATAAAATAAATTAATAAATAAATTAATTAAATAAATAAAATAAATTAATAAATAAATTAATTAAATAAATAAAATAAATTAATAAATAAATTAATTAAATAAATAAAATAAAATAAGTAATCAATAAAAATAAATGGTAATTATTGGGCTAATTACAATAATATAAATCATTTGATTCTTTCTTTGTATTGTACTTTTCAATTGATTGATAATTAATTATGTCAACCAATGTGTTGATTGTTCAATTGTATTAACTTGCTTTTTTAGATATCAAAAAATAAATATAAACGACACTTAATATAAACGTTCAGAAACGTTGCTGTTGTTCTATAAAAGATCTTATATTCACTTTAACGAGTGTCTAGTAGATAATGTGCAGATTATTCAGGTAAAATGAGAAATGAAACAATTTTCTACATTTCTTAGCAGATTATCCTCGTTAATGCGCACATTGCCAGCTAATCTGCGGATTAACTGATTTCTGCAGTCAAGCGGTAACATACATAATCAATAATTATTTGTGCTCATTCTAACATTTTAGAATATTTTTGGAAGAGCTTAAGTTCTACTGTCCTTATGCAGACCTTATCTCTTTCGAACTCTTATCATTGTCGTTAGGATCGTTTGATAGCGTTTTATTGACAATTTAGAGGAATAAAATGAAATAGAGGTGAGACTTTAATCTCCTAACTCTTTTCATTTGTTTTTATAACCTTCGAAGTTTTGTTTTAGACCACGTTTATTTTTATTATTCTAAAGTCACGTTGTTCTGGAATATTTTAAAATGAAGTTTGTGATTATTTATTTTTAGTCTTCTATTATAAATAGACATTTCTATTGTTATTCTTCTTAAGAGGGCACGGTACCCCTTGAGCAATTTTTTTTATTTATGTATTTAAAAATTATACTTTAACATTTTATATAGAATGTTTATAACAAAAAAAAATGATACGGGATGAAATTTCGCACATATTATTCACAATTTTAAAAAATTTTATTCTTTAAAGAAAATTTGGAAAATTTTACTCCTTCTAAAATTATTAACTTTTTGACCTGGACTTTATTTGTAATATCTTTAGGATGTTTTAAATAGCTTTAGGGAACGATTTTACAATAACTTTATTAGTTTTGGAGAAAAAAATATGTTGATAAGCGTGCTACACAATTCAACGAAAAAGCCAATATCACCTACATTTTAATTTTTTTTTAAAGAAAAGTACCGAAGTTTACCGAAAAATGGATCCCTAATTTTGTTACATGCATTGTACATAAGACACTCTAAAAAATGGAAGTTGATGGTAAATAATTGTGGAAGAAGTAGTTTTTGGAATGCACTAATTTATCAAAGAAACATAAACTGAGAAAAACCACTTTAAGTTTATAATTGTAAAAAAAAATAATTGTAATGAGCATAAATATAAACTTAAAATACTACTTTAAGATATTAGCTATATATTTTCTTTAAAGTAATTGCTTCTTCATATTATTTGAACCCATACTTTTTTTATAAATGATCAATTTTAGAGTATTATCTGTAAAGTAAATTCAAAGAAAATTTTTTAAAATAATTGTTGACAGAAATTTTAGTTTTTTTCTTCCCATACATTGAAGTATTATTTTTTTATGAAAAATATATGAGGAATAAGAACTGAAAAATTTTTTTGAAATTATTAACATGAAATACCTTAATTAAAAAATTTTACACATACACACACTTCACACACACACACACACAAAAAAACAATATTGTAATGCTTTAGAAATATCGTGCTTTATATATAACACCTTCATTTTTTTTACCGTTATTTAATTTCTCTTTTTAAAGTATGAATATATTTTTTTATCATGCATTTTTAGGCTTTTTCATCTAAAAAGGATACGTGGTCGTATTGTTTAATATGTTTGTTAATATTTTTCTATTGAAGTTTTTAACAACTTCTAATTTTCCGACATACAAAAGAGATATATAAACCAAAATATAATAATGCAAAGAATATAACTACTGTTAAATCCGGCGTATAACGCGCACTTTGAACACACAAAAAAAGATCGAAATTTAAGGGTACGCGTTATACGCCGGGTATAAAAACGATAGCTTTAAAAATAACAAAAGGGATGAGCATAAAAAAATTTTACTTTTACACATATCGAAATATAAAAGAAACTATATATCTTATGAACTAAAACATTCTACTTCTAGAAATATACTAATATTTCAAAAGTCTGGCATAATATCTCGCATAAATGACTTCAAAAAATAAGAACGTTGTATATACTAAAATTTCAGATTTATTCTTAGAAAGCGGGGTGCGCGTTATACGGAAAACATACCTGAAAATTAAAAAATACAGCGGGAAAGTATGGGTGTACGTCATAGCCGGATTGTACGGTAAGTAAAAATTAAAAAAAAAAACGATAGTTAAGTCATTTTTAGGGAACCGAGTCCTCTTAAGAACCCAATATTATAAAAGTCAAACTAGTTTTTAATTTTTGTGTGTTCTACAGTTATGCAAGTCACTTAATATATATATATATATATATATATAGGGTGTTTTTTTAGAGGTATAGAACTTTAAATTGCAATAAAACAACGATGTATTATTCGATTGACATGAATTTTTTTTTATTCGAAAGATAATCTTGTGGAATTACATTTCAAATATGATTTCTGGCATATGACTGCCACGGCTGGCTCGGATGTAGTCCAATCTGGACGTCCAATTTTTGATGACTTTTTCCAACATTTATGGCCGTATATCGGCAATAACACGGCGAATGTTGTCTTCCAAATGGTCGAGCGTTTGTGGATTATCCGCATAGACCAATGACTTTACATAGCCCCACAGAAAATAGTCTAGCGGTGTTGAATCGCAAGATCTTGGCGGCCAATTCACAGGTCCAAAACGTGAAATTAGGCGGTCACCAAACGTGTCTTTCAATAAATCGATTGTGGCACGAGCTGTGTGACATGTTGCGCCGTCTTGTTGGAACCACAGCTCCTGGACATCATGATTGTACAATTCAGGAATGAAAAAGTTAGTAATCATGGCTCTATACCGATCACAATTAACTGTAACGTTGTGGCCTTCATAGTTTTGGAAGAAGTACGGACCAATGATTCCACTAGCCCATAAAGCGCACCAAACAGTCAGTTTTTCTGGATGTAACGGTGTTTCGACATACATTTGTATAGATTAGCTTCACTTCAATGCGGCAGTTTTGTTTGTTGACGTAGCCATTCAACCAGAAGTGCGCTTCTTCTCTAAACAAAATTCGCTTATGAAAATCGGGAAAAACGGCAATCTCGTTTTGGGCCCATTCGACGAATCTACGCCTTGCTTGATCATATTTAAAATGTAATGCCACAAGATTATCTTTCGAATAAAAAAAATTCATGTCAATCGAACAATACATCGTTGTTTTATTGCAATTTAAAGTTCTATACCTCTAAAAAACACCCTATATATATATATATATATATATATATATATATATATATATATATATATATATATATATATATATATATATATATATATATATATATATATATATGTGTGTGTGTGTGTGTGTGTGTGTGTGTGGGAGACAACAAGGGGTCCAAGACGTTTGTCTTTCTTCTATTTTATTTTAAAACTTAATAAAAATTAATTAAAAAGGTAGATAAGTTTGACAATGATATGCAGAAGGTAACGCCTGCTCGCGCACCTCTCGCGTTCTCCTTTCTCCTCTCTTAAAAGTTTTGGTTCTACTTTCACTAGTTCAAAAGTTTCCACAGTTTCAGTTCTCATTAGCTGCGCCTGCGCGCGAAGACTGTGTTTTGCTTTTGGCTGCATGCCACAACGGCCAGCCTGACTGTACGCTGTCCGCAGCGGTACTTCCTCCTTTTTCATCGAGACCAGAGGAGAATCTGAAATATACAAAAAAGACGGAACAGACAAGGACTATACGACAAATACATAGAGATTTAACATATCATAATTTTTCTGAACTAGACAGTTTCTCCATCATGTGAAGGCACCTCTTCGACATCCGGAAGGTTCCACAGGAAAACATTGTGTTTCACAGGCATAAGAACGTCTTTTTTAACAAGTTGATCTTTGGTTGAACGCATCGATATTTTCCTCTGTAGAGTTCTGGACGTCTGTTCAAAACGATTTCTCTTTTTCCTCCGTTTCCACTGCCAGGGCTGAAAGATTCGTCGGAGCATTGCAAACCGTCTATATTTACTCTTCATAGGTGAAGGGTTATCAGAACAAGATAAACGTCTGGTTCTCTGACACACAGGAATATCATTTTTCAATTTAATACACATTTTTAACTTAGTACGCTTAATGTTATTGCATTTATAATTCTTAACTAGAGAACTCAAATCATTTCTAGTATTAAAGTTGTTAACATGTGGCAAATCATAACTAGAGTTTTTTATCACACTTGAAACAGAAACATTTGAATTAAAATGAACACCCAAAGAGGATCCACTTTCACTCAATAAAACATCGCTCTTTGCGTGGCCTAGTTTCTTTATTTCAGCATATACACTGGGATGTATAATAATTTCTTCGGTCAAGGTCGGTGATATTGCCGTTCGAACACTTAGACCGGGAGAGTGTTGATTAAGAGAAAGATTTATCGGTTTAACTTCTACCATACGCTGTTCGCCAAAACATGAACTTAATGTTATTATTTCTTCGGAAGGTGTTTGCACTCTAATTAGTGAGGAATTTAAAACTGGGATCTGGCAACCTGAATCGTTTAAGGCTGTTACGGGCTGATTTTCCACAAAAATGTTTACATATTGAAATTGTTCGAATCCATCGTTATTTTGTTTTTCGCTCTCGACTTTCAAAGTATTCACGTTTATTCTATTATGGATGTGGTCGTTAGATTCTTTAGGTTTAAAACGCTTCTCACAGTCTCTTGCGCAATGAGATGAATCACCGCATATAAAGCAATTTTTATTTTCTCTTTCAAGATATTGGGGATAGTTCTCTTTAATCTTTGGTTTAAAGTTTTGTGATCTATTTTTAAAGGGGTCTTGGGTATATCCATAAGTAATAGGAGTTTCCTTACGTGATCCGTTTTTAGATGAAATATAAATATCACACTCTTTAGCTAAATCAATAGGCCTAAACCAATCTTCTGCTTCTCGAATGCCAATATGGGTTGCGGTTTCCTTATTTAAAGTTTCGAACTGTTTCTCTTCGACTTTAGCTGCAGGATTTAAACTTAATGCTTTATTTTTAGCCGTTTGAAGTTCGACTTCTTTTTCTAATTTTGCTAACTGTAGTTTCATGAGCTCAATTTTCTGTTTTTCTAAAGTTACCTCTCTTTCGTTTCATGATACCCTCTCATCTATACAGTTTTGAATTAAAGTTTTAACGAAATCTGGATCACTTTCAAATGTACTACTCTTCTCAATTTTAGTCTTTAGTTTAGCTATAGTGTCCGTACTCTCCACAGTACCGTCTAGATCTTCAACAACTCTTATGAAATCCTCTTTAAGAGCGTTTTTATACATTTTAGAAAAATATGGAAAGATCCTACCTTTTTTTTTTTTAGCTCCCTTGTTGCTCGCACGTACGATGTATCCAATAATTAAAAAAACTTCGTTTCCACTGATTTCACCTCTTCGCAGGTAATATCGTTAGATGAAAAATAGTTCTTGAAATTGTTCGAATTGACACCTCTTCGCAGGTGTTTGTGAATGGTTCCAACCTCTACACAGGCGGAATTTTCGTCGATGGGTTCCAACCTCTACACAGGCGGAATATTTGTCGATGGTTCCAACCTCTACACAGGTTTTCGAAAAATGGCGGCGCGTCTCCTCCACGGACGGCTTTTGTTCACGTTCCAAACTTTGATCAAAATCGAAATTTTTTCTTTCCCGGCCTCTACACAGGCGGAGTATTCATGCTGAGTTCAAACCTCTACACAGGTTGAACGAAGTTTCAAAAATGGCGGAGCGTCTCCTTCACGGACGCTTTTGTTCATTGTCCAGACTTTGGTTCAAAATCGAAATTTTTCGATCCCGGCCGGGCCCCCATAATTTGTAGGAGACAACCAAGGGGTCCAAGACGTTTGTCTTTCTTCTATTTTATTTTAAAACTTAATAAAAATTAATTAAAAAGGTAGATAAGTTTGACAATGATATGCAGAAGGTAACGCCTGCTCGCGCACCTCTCGCGTTCTCCTTTCTCCTCTCTTAAAAGTTTTGGTTCTACTTTCACTAGTTCAAAAGTTTCCACAGTTTCAGTTCTCATTAGCTGCGCCTGCGCGCGAAGACTGTTTTGCTTTTGGCTGCATGCCACATATATATATATATATATATATATATATATATATATATATATATATATATATATATATATATATCGAAAGAACCTGTTTCGTAAACTAATAAAGATAACAATTGCCTATACATATTTTTAAATTGATTGAAAAATAAATACGATAATTTTTCAAAACGTTAGGGAAAAAATCTCGCAAGACGTCTAAAAAAATATGACGTCACACAAATTAATCCCTTTTTCTAGCAAATTAAGACGATGCCATTTTATAATTTATGCTGTAAGAATAATCACATTTGTTAAGAATATAGAATATAAAATAATATTCTTTATATGCGCGGAGTGATCAAAACATGTTAAACTTTTTTTCTTTATTTTGTTTAAGTAAATTGTTTTTTAAAAACAAGTATAACGATACGAGAGGATTTTAGTAAGTAATAATTTTTATAAATGTGTGTCAGCCCGCTAACCTGCATTTGAGGTCATAAAAATGAATAAAAATGTTCACATAAAAATAATTTAAAGAAAATTTTTTAACGTCTTGTTATTCATTTTATGAAAACTCATTAAATGAGGTGGTAGTCATACGAGTTTGATAAAACTAAAACTTAAAAAAATTCTGACTACTAAAACTATTTTTTGTCTGATTTAATCTAGAGAGCTGAAAACGCCCAAGCAACTTTCGACTAAATGTAATTATTTAAAGTTGGTATTATAAATAACTTGATTCTTTTACATGTATTTTATATGGGAATAAGTTTTAAAAGTTTAAAAGTTTTTTTTTTAGTATAGCCGATCACCTTTTCCCTATTTAAATATTTCGCGATCTACTTGTTGCCATAGGCCTTAGAAAAAATGAATTTCTTAAATCAATTCAGTGTCTGACCTTAAAATTAACTTCACGTACTACATGTTGGCCATTCCTACTCTAGAAATTCTTAAGGTATCCGACTATATATATATATACGTTCGGAACCGTGATTTTAAAAAAGCACATAAATGGATAATTTTCATGATATTTTGTGTTACTTAGATTAGAATACATGTATAAAATTGTTTTCAGGAACAATTATTTAAAAAATTTAACAAAAACAATTATTTAAATACAATATTTCGGCAAAAAATTAACTTAGAATGATCAATTTTCATAATGTTCTCCTTTTATAAAAAAGGCTTCTATAATAATATTATTTTCAGAGTTACAACCAATTGAAATAATTATCGGTGGGTTTTTTTCCTTAAAATTTCTCCCCTCTATTGCAGTAAAAAATGGATAAATCCACTTCTAAGTTATATATTTCAAAATTCTGGTTGAGCCTCTATACAGAGGTCTGAGCTATATACAGACAAAATATTATTATAATAGAAGCATTTTTCACAAAAGGAGAATGTTTTGAAAATGGGTCAATCTATGTTCATTTTTTGTCAAAATATTGTACTTAAATAATTTTTTACTATATTACTATTCCTAAAACAATTTTATATACATTTTCTAATCTAAGTGACACTAAATATTATAAATATTATCCATTTATATTTGCAAAATCACGTTTTCGAACGTAGTCGGATACCTTAAAAGTATTAGCAATTGTAATTAAAAAAAATTCTGTAAGAAATATTAAGTAAGTCTTACGTTGCGCTGGATATTTTTTACAAAAGTAATTTAATTTACTTGCTATAAGTTGATTTATAAAGTTAAATATTTCCTTTATGCACTTTAGTATTTTTATATAAATTGAATATAACAAAAATATTTTTTTTAAAAAATGGAATATTTCAAATTTTTTAAAAAGTGTAAAAATTTTGTTTATTTAATCTTTTTTTTTTAAAAAAAAAAAGATCTATAACACTATACTATTGTTAGGGTTTAAAGGGTAGGTTCACTTTCTAATTCCATAAATTTTAAAGTGTCAAAGTGTAATATTTTTTTAAACGTGATGTGTAGAAGTTTGAAAAATACAAACTGAGAAAAATAAAGACTTTTAAAGTTTTAAAACTTAATTTTTATGTGCAAATACGTTTTGAAACTGACATGCTAAAAATCTTCAGAACCATAAAATACATCTTCATGTTGGTCAAACAATCGGGCGGTTTTCTCTTTGGTATTTTAATTTTGCCATTTGAGCCTTGAAAATGAGATGATGTTAGTACTCAATGTTGATCATGTTCAGGCAATGACAAGCAAACATTTATATGAATTTTTAAGCCACATTTCTCTAAAGTAGTAGCAAGCGTCTGATTTCTGCCATCAAAGATGTTGATGGTCAAGTTTAAAGATAAAAGCATATATATAAAGATAAAAGCATATTAAAGATATAAAGCATAATTTTTGCTTTTTGTTTGTTTTTGTTTTAATATCCTCAGCAGTATTATTGAATGAATACATTTAACATAAAACATATTTGAAAGATATAACACAATGAAGATTATTAATTATTTGAATAAGAACAATTATAAATATGGCGTTTTTGAAAACCATAATGTGACCACTACAACTGAGCAGTTTTAAAAAAATAAGAAGCACGAAATCTTATTGGTTTCTAATGAAAATAATACTGTGTGGATTATTTTTCGAAGAAAAAAGCTTGATCCCAGTGAAATTATTCGACTGTTTCCGGTTCTAGAGTTACTGTAAACGCTAAAGCCAAACTCTATTCCAATGTTTAAGGTGACTGGCTACGTCCGAAGCGTGATTTTGAAAAAGAATAATTTTTTTGACATCTAGTGTCTGTTGAGTTAGAATTACATATAAAATCGTTTAAAGGATATTATAATAAAAATTATTTAAATCTTTTTTTTTTTTGGCAAAAAGAAAAATTGACATATTTTTAAAAGATTCTTCTTTTTTTTTTTTTTAAAGATGCTTCTATTATAATTATATTTTACCTATATATAGCTATGATTTCTGTGCAAAGCCAGAACCAGGATTTTTAAGATATATACATTAGAATTGGATTTATTCATATTTTAATATATCAGAGTAAAGAAATTTTAACAAAAAAAATATTTTAACTGATCGTAACTTTGAAAGTAATGTGAATTTTCAAAGCTCTCTCCTAGTTCAGATTTTGTATAGAATTTTTAGCTTATTATTATCAAAGCATTTTTAATAAAAAGGAAAATGTTCTGAAAACATGTCGATTTTTCGTCCTTTTTTTGCTAAAGAGTTGTACTTAAATCATCCTTTTTATTTTAATAATATCCTTAAAGCAATTTTATATGTATGCTCTAATTCCATTGACACTAAATATCAAAAAATAAGTATTCATTTATATGCTTTCTTGAAATTACTGTTCTGAATGTAACCCCCAGTCACCTAAAGTAAATTTCTTAATTCTTCTCAATCTTGTAAAAATTTCTGATTAAAAATAAAAATAATAAATAATGAGCACGAATACTTCATTTTATAAATAACATTTGCTTTTATAATAATTAAAAGATGAAATGATCGCACAAATGTATATCTCCGAGAAACACACAACACAAAAACACCTAAATTAAAATTAAAATAAAAACAATTTTACAATAAAAAAGAACAAGCCCACATCTTGTATTTTTTCAAAATAAACCTTATCTATTCTATTCTATGTGTGTCCGATTTTTACTTCCAGAAGTGATAACTAAACAATTTCATATGTTTATGTACGTGTGCATACATCCATGAATTTCTAATTAAATATTTGCTTTCAACGCTTTGTCGGATTCTCTTCAACATTTCAGGCATAGTATTTATAGTTAAATTTGTTTTTTAGCTTTATCACGATACGACTGATAGGTTTATTTTGTTCTAAAGAAAATATTTTTGTAATTCATAACTGTTGAAGTAAAAAAGTTATAATATGCATAAAAGATTTTTACAAAAGATTTGATGTTATACAAGTCGATTACAAAACGATTTAAAATCACTCACGAAAAAAAAAAAGAATAATTATGAAATTTGTTTTAATTAATCAATGGAAAATAATGGAGTACCCAACATAAAAAAAATTCATTACTCAACCTATTTGATTCTAAATTATGTGCGCACTCAATTACGAATTAATTTAAAATAAGTTACTAAAAATCTTACAAACAGTGATGTATAATAAAACTAATATTTAGCAAAATGAACACTGTAAAAGGTATTTTTTTAAAAGAAATAAATGTCTTTACAAACCCGATAATGCTAATATCTATTAGCTATAAAACACTGATTCGATCCGAGAAAAATTAAAAAACATCATCATAATCGAGAGTGAAGACAATTTTGTATACTTCATTAAAATATACATAAAAAATTATTAAATAATTCTATAAATAAGTTTAATAATTATTTTATGACGTTTTTAAAATAGTTATTAAATATATTTACAATAAAAAGCAAACTTATACAATTAATTTATGTGATTTTACCTGTAGAGATGAAAAAAAATGATGCTAAAATTGCTATCAAACGTCAAGTATGAAAACTAATGAAAATCATTCCATCCACTACTGGGGATGAACAAGTCAGACGATTGTGAAAATGTTTTCATTTTCTCTTCGTTGCCAAGCGCCACCTGCATTAAGTTACAAAAAAATTATTATCAGCATCTTGACAGGTAAACAGATTGCGAATATTTGTTATTGAATCAAATTTTAACAAATGTTTTCATTATCATATTTTTAGGCAATCGGAATATAAATGAGAAATTTAACAATGATATCTCTTGAAAAAATTATTTAAAACTTTAAAAAAGATGTATTAAAGATATAGCTATCTCATTTTTATCAAAATTCTTTGTATCTTTTTCTAAAAAAATTATGATGTTCATAGTTTATAGAAACAATGCTATAAGCAACATTAAAATTTTAATCTAAATTGAACTATTTTTTACTATTTTTCAAATCACTTTTGTATAGCTTTTTTACATCAATTTTTTAAAAGTTATTTTTCTGAATATAATTTCAAAAACATGTATAAAGCTACTATTAAGAAAAGGTAAGAGTTAAAAAAAATATTGCGATCACTTTTATTTTTGTTTATTTATTTTTATACAATGGTTTTTCGATCTTTAGAACTAATCGTGTCTGAAGATTGGAGGTAAAAATTTCAGAAAAAAAATTCCGGAAAAGTTGTTTTATTCAATTCCTACTATTAGCTTACCATCTTTATATATTTATTTATCTGGGTGGAATTTTCAATCGTTAATAAAATACATTTTAAAACGCTCTATTGAGCTGAAACTTTATATACATGATTATTTTGGATGACAATACAATAATTTAATTTTAATTAATAAAAATTAATTGATTAAAATTAATTATTTAAAGAATTACAAATACAACCACGTTGCGACTTAGTGACCCTTTTGGCGACTTGTGTCAAAACTTGAAAAGGTTTTTTCCTTACGTTTTAAAGCAGTCAATTGAACTGAAATTTTATATACACGATTGTTTTGGATGACAATACGATACTTTAATGATAATTAATAAAAATTAATTACCACTTAATGTTGTGATTCTGTCATATGTATATACATATTTGTATTAATTGTAACTATTTAATAAAAAGTAAGTAAAATAAAATTTTTCTTTGTTGATGTAAGTAGGAATTGACTTAAATTTTTTTTATATTACTTGTTTATTTATTTATATTTTTGGATTTTAATTTAATTCTTAACATTCGGCTGATAAAAAAAAATTCCCGATAAGCATAAATAATAAATTCAGGAATAACAAATAAATAAGTATGTAGTGTCAGAAAGCTACTTTGAAGTTATGAAACTTTAATATTTATTCAGGGAAATATGCTTGTAATAGGTAGTATAATTAAACATAATTTATATTGCATGTTCTTAATAATATATTTAATTAATTTACGTTATTCAATGGTAAATATTAGTTAATAATAAAAAAAAGTTTAATTCGTCATTACTATATTTAATTACTATACAATATTAGTACTAAACTATACTCAGTGGCGCAACAGCCCATGAGGGTCAAGGCCTACTGCACCCATCTCAGTATACGTGACCATTAGACGCTGAGGTGCATGAGCAGATGAACGATCAAGTGGTCAGTTTGAAGCGAAACTCCCAGTGTTAAGTTCCCAAGCAAAATTGGTACTCATTTATTGACCCACTGAAGGGATGAAAGGGTAAGTCAACATTATTCAGCCCGAGAATAGAACCCCTGACACGTGGTGGGGAAGCGTGATACACTACCACTTGGCCTCAATACAACATTAATACAAAAAATAATTATATTAAGAAATATAACTCCCAAGATTTTTCCATTTCAAATTCAACTGAGCTTCAATGTCACATAGAGTAAGTTACGATTGCGAACTCGTGGCAGTCGTTGTTTCCGCCAAGTCGTGCATTAGAGTTCTGTGTGGTTCCACTAAATACCCGCCGTGTAGATGGATCGATTCTTAAATCTGTAGAAGTTCAAAATCTTCACGTTGACGTAGTATAGAAGTTTGAAGAGTGGGGGCCACCTCAGGTGTCGTCCTCGTCACTTGATTGTTTGCAAACTTACCAAATAATTGTCAGCATCCTCGTGTTGCTTCTGAAGGCAACAATAGTTCAATCAACGACACATGATGCGATGTTTAGGAATGAAATGTAACGGTAAACATAAAAACTTGTGTATCATCGTGGTCTCCAAATTTTCCCCAACCCATTCAACAAGAATGTAAAGCTATCCCTACCACACTCCATCGTCCCAACTAATAGCTTAGAACTGCAAGATTCTTCTCCAATAATCTATTATGAAGTTCTAAAAGCGATGCCAAAGTCAAACAAATAAAACTTATTTGAAATTGCAGAATTTATAATGTGTGTGAAATACATTTCGTTCTTTCTGTTTGTGTGTAAACATATATGTATTTATGCATGTGAACGAAGAGGCATCGTATTTTATTATTACTAAAAATAATCCATATATATCTAAAGATTTAATTAATAATTTGTTGCTCTTAAGGCTTTGCATAGTCCCTATCCAGAATTATACATTTCTCCCAGGATGTAATGATCTTTCGAAGGCCGTAATTGTAGTAATTAAGAGGTTCGAAAGTACAGTTCAATTTCTTGAAAGAACTCGTTTGCGTCATCGAATCTCCGACCCCGCAATGGTTTTTCGATATTTGAGAAAAAGTCGTTTGGGAGAGTGGACGAATAGCATGGAATAGGTAAAAAGTTTTAAATGCACTTCACTTTCATTCAGAGGCACTCAAACTTTTCCCCTTCCGGGCCGCATACTAATGACCGATATTTTACGCGGGCTGCAAGATAAGAGTTAATGGGAAAATATTATAAGACCAAGGTAATATTTGACATTTAAAAATTGATCAAAATATTAAAACTCCTTTTTAATCTCTATCAAACATAAACGTTTTTTTTTTCAGTTTTATGCATTTTTTGCTGAGTTGTGTGGTAGTTTCGGTTTCCTTCCACCCATGACCCATCGTCATACAAAGTTGTCATCTCGTTTGACAATATTTGATTTTTTTTCTTTTGATAAAGCTTCTCTTATTTTTATTTCAAATATTAATTTATCAAACGCAAAATGGCAGTAAAAATAGATTTTGACTGAATTCCTGAATTCCTACGAGAATAATTTTCCACACGCTGCCGTAACTAAGGCTCAACATCTCCCTAGAACAGCATTTCTCAAACTGTGGGGGTGCATCCCGCAAAGGAGCGTGATAATCCTACCAGGGGGGGGGGGCGAGCCTATCGAAAATAAAAGATTTAAAAAGATTATTTATTTATACTGGAAGGAATCAAAACAAAATACATCCTGAGCTAATAAAAATACACATTTACAGTGAAATAACTTAACTCAGTAGCGCAACAGCCCATGAGGGGCAAGACCTACTGTTCCCAACTCAGTATGCTCTGACGTGCAAGAGCAGATGTTCCGGCCAGGTGGTCAGACAGACACAAAAAACCCCAGTGTTAAGTTTCCAAGCAGCTTGGTACTCATTTATCAACCCACTGAAGAGATGAAAGGCTGAGTCGACCTTGGCCAACCCGGGGTTTGAACCTCGGACCCGTGGTGTAGAGGAGCGATGCACTATCACTCAGTCGCTGGGCTTCTTACAGTGATATAATTTAATAACTGTATCAGTACTGCATAATAATGCCTTTGATTATTAATTGATCAATATTATAAGTTAAGAATAAGTTTAATAATGACTAATGGCCCCATGGGCTTATCATATGCAAAATTTAATACTTATCTTGATAATTTGTACAGTTTATAATTAAAGTCGTATTGTAGCTTTAGCGTCAAAGCACATTATTATTGAATTTTATACGTTATTACTGTATGGAGGGGGGGTGCCATGAAAATTCTGATTGAAAATTGGATCTCAAACATTGAAAGTTTGAGAAGCACTGGCCTACAGAAGTCGTGCCGCATTTGATTCTGCAAGGAATATATTAATGTATGTTTAAAATTATTATTACCATGTTGTTTGTAACAGTGGTCAGGGTAGATGTGCACTATTAGTTGCAAGACAATTCAATTTTTCCAAAAATGCATCAACAATATGTATTATTCATAATACATTCATGTCCATAAATTAAGGATATTTCAGAATCACACAGAAACTGAGAACTCTTAAAATAAAAATTTCACCTTGTAGAATTATCACACACATCTTGAAGAAGAATATGCAAATTACAGGAAACCACCAGATGGCGCGGATATACGTCACAATGACGAGAGTGTAAGAGAGGGGTATATAAGGAAAGGTGGCAAAGAAGCAAAGTTGTTCACAAGCGCTTTAAAAGCCTTTCAGTGCAATAACCGCATAGTTATGGCACAAGGGAAGCATTTGGATGATTTTTTGATGGACTGGAATGTGGACATACCCAGCTGGAAGTATCCGAGGAACTTGGAATCTCCCACAGTGTCATCTCCAGTCTTTGGCAACGATTCCAAGACGATGGTAATGTGAGTAGATGTTAGAGCACAGGTCGCCCCGAGTTACAACGCCGAATGAGGACCGGTATATATATATATATATATATATATATATATATATATATATATATTTGGCAGTTACTGCCAAATGAAACAGACGGAGCACAGCATCAGACCTGTCTCGTCAGCTCTCTTCGACTACCGGTACGACAGTTTCGCGAGGCAGACCGTGTACAGACGCTTAGGGCACATTGGTCTATATGCTCGTAGGCCTGTCAGATGTGTTCCACTTACCGCAACTCACTGTCGCCTGCGATTAACCTGGAGTATAGAGCATGTTTTGTGGACACCACAACAGTGGTCCTGTGTGGTATTTTCCGACGAGTCCGGGTTTAGTTTGCAGTCTGATTCTCGCAGGACTTTAATATGGAGAGCGCCAAGTACCCGTTACCACCAAGATAACACCATTGAACGACACCGTTACGGTGGTGCAGGACGGCTCGTTTGGGGAGGAATTATTCTTGGTTCCAGAACTGACCTGCATGTTCAGAGTGTAACGATGACAGGCCACATCTATCGGGATGCCATTCTGGAACAACATGTACGTTTGTTTCGGGGCGCCATGGGAGCTGAATCACCCGTATGGATTGGCCAGGATACTCACCGGACTTGAATCCAATAGAGCATGTGTGGGATTGCTTAGCCGACGAATTGCAGCCCGTCAACCCCCTCCCACCTGTCTACCGGAACTTCGGAGGGCATTGCTTGATGAGTGGTGTAATATTCCCCAAGATCAGATTGATAATTTGATATTTAGCATGCCTAGGCGTTGTAAGGCCTGTATCGCATCGTCCGGGAGACATACTCCGTATTAACCATCATACTACCCATGTTATACTGTTTTTGTAAATAGGTTCTTTTTTAAAATTTGCTCCAGGCAGTAAAAATCGCAATTTTTATTATGTCAATTATATAGCATCTTTTTTGCTCTTTACCTTTTGTTTAATAAATAGACTTTACAAATAAGTCAAATTTGTTTTGCTTCTGTCTCTTTTTTTGCCTGAACTTCATTATCCTTAATTTATGGACATGAGTGTACGCATTCAGATACGACTCGACTATATTTTATCACCTCTGTTGGTTACAAAGAATTTCTACTTAAAAACTTACACTTTTAAAACTTTTTTTGTGCTGGACATAATACCGGTTTTTTTTTTCTAATCTAAACCACCATTGATTCTAAGCCATACTCCAAATTCTCAACGTTTTTGAGGAAAAGGAAAAACAGTGTAAAATGGTTTATCGATATCAAATTTTACAAAATTAAAATAAATTTAAAATGAGAACTAATAAGTGAATAATAAGTTATTTTATCTGTATATTGTGTGAATTTTTATTTACCAATAAACAAATTTCTTTCCCTTCAATTCTAAGCCACATCCGATTTTCAGTAGCATTAAAATTGGGAAAAAAGCGGCCTCTAGCTTCGAGTAAAAAAATACGGTAATTCCTTCACTTTAATTACGCATTCGCTCATAAATTCTTCAGTAAATGGTATCATTTTACTTGTGATTAAGGGGGATAATATATAGTATTTACTAGTTATTGTCTTCAACAAATCTAGGTGACCGCGGTACCCTAGAGGTCAAGGTAACGGATTCGAGTCATGAGTTCGAGCCTTGTACCTCTGAAGGCCCGCCATGCAGAGGAGGCCGATGCACGTAAAAAATGTCGAAGCTAAAACGTTCTCCCTTGGTGTGGTGTGGAAATCAGGAAAGGGAGGGTGATGCTCAGGTGTCCTCCTCGTCACTTGACCATGGTCCGCCGCCAAACGTTCTCGAGTAGCTGAACAGTGTGACGTGAAAATTCACTTTTACTCGCTCAACAAATTTAGTGAATACATTTTTTTCATTTCTGAAGAGTCGATTTCAATTCCGACAACTCGTTTAGACAATTGGTCATAGTTTGTCTTCTGTTTTGTGTCATACTGCCTTCTAAATTCTGCAACTGAATTACAGTTTTTACATATCCGGCACAATATTTTCTTATTTTGGGCATAAAAATATTGCAGTTCCCATTTTTCTTGAAAATTACTATGTTCATCTTTTCTTACTCTGTTCTTGAAGTTGGATTATATTTTTAGCCGTGATTTAACGTACGTACCCACTTGCCTCAGGTCCAGTCACCATATAAAATTATCTTTAGGCCGAAGTGAGTGAGTGAATGTAAACATTGCACTATTCAGCTACTCGAGGGCTTTTGACGACGGACATCTTAATTTTGAACTATGGTGAAGTGACGAAGACGCCTTTTGGCTGGAACTTGCTTCCGTTGGTGGAGACCATCATTCTGCTATCACACTTGTATCCTGAGATGGGAAAAAAAATTTCTCACTGATTTTTCGGTAGAAGTAACGTCATGCATATTGTCTTTTTTGTTGATCTGTTACCACATATCCCAGTCAATGTGTGCATGTTTCACATAACTTATATTATTCAGCAAAGGCACTAATCAGAACTATGCATAATTTTCTGCCCATTTCTTGGTGTTGTATTTTCAATGTTATAACGAATTAATGCTCATAGAACAAATTTATGTATTTAATTAAAATCCTTTAAGATAATGGACAATACTTGCAATGATCAATTTTTAACAATGTATTCATAGGATTTTATAACAATTGTATTTTTAATCTGAAATATTTATATATATTTATATATGAAAATTTACTTTCCATTACAAACTTTAAGATTTTTTATAGAGTGCAAAATGAGAAGATAAATTTAAAAAAATGATTACAAATTATAATTACAAAATTTTTAGTTATTTTATAATGAAAAAGAAGAAAAAAAAAGGAATAAAAATTGCATGCATAATGCACTTATTATTGAGTTAGTTCGGAATTTTTTTTAAAAAAATGACAGTTATATAAAATTTTTGTCTTTTACATTAGATGATTTTCTTTTCTTTTATGCTCAATACATACATTAAAAATAAAGTAAATCATTACAAATATAAAAATGTGATCTGAGCACCCACAATAATATAAGACTTTAATAATTTATTGCTTTATTGTTCAATCTGCATAACAATTCACAACAATTTCATAACATACAGATCTAAACAGTAGTAATATATATATAAAATATTAAATGAATTAATATTACATAAAATATAGCAAAAGAGACACAAAAACAAAACATCTTATTAGTTGAAAAACAATGTTATACAATGGTTATTAACAGAGTACATTTTGCTCTTGTTCTTTATCGATTCTTTTATTATTCATGACCTTTAATGAACGATTTCATAAAAAAACAATCAGTAATTAAAATGCTAATGACATTTAAATCTATATTATATGAAAAATAGTTCTTGAACCTTGTTTTCTTTGCTGAAACTTAATTACAACAAACCATACATGAAACTTTTAACACCAGAAAGGAATAAATGTCATTCTATTTCATTCCTAATATAGTTAATCATTTGCAATACCAGTTTTGAAATTTGCATAAAGCTCAAGCACAACTATGAAAAATATGACACTAATGAAATAAAACCTACATTATTAAAAAGGATTATTTTAATTAGAATATCATAAAAATACAATTTCTTATGACGTAGTAAGGACAAATAGTATATTCTTTTTGTTGGTCAACTGCAATTTTTTAAAAAACAAAAAAAGTATAGCAAGCATAACATATTTTTATACAAAGTATTATGTATGTACCATAAACAAGTATTTACAGGAAAAGGTGAAAAAAAAAACTGTTCTACAAATAGGAATAGGAGCTATTAGTTGTAACTTCTAATAAAATTAAATGCTCACAATATTTATTTTTAATATTTGTATTCAAGTAAAACATAACATGGCCAGAAAAATCAATGAGTTATTTTTCATTTTGATTATTATGTATTTTTTCGAAGTAACATTATTATTTGGGTAAATGCTAATGAGAATACATACTTCTATGATATTTTTGAGCAATATATATATATGACTCAAAATGGTACTTAAAATGAATATTTCTTGTAAATTATTAGGGTTCAAGTACTAGTCTACGATAACAATCTTCAGGTAAGGAATGCCTTATAGCAGCAATATTTGTCACATCTTTCTTTAATTGTTCAATTTCATCTTCATAATCTTTCATCCATCTTTTTTGTTCAACTTGAACCTCTCTAAGGGCCTCAGCTCTTGCTCCTAGGTCGGCATTTATAAGCTCTCTTTCTGCTAAAGCGAGTAGTCGTTCTAGATCATCCAATTGAGAACTGTCCACACTATCCAAATCAACTATGGAAAAAAAAAAAGAAACTCATATAATGATAAAATTTATAGTGTTGGGCTAAAAAAGTTAAATTTTCATGCTTAAAAGCTGGGTTTGATATTTATTAGTTATAAGAATGAAACTCAAGTATAATTATTGTTAATGTTACAAAACTGAGAGAGATATTAAGCAAATATTTTATTTTTAATATGGAACACATTCTTAGTTAGATTAACCTGATTAAATGGGCAATGCAACATGTACATCTAGGGTGTCAAACTCACGGCCTATGATGAACATTTTTGCACCTCGGCTAATATATCGGCACACAATTAAATATATTAAAATATCGAAATTTCTCCTGAAATAGGAAAGATAGTAGCAAAGAAAAGATGTCAAGAGTCAGGACAAAAACAATAAATTTTTCTTGTTTTTTTATGCGTGTTCATTATAATGTATTATTCAAAACAAACCTACTTTTCCATGAATATTGATTTTCTTTGCAGCCCACTATAAGATAAACCTTGTTTATTTGGCCCAAGTCAATGTTGATGTACACAAATGTTAAACATTTTCACTTTTAAAATAAAAATTCTTTGATAGATTAAAATAAAACTATTACAAAAATAATTATTTTTTAAAATCTTAATCAGTGGTTTTTATTTTAATTTATGTCTTACTATAAATTTAAAAAGTGACTGAAGATTGAATTAAACAAGTGGAAGTTTCCTCTCTTTATTTGACAAATGCTTTTTAAATCTTCAATACTTTCTACCTTTACTTTACTTTTCTTTCCTTGGAATAAAGTGCAAAAATAAATAAATAAATAATAATACTTTTGAAATTGTAATGAATTAAACTGGTTGTCTTAAAAGTTTTACTATTGATGATTTTTGAATTTATGATCTAAAAACAATGAAACACCAAATTATTCATTCCCGTTAAAACTATAATAAATATAAAAAGTGAAAAGAATTGTTGACAGATAAATTTTTTTAAAAAATTTGCATTTATAATTAATGTTCAAACTGTCTGCCTATTTATTGGAAAAAAAGCTGAATTTACTATCACTTATTTTGAAAAATGCATTTTGAGATACTGCGCAGGATTTTTCGTATCCTTTGAGTAATGGCAATTTCCAGATAATCCATCATTTGGGGAATCTTCATTGTATCTTTAAATATTCTTATATATATATGTATAAAATTAAGGAATGATAGGATCAGAAGGAAGTGGTCAACATGAAAAGAAAGCGGCTAGAAAAAGCCAAGTGATAAAAATGAAAGACACAATAAATTATACATAAACGATAAATTCATTTAAATTTGCAACAATCTTTTTAAGTTAGAGTAGAGAACTTTTAGAATATTCTGTATTTTCAAAATGTTTAATGTTTCCTCAATAAAACTTATGAAAATTAAAATGGTTAGTTTTTTTTTCTCTTGATGATATATTTAAATAAGTTGTACTTTTTATAGCTTAACAAGAAATTAAAATTGCAGTAAGAGAAAATATGAATGATATTAGATCCTTCTGTGAAAGTACAGAAATGCTTTTATTGACAATATCTAGTTATATATTACTAATTAAAAGTTTCAAAATACACAAAAAAGCTGACAAATTATTAAACTAATAATTTTTCATGAAAGAAATATTTCTCATTGAATATTTAACTGTGTTAGAATCATGTTTCAAATTAATAAATAATGTTTATTAATGTTAGTGATTTCAACCAGCAAATTAATATTAATATAATGCTTGGTTAGAAAAGTTAGATTTAGTACAAAACAAAATTACAACTACCAAATTATATTGCCATAGCAGCATGCAGAAAGAAAACAGAATAAGAAAAATACATATAATTCAAAAATAATTTTTTAAATGCATAATAGTAAAATATAATTAACAGAGAAAAAAGCTATATTATTGTACCAAAAAACTGTATTATGAATCATTAATAAAATTCATTCATTATATATCTAAACATGACAACTATTAATTTAAAATAAGATATAAAAACTATAATTACAAAAAAATCATTCAATAATATGGAAAAATATATTATCTGTTCACATTTTACAGAATATAGAAGAAAAAAAAAAGAAAGAAAGGATTGTGATTATTAAAAGTACCAACACAATAGATAAAATAACGATTACAAGTAAAGTCAAAAATGAAATATCTTTCTAAAATATTTATTCATAAAAATAATTTAAAAATATTTAAAAATTAAACAATAAATGTTAAATAGCATAAATTTAGGAAAATCTACTATAACAAGTGAACACAAATAATTTTATACATTTAAAGAAAATTTAAAGGCAACAACCAAAAATTTCATCAAATACATTTGAAATGGATTCACATGTAGAAGCAAAAATTGCTAACAAATGCTTAGTAATATGTTATAGAAAGAAAATAATTCATTCAAAAAGAATGCATATTTGTTACCCAATGCATCTAAAATATTATCTAATTTGGCAGCAGCATTTCGGCCTTTATCAACAGCTTCTATAGCTGCAGTCTTAGCTTCATTTGCTCTTCCTAAAGCCTAACAAAAGAGAGGTAAAATATAAGGATAAAGGATGTTCAAAGAAACATTTTGATATTTTTTAAAAAATATTGATTTTTTATATACAAGACTTCAAAAAAGAAAAAGTAAACAAATATCTGCTAATCAAACACACACTAGAAATGATAAAATTTTTTATACTTAATAAAAAGAAAGGAGAGAGAAATTATTCCAACAAATAATTAATAGAGATTTCCTAACCTAAATATAAATTTTTTTTTAAAGCAGAAACTAACAAAAAACGAACATATTCTAATACCTCCTTAGATAAGATTCCATCATTGTCAGCCTCATCTTCAAACCCTCTCATTCTTTGGTCAGTATCAGCAATTTGTTGAGTGAGCTGACCTGCTTGTCCTCTCAATCGCTTAGCTTCATCTTTAGTATCTTCTGCATCTTTACGAATTCCATCTGCATCCTATAAAAAAATAAAGGAAATATTATTAGGTATAATCATTGCAAAAACATTTGAGGTATTCTGTTTTTAACAACTATAGACAAAAATTCAAAAATAAGACTTCCTAAAAAATTCAATTTCAGAAAATACAATCAATTAAAATTTTTATAGCTAAAAAAATACCAAAAAAGACGAGTTCATCAAAAGATTATTATCAATAAAACCATCTGGTGATTAAGAATATATATTCATAAATATTATGAAATATTAATTACATTTGAATATTAACCATAGCATAAAACGAAATAAAATCATTTTGTAAACACATTTCATATTAAAATTTACTGAATTACAATGGATGCTTTTTAAAAAAATAAAAATTTTTAAATATTGTATGAAAATAAAATTTGACTTAAAGGGTTATTATACATGATAATTAACCAAACTTATCCAAATAAAGAAGCATGTCTGTAACAAAGAAATTAAAAAATTTAGTTTAATAACATCACTAAAAAAAGAGAAAAGTTTTCTTGAAAAATAAAATTCAATTAATCAAATTATACGAAACAAATTTATTGAGTTCTTTCTTATTTGAGTTTGAGAATAATAAAGTAATCTAATTCAATTTAACTAATCGGATTTCATACAACAAATTTATAGATATTCAACACTAAAGATATTTAAGTTTTTGATAAGCATATTAGATTATCTAATATAATTCAGTTTTATTAGTAGTTTTTATGCTATGTTCTTACTTGAGAAGCTTGCTCAGCTAGCCTTTTGGCCTCTTTAGCTATATCTCTGGCATCAGCGGCATCTTGAATAGCTCCTCTCAAAGCATCTTCCGCATCAAATGTTTTATTCTCTGCTTCACCAACTCTCTTTTTAACAAGAGGTATTTTCTTCAAAGTTTCATTTGCCCTCTCTTGACTTGCTTTTACTTGTTGATCAAAACCTAAAAAGTAAATAGATATAACAAATTATATATAGTAAAATAATGATTTAAAAATGTAGTCTTATAATAAAAGTATATTGCAAAATATAAAATAAAACTATAAATATATAAGAGATAGTAAAAATTACTAATTTAGAAAATTTTAAATGGAACTTGTTACATGAAAAAAAAAGTAATTTGTTGAAATACTCTTAGTTTTTATAATTCATTCTCAAAAAATGAAACTGAACTAATGAAAATTCAATTCTTCTTTCTTTGCTATTAGATATAAATTTATTCATTTATACACATCCACTAAGACAAAACTTCATCAAGATGCTAAAAAATCATGATATATTAATATTTTTTCACAATTTTCGTTGCCATACCTTTTAATGTATCAAGTGTTTCTTTTGCGTCCTCCAAAATCTTCTCTCCTGATGCTATAGCATCAAGAGCTTTTGCAAGTGCAGCATCAGTGTCAGTCAACAATTCATCAGTAATCTATTGAATGGAAATTACATTCATAAACATTAAGAACAAAGCTAAGTATGAGTTAGGTAGCAGATGTGAGATCATCCTTTCCTCACTTTTAAATATTTAAATTTTATGTATTAATCATACAAAGAAAATAGTAACAACGAAAATCTTATTTTGAATGCAAATTTAATTTAGTTCCATCATTTTCCTGTGATTTTAATATTGGTGGTGAGGAAAATGTAGAACATGTGCTCCTTCTGTATTCCAAGATTATCAGGGAAAGAAAGATATCTAACAGTGCCTTTCAAGGGCATTAATATAAATTGGCCTCCAAATTTGCACCAACTTATTTCCACCAGAAGTGATTTTAAAAAGTTAAGCGAATTTGTAGTAAATATTTGTAATCCTTCATAACCTCAAAAGTTTTTATTTCCTTCTGTCCATTGTAATGTGTGACTAATACTTCTGTGAGTCCCATGTGATACTTTGTGGTGCATGAGGATTTTATAATTGTTTTCAATTAAAAAAAAATGCTTTTGTATAAGGTACAAAAAGAAGTTCATTCTCTTAAATATATTTGCTGATATTCAATAATTTCATATTGATTTTCTGATAAAAAGAACAGAAAATACCTGCTGTTGCCTAACTGCTTCATTTAATAAACCATCTGCATCTTTAGTTTGATCATCCAATTTGGAAAGAGTGTCTTTATGTTCATTTGCCAAAGAATCGGCTTGACCTCTTATTCTTCTAGCCTATAAAACACAATTACAAAAAAATTCATTACTTTTATGATTGATTTCATCACTGTTTAATATTTTGTTAAGAATAAACAATTATTTGCTACATATATAATAGAAATGTAAGGAAAATTAATATCAAATAAATACCTCAGTTTTAATCCTAGATGCTTCATTTTGCATAGCTTCAACATCAGCAGTTGGTACAACCAAAGAAGTTGCATCAGTGTATATACCTAAAGCTTCATCATACACAGTATTTGCTTCAGTTTTAGCATCCTCAGCCAAAGCTTTTGTTCGTTTAACAAAGTCAACTAAATCATCTAACCTAAAAAAACAATATTAAGTTTTACAAAAAAAGACCATAATATTTAAAAGTTTTTTTTCTTTGTAAAGGTTATTTTTGAATATGAAGTGTTAACATTTGTAACTAACAAAATGTTATACATAACTTACTTTCGTCCAAGGTCAAAAACTTCATTACTCATTCTTTCTTGAGAATCTAAAGTTTCCCTTGCTAAACGATATGCTTCAGTAGATGTATTTAATGCTTGATTCGAAACTGTATCACTAACTTCAGCATCTTCTTCTTGTCTAAGAAAGTAGGATATGTTATTAAATGATTTGTATAATAATGCTCTTAAAAAATGAAACATACTACTAGTATGAATATAAATGACTAATGGAATACAATGTCTTAAAATTGCTTTTCTTATACTCAGTTTACTAATTCTGTTTAACTATAAAATACATTTACTTCATTAAAAATAATATAGTCCCTTCATTATTAATAATCAATTATTTAAAAAAATGCTAAAAGCAATCTATTTACAAATACATAGGTCTACGTTCAAGAAAACTAATTGTCAAACAAACAACTATTGGAAATAACTAATCTTTTTTTAAAAACTTCCAAATAAACAAATAATTCCACAACAGAATCACAAATTCTTCACAAAAATGAAAACTTTATTATACAGAAGGCTTACTGATTTCCTTCAAAAATACACACAAAGGAAATATTTTAATAAGAACTTTATAAGTATTCAGTATAATGAATAAAATGAAAAGGTTATTAGATCATATTGCAATTAACTATTAATTATCTTTAAAGTAATTGTTAATTTTTCTTACAAGGGTATTTTAGAAATTGAAAACAACAAAAGATTAGAAATCTACTCACTGATCAGCTAATTGTCGAGCTTCACGAGCAATTTCAGATAGCCTCTCCGACTGCTGACCAAGTCTGTCTTTTCTGTCTAAAGCAGAATTGTAAGCATCCCTTCCTTGAGTATCCAGATATTTGCGAGCTGCAATTGCAGCATCTTTGGCTTGCTGTATCACAATTTCTGCCATGGTTATATTATCAAGTCCATATCTGCGATATTCCTCACCTTCGTCTAATCTTTCACGAACTTTTCCAGCAGTTTGTCCTATTTCCTTAATCCTCTTGCGAAGTTCATTAAGTTGATTGATCAAACTTGCATCAGCATCTGAAAAAACAAAGTACATTTTCAAATCACACTTTTACTATGAATATTCCTCATTTTATTTTCCCTAACTTCAAATTTTATTTACAATTTAAATCAATATGATTAATATACATCAAATCTTAAGTCAAATTTATTAATTTTATTTAATTTTTAAGTTAATACTCAATACATGGATTCGAACATGTTTGGTACAGTTATATTAATGCGGTCCTACCTAATATCAATTCATATATGATGTAATTAGAATTTTTGATACATTTAATAATATGAAAGATAACAAAATGATTGAAAAAAAGATTTTACAATACAAAATAAGATTAAAGCATATTTTGAATGGTCAGTAAATTTATATATCCTGTTAATAATTTACTGGTTAGAGATTTAAAGAAATAAGACCATAATTTTTTCAAAACATTGATCTGTAGAGCAAAATCGGTATGCAAATTACATATATATATATAAATAGAATGTATGAAAAAATTTACTTGCTGCTCTCTTGGCTTCATCAAATAGATTATCTATTTTTCTCTGAGCTTCCCTGAGTTTTCGTTTAAAATCAAAATCTTCAACAGTTTCAGGATGGTTTTTAAGTTCTTCCATCAATTCAGCTAATTCAGTGAGTTTGTCCTTGTAGCGATCAATAGCTTCCTCAAGCAGTGAATAGCAAGGTGGACAATCTGAAAAAGTGAAAAAGGTAATAGCTAGTCTATAAATAATCTAAAACAATATTTCTTTTAATTGCAAGTGTATGGAAATTGGAAAACTGCAGATTTGATAAATAATTCAGAAAAAAATCAAATATATTTATGTGACTTAGAATCAAAGTTTTGAATGCTACTCACAACAAAATAAGTCAAATGTAACTTTAAAAAAGTACTTTATTAAAAAAGACCTATTTGATAAAAATATCTTTAGAAATGTTATGACTAATAAAATACATAATTTTAGATAAATTCATTATTCTTTATACTTACCTATAAAATTAATCTTGATATCATTTCAGCAGTTTCACACATATGTGTTACTATAGTCATCTATACATCAAAAACTAATTTAAAGGTTTACTGTTGTATTTTTTTATTAAAAAATGATTGAATACAATTACATAAAATCAAAGGAAGCATCTTGTACTTGGACTTTTTGAGCAAAAAAAAAAAAAATGTAAAACATAAATTACGTTTAATTGTAAAGCCAAAATAAAAAAAAAATAATCAGAAATTCCGATTTAAAGAAGAAAAAAAGGAAATGTCAGCAAAATTACCTTTGCAGACTGTGCCTCTACTGAACTTGTTGTCTTTACATATGTGACATCTGCGTCCCTCTCTGTTGGGTCGGCACTGACATTGTCCAGCAGTATCACACTGCAAAGAAGTTGAACCAGCAGGATCACATTCACAAGCTATGAAATAATAAAGTATTTTATATATATAATTCTTTATTATGCATATCTTTAAAAAACATATAAAATGCAGAATAAAAACAGACAGTCTAATTTCTCCATATCATTGAACAAAAGATCAAATATAGTTAGAAATAATAATTACTATGATACATTTTCAGTTGCTTTTTTAAAAATGGATATTAGTATCAGTTCCTAATGTAAACATAAAAACTAAAACAACACAACAGAATTAACCTCTTTGAGACGAACATCCCATACCCCCACCAGCACGAAACACCGACAGTTCCCGACCGGCTCACATGTGCGCCACGCACCTAGAAAGTCTTGGAGGCTCAATTTTTGGGCAATAGATGACATTATATGTCCATAAGGTTTGAGATACATGTAAATTTGACCTTCTACTCAAAATGAGAGAAATATTTTACACATCCACGTGGTTTTTGTTTTTAAAAACATAAGGGGAAGGGAATGTTTCAGAATTGAATGCAGTGAAGATGAGAGTTTTATTTTTGCTAGAGCATTTAGTTTAAGTTTGCAGTGTATAATTTTTAATAGATAATTATATCTGGTAGACAAAATTATTATTTTTCTTTTACTTTTACAAGGTCAGAGCAATGGAAATGTTTAACTGAACTTGGAATATCAGAATGATGCAAAATTGATTTTAAATTATAATTTGAGAGTAATGATAGTGACAAATAATATATTGTGATTGTTCTGTTAATTGTGAATTTTATGATGACATTTCAGGCATCTGTATGCTGATTACATCGACACAAAATGCCTCCTATGGTCATCAACAATAGAAAAGTTAATTTTCATTTGCTCACATTACCGCAAAAAAACTCCAAAATAGCCAATGCTTTATTTCAAGAGCAAGAATTGTAAAATGGGACTCATAAGCAGATTCCTGTTTTAAACTTTTTCATACTAAAAAGAATTTTAAGAAACATATATAGTTTTCAAATGTATAATGTTAAGAGTTGGTTTTAAATGTAAATAAATACTGACAGTAAAATGTTTAAAAATTTATACTTAAACAGAAAGTAACTTAAGTAAATGGAGTATGTAAATGCAAAATATAGAATGCATATATTCATAGTGTACTCTATAGAACTATATTAAATAACGTGTTCAAGTTTCGGTATTTTCATGGATTTAGGCTTAACTACACAAAATCCTCCAGCCCTGGTGGTAAGCTCGCATTTCCGTAATTCCTCCTGAAAGGTTAATGATATAACTTTATACAAGTTTAATTACCTTTGCATCCTTCTTCAGAAAACCCATAATGATAAGGTGCACAAGAATCACAATGTCTTCCAACAACTCCTGGTCTGCAATGACATTGTCCTGAACGTATATCACACGTCTGATTAACAGAACCAATTCTATTACAATCACATGCCGAACATCCTTGACCACTATCAATGTTCCAATAGCCTTTTCTACATTTATCACATCTACGTCCAATAACATTTGCTTTACAGCGACACTGACCTCCTGTGGATTCACAAGGGTTAGCTCCCCTTTCTGGTTCTATTGTACCAGGAAGGTAACATGTACATCCTTTAAAAGAAATATAGAATGTTAGTTTAGAGAAGGATAAATCTTGAAATGAATTGAAAATATCAATATGATAATAAAAATAAACAAGTAATACATTACAGGAAATAAATGAAAAAAAGAGGATAATATAAGAATCAATATTTTTTTATTATTTCACATTGTATAAAAATATTTAATACTTAGGTAACAGTATTAATTCAAAAACATCTAACAAATCTTTATACAATCTATATATATAAAAATGGATGTTTGCATATATGAAATCACATCACTACAACACCACTCAACCGATCACTGGAAATTGGTGTGTATGTATATGTATTTTTTTGTGGTGAAAGTTTTGTGCTATCGTAGCAGATCCCCTGGCGCTATAGCCTATCAACTTCTGCGCCTTTCCATCAATCGCAAAGTTACCAACAGGGTCTCTAAAAATGATGACAACTAGGCTCTATCATCAACATTTTGCTATGCTTCCATTGAATTGCCATTATATTGTAAGGAACAACGTTGCTTGTGAATATTACAATTTTAACATAAAATAAATACAACAGAAAGTAATATTAATGTATTACACATCCAGATATAAAATATTTACACTATTTTAAGCATTCATTACTAAAAAGGGGAACAATGTGTGTTTTGCTGAGCAGAGATCAGCTTAGGATGGTGTTTTCAAAAATTGACCCACAACAGAGTTACAGGGCATTATAAATAAAAAAAAAATCTCCCTCTTATTAAATATCAGATCTACAGACTCAAAATTTAACAAATATGGTTTTTTTTGTTTAGCTGAGATATGCAAAAAGCCTTTTTTGTTGTTACTTAATTTGCAATTCATGTTAAATTAACTCATTAAGCTTCTTTATCCTTCAGTCTGTATTGTTTAATTTTTCAATTCACCCATGCGAAGAATGGGTATACCAGCTAATACTATATATGTGCCTATATGTAAAAAAACATTCTCTTGAAAGATATTTCAATCTTTGCCTTAGAAAAATATGTAGTCATAGAAAAGATTCATATTTATAATTTAAAGTAGAAATCTCTAAACACAGATGGAAGTGTTTTAAGCAATATATTATTGTATTTTGCAGCAGAAAAATTTAAAGTTTAAAAAATCATTGCAAATAATTATAAGGAAATAAAATGTTTAAATATGCAATCAAATTTTAGAGAATTACATTGGTGATTAAATTATGTGCACCAACATATTCTTATGTTATAACCACACTTAACTTAAATACATCAAAATATTTTAACTTACAAAATGTATACTATTATAAAACAGAATGTATCAAACAATAAAATTTTGAAATAAATGTGACATAAATTAAGCAACATTTTGTTGTTGCTTATGCCACCTGATTGACAGTAACATCAGATCAAGGTCCACAAAATTCATTGTGGCTAAGGGCCAGAGATTTATGCTTGTCGTTAGCCTTAGCTTTGAGCACCATGCAGGTGACAGTATGATTTTACTCAGTTCCAACCCAATTTTGAGGGAGAACACCCTGGGTGTGATCAGGGGCCTCCCACCAATCTTACGAGAGGACTTGCAGCTTGATGGCTATTTAGAGTTACCCCATGTTGCGAAACAGTGACGTAAAGGAGAACATTTGCCCCCTTTGCAAAGTCAAGTTTTGGGCCCCCAAGTTAGATTTTAAAAGGGTAGGCACTTGACGGAAGTCAAGCTTTGGATGCAGGGTTGAGGGGGTGTATGTTACACTACTGCAGTGAAGACACTATACATTTACAAACAGCCATGCCTTCTCCGGGATTTGAGCCCAGGCCCTATGGCACCACACTCAGCGTCACTAACCACTATACCGGATAGGTGGCCAAGCAACATATTAAAGCAACCAATTACTCACTTTTGCAACCACCTTTCGGCAAAGTCAAAGCATCCCCATAATATCCAGGCAAACACCTTTCACATGTCCATCCAGCAGTATTATAAATACATTTTAGGCATTGACCAGTAGTGCTAAACAAAAAAAAAAAACCATTACTAGTGTAAATTATTTTAGAAAAAAAACCCAGTCTAATAAAAATCCTATCAACTATTTTAAATTAATTAGTCTAATAAGAAAAACCTCCATACGTGTTACAGTTTCCAACTGCATTTGGATCAATATTTCCATTGCATTCACATTTTCTACATGGACGTGCAGGCCCAAATCTTCCAGATGGATCCCCAAAATATCCATCAACGCACATATCACATTGATGACCTTTAAAGAGGAATTACTAAAAGTAACTATGTGGCATTCAAATTACCTCCATAATACTTGAAGAGCCATACATTTTGCTCATACATAAAACATTATGCAATACACAATTTTTATGAACAGTGCAACATGAAATATAACATAGCATACACCTCAGAAGAAAACTTTGGAAAATAGAATATATATTTATGAAATATTTAGTACTTATGAAAATAATATTTAAATAAATTATATCTGTATAACAATGATAAAGATTTTGAAAAGTGTGAAAATTCATCTTAAAAGGTGATTTATTTGAAAGGAATTCAGAGTAGTTTTATCACTTTTAGTCTTCAATATTGTTACCAGTTGAACAGTAAAATATATATTTATTTAAATAATTACTCCAGGAATTCTAATGACCTAACTTTCTATATATAAGGAAAAATCATTTTTCTGCTTAATAAGAAAGATAATTTCTGTTTAAAAATTCATAAATTTTATATTTCTTTTACTCATAGAAATTAATGATATATTTTCTTGTTCTTTTCTGCAATATTTTTTAAATTGGAATTCTTTTTTCTCACTATAATAAGGAATCAAAATCAAGGCTTTCTATATTGACTGTCTTAGGAAAAATTTTCAGATAATAGGATAAAACTAATATTGATAGGATTTATTGGTATAATAGCCATATATGGTCAAAATGCGCTAAATTTTCATTGATAATCAAGCATATCATGTAAATAAATGCAACAAATATGCATCTGTGATTTAAAAAAAAAAGAGAAGATAGCCATTGGTTGGACAGAAAGATTTAAAATAGGGAAATATCATTGGATCATCCCAGGAGTACATTACCTTCCAAAGTTTACCAAATACAATAAAATCCCCGGGAAAGAAAATTTTAGAATGTCTTAAGTTAAAAAATAATGCTATGATTTATGGCAAATAAAGGTTTTTCAGTTCTGATTTATAACAATTTACCTGTATGTCCCATTGGACATTGCTGACAAGCAAATTGACCACCAGGCAACATCACACAGGGGCCTCGATCTGGACATAGGCAGGGCTTACAGTCAGCAGAAGTACCTTCTCTTGCATCACCATAGTATGATTGAGCACATCTTTCACAGTGATTGCCTTCAGTATTGTGTTTGCAGACACATTTTCCTGTATTGAAAAGCATCACTTAATTTCAATATTGACTGTAACATTAGATACAGAATCATAATTTAAAAACTATGAGAAGTTTAAGAACTTTTTAATCAAAACATGGGAAATGATATTAAATTTACAAAGCAATTTTTACTCAAGTTAAATAAAAACCTAACATATGCTAATATTCTGCATTACCTTTTGTATACTGTGATTATATACTTTGTTTCTAGTATATGAAATAAATTTTTAGGTGGTTTCGTAAATAGTAAATTACACTGCACTTTTTACATAAAACTTATAGATGTAGTAAATAATCTCTGTAAAACACATATAATTCCTATTAAGTAAGTTTTCATAATTATTTACGAAAAGAGTAGCTTTAGTATTAAAAGATAAAATTAGTTAAATAGTTAATCCTTGAAAATTATTAAGTATAGTAATAATATACTAAATATTTTTTACATCAGTTAAGATGCTCAAAAAAATTAGCATATTGTAGTAATTAACATCATTATAAGACACTTTATATTACTAAAATAATTACCTATATATTTTTGGAAATACATGTAATCACAAAATATAACAAAATTAAAATGATTATAATGATATATTTTTATTATTTTTCTTCAGATAAAAATACTTTTTATGTGTAAAAATAAAACTAAATTTGAACTCCAAAAGAATTTTATTTCAAATATGAAAGAGAATTTTATATAACTAGCTACATAAATTTCTCCATTCATTCAAAGGAGAAAAATAAATAAATAAATATAGAGGAAAAAAATCTTATGAGAACAATTATTTTATGTCTAATTAAATTTAATTTCATGAAAATAACAATAAACAATTTTTTTCGGAACAATAATTCTTTAAAAAAAACGTTTAAAATCATCTATGGATAATTAACCACTCCTAACCAGCATTATACTATGTACTTCTAATGCATTACCAAAATTTAATGAGTAGATAAAAAAAACTAAACTAAAGATCATAGAAAAGTAGTCAAATTCCTTTTACCTGTGTCAGGATCACAAGTGTCAGCATGATTATGACAAAAGCATTTAACACAACGAGAATATAGACTGTTGCCTAAAGGTTCTCTTCTGTAGCCCGCTGCACAAGATTCACAGGACAATCCAGTGTAACCTTCTGGACAAGAGCATTGTTCAACCCAAGTTGCTTGGTAGTTACCTGGAACTCTGAGGGCTGATTCAAGGATCACATCATCCAAGTACCCAACCCCTATTAAAAAATGATTTCTATGAAACAAGCAATTTCAAAAAATTGTTGAAAAAAATGCAATACAAAAATCAACAATAGATATGCTCACACAGACATCTTTTACACACCAAAATTTAAGAATTAATTACATCAGTTTTAGTAAATAAAGGATGAAAATACGAGATTGATATAAATATTAATTCTTACATAAAAATTTTTTAAATATATTTTTCAGTGTTGTATTACATATTTTTCTAATTTGTGTCTATATTTTGGATAAATATTGAAAAGTTTATAGTAGTGGTCTTCAAACTTTTTCGGTATATGGAGCCCTTAGGACTATAAGGCATTTTCAGGGAACCTCCCCCCTCTCACACACTTTGAAGAATATATCTTAAAATAATATTTATAAAGTAGAGCAACGTATTAAAGGTACTTTATATGTAACTACAATTTTTACAAAGTATTGTATTTGTTATTATTAATATGTAATGTAATTTATTAATATAATGTACTCAAATTTTTATAACATTAATTTAAGCATCAAATTTCACCTACCCAAGCATTACATTTAGTAACTGAGACATGTGCTAGCATTTTTTTATGCAAACTGTAGAAATCTAGATCTATTGGAATTATTTGCAGTCAGATTTCATATTCTGCATAGAATTTGCATTCATATTTTGTTTTTGTGCCACTCACATTGAGAAATATTTTTCACTTAAATACATCATTCTGAATATTAAATGTTTTTAACTGCATAAGAAATGCTCTGTATTTTGCTTGGAGAGAGAATTTTTTTGCAATCTATAATTTAAGAGTTTGTTCCTTCTTCAGTTTAGATTTTAATGATGAATCTGTTATATGTCAATAAGTTGTTCTCTCTCCTTCATTATATAGCTGTTTTTTTCCATGAATGAAAAACAGATGCATTTTTCTACTAGAAATCTATTTTGTTTTCCAAAACATAGTACTAATGATTATAAAATTATTTTGTGGACGATCTAATAGGTAGGTCCTATAAAGAGAAAAAAAAGGATTTGAATATTCTTTTATTATATTATAGAAAAAGCTAAGAAAGTATTAGAAAATAAAATTATGTATAAGTAAGAAATGTTTAGTTTTAATGACCAGAATGAGTTTTAGATACACTAGGTTATACAAATTTCATAGAGAACGAGAATCCATTTTGTAAATACATTTAGAATTTTCTTTCCCATTTTTTTGTGATTTGTGGAACCCCTAGGTATAAATCGTGGAACACAGTTTGAAGACCACTGGTTTATAGCAACATTTTTCTCTACTCAGATAAATCCTAGAGTCAAAATACTTTGAAACAAAATATTTATTACTGTCTTATTATAAACAACTTTTGCTCATTATCAAAAGAAACACAAGCTTGATAAATAAATAAATTTCCTTGGTACTTAGGTATTAGCATCACTACAGCCAAATTTGTGACATGCAAATCACACAATTTTTTTACCAAAATCTGACTAATTTGTTTTCTTTTTTCAAATGGAACATGTAAGAATCTTTTTCTTGTTTTGATATTATGGCATGCTTCCTGAGGAGCAAATTTTGCTGTGATTAAGGGGACACAGTATGATTCAATTGTCAAAAATTGGTCAAAAAATCAAATCTAATTTTTTAGCCTATATAAATTATCTTTTATATACTTTTCTATAACCTCACGAAATTTGAAAGCTCTAAACTTGAAAAACGCAGAATTATGATAGCTTTTACATTCGGTTTTATTCACATCCCTATGGCAAATCAAAATTTTAAGCTTATTTATCTCAGAAATATAAAATAACCAGTTTGTTTTCATTTAAAATGCTAAGGCTTTTTTTCCATTATACCTAATGCTTTAAATTTTCTCTCTTTTTTTTACCTATTGCTAATAGTACATGTAACAAAAGTTGGTATGCATTTTTGAATCAAAGCAATACTTATTTTTTAAAGAAATAATTGAACTCAGAATTTATGCATTTTTTAATAAGCATTCATAAAAAGAAGTATTGTACGAATACCAATCATGTTATCACAAAACCTACACCAACTTTTGGTATACATAGTTTGACATACTTGTAAATCAAATTTCATGCGTGCACGTAAATCATTGTAGGAGGAGTAGCATTTTAAAATCACTTCTTAAATTTTTTTTCTTAAAAAAATTAAATGGTTAGCTTTTTATGATATTTTGAGCACAAAATCCGTTTTACATAGCATTCACACATAGGAGGCAACCAAAATATTTTGAAAATCCTTAAATTAAAATTTTTTACGTAAATCGTACCATGTCTCCTTAAGTTAATATGTAAGTACCATTTCCTTTTTTAATTTAAAGCATTTCCTTATTTTACATATCATTGAACACAAAATATACTTTAAAAATAAACAATTACAAAGCTTATATAATTTTTTAAAAAAATCATACAATGCAGATATAAGATAAAGTGAAGACATATACAATAGACTTATAAACAGTACAATACCTTCTCTGGAATACGTAGCCTTAATTTTTATAGCAGTTAAATTAGATAAAAGCTTGATAAAATCAAATGTGTTCAACTGAGGAGTCCAACCAAATTTAGGATTCTCATGAAGTCGGAACTTATAACTTTGTATTCTATGAGAAGGGATAGGATTTCCTTGCTCTGTTATTGGAACACTGACTCGAAGCCCAGCACCCTCTAAGATGACATCATGGGCACTCACTCTTACACTCTCAGCTCCAATTCGGTAAGTGAAAGTGAGGTAATGATTATAGGAGGCTCGTTGATTTCCCAAATAACATTCTGAAATAAAGACAAAATCAGACAATCATATATAGTTATAATAATAATATTAATTTATAATCCAACAATTCACTGCAAAATATTAATTTTTTTAAAAAATAAAAAGTATAAAATTATTTAAGTTTTAAAAACATCTTGTGATATTTATATTTGGTAATCTTGTTATACTTTGAAACTCATTCTTCATACTTGATCAATATTTCTACCCTGTATGGATTCTTCAACACCTTTCTAAAATTGATCTTTCACAATACCTTTCACAGATTTACTTTCAGATTATTCAAATTGTATGTACTCTTGAAAAATATATATCCTTTAATATATAGCTTTTTTGAAGTCATAAATATTTATAAATCACAAAAAAAAGAGACATTTTACTTGTCTAGCTGGAATTAACCCATAAGATTAACATGGATAAAAATGCATGTAAAAACAATGTTTAGTATTATGTAATGCTTAGTATTTTCAATGGCCTTCACTTAAATGAATAGTTAATGTATGCAGTTGGTGTATAGAATTGTAGGAACAATGGCATAATTATTAAGTGGGATCTTGCTGTTGCTCTTCTTCAACTGGTCTACAACATATGATGAATATCATGTATAACATGTGACTAATCACAGATTCACATGAATGTTACATTGATACTGTGATGCAGAAAAAACTGATTATTTACAAATTCAAACAAGAGCAGTCAGTTAGATCTGTAGTGTATTATGTGCTGGAAGTGTTTGCATTATGAATTGCCAATATAAAATGGCAAATCATAAACATGGTCTTACTAAGAGGTTAGAAAGCTTTTACAAGAGCTCAGTGATCAAGTTGAGAGAGACAATTGCTGTAAGAGATGAAATCAGAATGAATGAATCAGATCACTCGTTTTTGGTGCTCAGACTGACATTTCAAAACCAGAATGACCCTTGTATTATAAGTACCCCCCAAAAATGAAAGTGTATTTCTTCTAAATACTTTGCATCATGACAGAAAAGTTTCACAAGACAAGGAAAAGGGGAGGGAGGGGGAAATCCAGACATAATTTTGCTTCATAATTCAACTAAAGAGGGAGTACATACAACAAATAAATTAGCTGTCACTTATGGATGTAAAAGAGGGACATGAAGATAGACGGTGTATATATTTTATTTGAGACCTAGTTGGAATTAATGCTTTTTTGCTTTATGCATATCAATCCATTATACAACACAAGCTTTTCAAAAATTGTCTATTGCAAAATAAATTTAAAATGTAATCATGGAGAATTAAAGAAATGTTAGGATAAAAAAGTATATGCCTAGAACAACATATGGCTGCAAAAAGTGAAATTCCAGAAAAGAATTTTTAAAAGTAGAAGATACAAAAAATATGGACATAAGAAGAATAGAAAAATAAAGATGTGCATTACATCAGGCATTTTTCCTCCAAAAATATGTATATATTTATTTTAAATCTTGTTTATAATAGAAAACATAGTCAATAATAATATAATTACAATGTACAAATAAAAGCTGTAAAGAAAACTTTTGAATAACTTCATTTCTTTAATATTTTCAAAATCTTACTCAGAATCAAGGAATTGGTCAAATGAGAAAAAAAAAGGGAATAGGAATGAACTAAAATATGCTTGGTAGAATAATAATTACTAATAATATATAAAAGGAGCTAAATAGAAACCATTTCTTAAGGGGCCTAGAGTAAATTTTTATGAACTGAGTTGATAGAACTAAAGGTCTGCACTGGTAAAATGTGACATTTTTTCAACAGGGTAAGAAGGTTAAAAAATATACTGGTATATTAAACATTTTAAACTGAAATTACCAAATTACAAAAATAGTTTCATCATATAAAACAAAACAAAATTCAATGATTTTATGAAAATGGATGCAAGACTGACAGATTCAGAACAATACAAATCTAAACCAAATCAGAGATATTTGTACCTCTTAATAAAATTTGAAACTTTATAGAATGCTACAATGCTTCAAATTTTATTCAAAGTTATAAAATTTTCATAAGTCCATAATGAAAAGGACAAACATTTAAAAAGAAATGCTTGAATATTGAATGAAATAAAATATAAGAATCCAAGCTATACAAATAAATAAGAAAAGTATCATAACATAAATATATCTCAAAAATAAGAAAATGTTTATTCAAACTAACAGTAATACAATTTGATACTTTCTGCTTAGTTAACCCTCCAAATGGACAGCACGGATTTTTCCGCCCTACTAGAGAGGCTTCGAAAACGGACCACACTGAATTTTTCCTAAGGCCGGGGACTCTCCAAAAATGAACCAAACAGATTTTTTCCCCTTCAAGTAATGTGTTCAAAACCGGTAAGATGGTATTTTTCCGAATTTTTTCCCCCCTTTAAAGGTTTACGATCTTGAAAGATAATTAGAGACGGTCGCGAGGAGACACAATGGACATTGAGGGGGAACTTTTATGGTCACGGGGAGACCGGTTTCTTTAGCAATCGTAAAATCTCGGAAGAATTTCTTTAAACCCTAAAGTGTACGGAAATAAATTGCAAGTCAACGTGTTGAGAATTCTCAATTTTTTACTTTACCTTAAAATTCTCAAATGGAATTAAGTTTTTATAATGTATGTCTAAGTTTTTAAAAAATATCTGTAGTATTTAAATTCAAATTATATATTAAAACATTGAGGATAATTTACTGTTTCATTTTTCTTATTTTAATCAATACCTTCAGGGATTTTTTTTAAAAATGATTATTTTGTTATGTGTCAAAAAATAAAAAAAAAGGTTCAAAATTTAAAATCTTTTAAAATTTCGGACACTTCTAAACATGAATAATTTTTAAGCTTCTGTATTACATTATTTGCAAAAAAATTTATATGTATTGTTAAAAAAAACCCTATTTAAATCTTTTAGTTTTCCATAATTTTAAAGCCAGATATTCAGGGCATGTTACATAGAATCCCTTGTTTCGTATTGTTCAGATAACAAATTATATTTGAATTTTGAATGTCTGAACATTAATTTCATTCAAAGAGAACTTTAACTTCAAGTTTATATTTTTTAACTTGAATCTTCAAATAAAGAGTATTTAAAAGCATCTGGACAAATTTACAGTTAACATTTGTGCATATAAATAAATATAAAGATCCTTTTTAAATTCAAAAGTTAAAAAAATATATATTTATGCATAATCCCTCATCATTCATGTTCCATTAGTGGTTGACTGAAGAAAAGGTTATTAAAATTTGGACATTTTTATAATCTTAACCATGCAAAACTAGGAATTTTGTATTAGCTCCACTAAAATTCTGCATTGGAATTTCGAAAAAGATATTTATGCGTGTCTCACATACTCAGTTGAAAAACATATATTTACCATAAATACTAATAATTCTTTGGATATTTAAAATTATCATTAGATTAATTTTTTAATACATATATATATATATTCGACTTCTAATTTTTTTCAAGTATTCCTTAAATTTCATATAATTTAATTAAGTGAGGGGATATTAAAGTCGCACTCTCTCTCTTCTCTACTCAACTACTTGAGGGCTTTTGGCGACGGACCTGTGGCCGGGGTATCAGGTGGTCAAGGTATCGAATCATGGTTGGCATGTCTCGAGTTCGAGCCCAGTGCCACAAAAGACCCGCCGTGTAGGGCAGCGATGCACGTTAAATCTATCGAGAGCTGAAATGTCCTCTCGTTGGTGTGGTAATTAGGAGAGGGGGTGCCAGCTCAGGGGTCGCCCTCGTCATTTGACCATTTTTCAAAATTACGAGGTCCATCACTAAAAGCCCTCATGTAGCTGAACAGTGCGACGTTAATATTCACTCACTTGGCGACGGACCTCGTAATTTTAAACCATGGTCAAGTGACGAGGATGACGCTTGAGCATCGCTCCCTTACACTGCGGATCATCAGTGGTGCTGGGGTCGAACTCATGACATGTCAGCTACGAGTCCGTTACTTTGACCATTAGGCTACCGCGGCCTCACAATGTGGTTGAAAACTGCATGTTATGAGTAAAAATATGCTGAAACATTTGATGAACTTATAATAGATTTTTGCATAGAAGATAGATGTGTGATATGCTAAAATGTCAATATGTAAAAGTTATGAGAATATCGATGACAATTTTTGAAAAATTCAATTTAAGTTTCAGTTTGAAACTTATTCGTTTTTTTCGCATTTAATATTAAATAGTCGTGATAACAAATTAATAGTTTAACGCATTCATAGATTATAAAAAATAAAGGTATAAATGACATTGTTGGGAATAATATGTTTTTATAGTTTTGAATTCAGACTTCTTTGCAGGAGTGTAGACTATTAAAAGGCTGATGTAGAAGTTAGAAAACTAATATTTAAAATATATGGAAAACAATATCTGCAATTCCATGATCTTGACGAGCAGAAGACGACATTTTTACTTAGTAGGGCAGAGTAAGCATAAGGTAGAAGCTTGTGGAGTAAACAACCAGGCCTCTGCAGTTTTGGCAGGTAATGAACTCCCATTTGTTGCTTTCAGTAAGGAATATAAAAATAACAAATACAAAAATCAGTCAGGTAAAATTTTATATATTTTAATAACAATGAATTGTGAACTTAATTTCCAATTAATTGAGTAACTACGGTACTCTATCGACGTACTTCTTATATATATATATATATATATATATATATATATATATATATATATATATATATATATATATATATATATATTTATATATATATATTTATATATATATTTATATTTTTATATATATTTATATATATATATATATATTTATATATATATTTATATATATATATTTATATATATATATATTTATATATATATATTTTATATATATATATATATATATATATATATATATATATATAAGAAGTACGGTTGATAGAGTACCAATAATTTTAACGCAATTTTATATTTCGTTCTTGTAAACTTTACTCCTTTTAAAACATGTATTGACAAAATACTCTCCTTTTGTATATTTATAAAATTTTAAAAATATAATGGTTATCTTACCCAACATTTTAAATCAGGGGCGGCAACTGTGTAGCTAAGATGTGCCAAACCAATCTGTCAGGTATTATTCAGCGTGCCACATAGTAGGAAATTTTTGAAATCCTTCGATTCTTACGGTAATATTTGCAGATTTAAAGAATAGAGGTAAATAATTTAAATTTACAGTTTTATATTTTATATTAATTATGGATCAATAAAATACATTTATTAACATAAAAATAAACAATATAAAATGTTACTATTTCTTCAACAAAGATAAAAAAAATTAAAAATGTATGTTTCCAACATATTTACTTAAATAAGAAATAGACAAAGTGAAATATAAATGATTCCCTTCATTACAGTTAAATAAAAATTGTAATGCGAATTAAATCTTTCACGACTCGTCTTTCATATCGCAAAACCAGGGGTATAATGCATGACACGATTCTGAGCATTCAGTTAAACAATTTCTTTGCGGAGTCGAAATATTTTTCATATTAGGAAAGATTTTTTACTTTGATATGCCGAATCATAAGTGGAAAGCAGAGTACATGCAATTTTCTTTTTTCAACAATTAAATCCCCTAGCAATAACACTCAATTATTTACAAAATAGCTGTAAATTTATCCTTAGAATTATCTTTCAGATTATTTTGTAGTTCCATAAATGTCCATAACTCAGAAGATGTTTGTCAAATATAAGGTCTATTATCAACTTCCATCCACTCAAGAATTGACAAATTTGTAGAGTAGTGCTGAGTGCCACTAAGAATTGTACCACGTGCCACAGGTCCATAGATTGCCGACATGTTTTAAATGTTCTTATTAACTAACCATCTCCTATTCAAACACAATTTATATGATAAAAAAGGGTTTTCATTCATTTTGTAGGGAATTGTATTAGATTCAACCATAAGTAATTTTGTGTTTCAAATAAATTACGTTGTTTCGGGGATCCCCTTAGAGCAAAATGAAAGGAATTTGGCATAATTATAGTAAGTTTCTCTAAAAGGGGAAACGTTCACTTTCAAAATATACTGCGTAAAGTGGTTTTAGGTGTACGAAGTTATATTCACTATTATTCCTAAAATAAATTTTGATATTTTGGTTTTTCGTTAAGTTTTGAAGTTATTTCTTCAAATATACTTCTCCATTACATTTCTTTCAAACTTGCTATTTTCGTTTGCGGCCACGGTAACCTGATGGTCATGGTTATGAACTCGTGTCCAGTGTTCAAGCCCTGGTACCACAAAAGTTTAGCATTGAGGAGGAGCTGATGCACGTTAAACACGTCGAGGTCAAAAGTCCTCACGTTGGTGTGATGTGGAAGTTTGGAAGGGGAGTTATCAGCTCAGGTATCGTCCTCGTCACTTAACCACGGTTCAAAATTACGTAGTCGCTCGTCAGTAGCCACCATGTTGACTTAGAATGCAATATAAACCCTTGACGTGTGCACTTGAGTTAATTCGAGTACACTAAACAGTTCCAAATATGCACATTAGATATAATTCAAACGAGGTTGCATTTTATGCTGCTGTAATTTTCTCACTCAAATATCAGCGAGCGCCGTCTGCACTCGTGATATTGGACTGTTGTTTCTTATATTTACGATTTAGTCATTAAACATCAAAAACTCGTTTTCAATGTAAAGACTGTAATGTTGGACTGTGTGCAGTGCCGTGTTTCGAAAAATATCACACTGTGACATTTCTGTAAATGACATGTATGTGTCTTTCTCATACTTCTTTGATATTTTTTGCTATTTATACCTGTTAAAATTATTTTTTATAAAAGGTTTTTTGTAACTTAATTGTAAATTGAATAAAACCTTTTCTTACAATTATATGTATTTAAGGATGAAATCTGATTTACTTTATTCAGGAAATTTTTAGTAAATTTCATTTTCTTAGCCAACTTATTTCTTTTAAAACATGCATATTTGCGTATTATATAATTAAATTTCTAACTATCTAAAATTATGTCTGGCTTTTTCTTCATTAAAATCTTTCAGGATTTTACAAATTATCTTGCCATTATTCATTATGTACTTAATAAGGAAAATATATCTAAATATAAATAATTTCTGTCCTAATAAACATATAATTGTTTTTAGCTACAGTTTGGAAAATGCATTGAAATTTGTATCGGGACAGGATTTTAACATATTATGAATGTGTTTTTACTGCCACTAGGTTATATATTTATCTTTCATTCTTTTTACAATATGAGTAGAAGTTGTAAACAGTTTGTCACAGTAAAATTAATTTTTGTTTTATATTCAAATTGTACTATTATATTGATTCTGAAAATAATAGGTTAGTTTGACAAGCCATTATTTCACAATTTTAAAGCATTGAACAGTTTTGAAATTTTTAAAACTTTTCTAAAATGTTAAATTATTAAAAATATTTAATTATTGTAAGTGATTAATATTTCTTAGATTATTGGAAAACAAAAAGTATAAAATTTAAAATATATCTCTTTGTTGAATTTTAATAATTATTTTTATGGCTAAACCTGAAAAAACCCAACTTTTTTTAAATATTAACATTAAGATATTTTTAAAAAAATAACTAGAGCTCTCAGGCCTAAATCCATATGAACTTTTATAGAACATATGTAAGGGAACATTTACAAGATATTTCAAGACTCTATCTTGAACAGGAAAAAACGCCTTAGGGATTAGAAAACACTCTCATCTTCAAAATTAAAAATCTGAGAAAAACATATTTAAAATTTGTAATGGCATAAAAAAAAATTCCATTGCCTGTAAAGCTTTAATTTTTCAATCTGTTACTATCCAACTTATGCTCTACATGAAAATTCTACTTGAAATAAATATGACTGAAATATCTTTTTTAATTCAAAATATTCTAAGACATAACATTGATAACAACTGTTAATTTGATCAATTATTCACTTTTATCAGAACCTTATATATTCACAAGAGTTTTAAATGCAAAATATTTATATAGAAATTAGTAGTTATACAAACGTAATCCAGAAATCACCAAGTTTGTAAACAATATCTATTTTTTCTCAGTTCCCCATCGTGGCAGTTAAGCAAGTTTAAGTTTTTGTTGCATGACTTTAAAATACTGCAGTGTAGTACTACAATAGATTTATTATAATGTAGTTTGTGGTACATCAGGGAAATATTTAGTTCATTCTGAAACATTTGTATTCTGTAGTCTAATTGTAATATTACCTGAAAAAGCTGCATTTTAGATTTACCATTTTCAGTCATATTCCATCCCTTTCAAGTATTATTTCTCACAGTACCCTGCGCACATTTTGGTCATGGCATTTTTCAAAAGGAAAAAATTAATGAAGACAAAGTATAGAGCTTTTAAATTATATAAACTATGTGTCAAAAAATATATTGGTCTTTAAATCAATCTTAATTAAGTAAATGTGAGAAAACTCAAAAACATGAGCAAACAGAAATGATTTTAGAAACTAAAATTGTAGTTAATTGCCGTTTCACGAAATATTGGATTGTGTTAAAAATATTTTTAATTAATTCAATCTAGGAATGCAAAAATGCTTTAAAATGAAACCGAATTTAAAATCAAAACTCAGAAAATTAAAATTTCTTAAAACCTAATTGGTTTTTAGATCAGAAATTGAGCAAGTTTTCCAAATATATGAAATATATATTTGCAATAAATTGGGTGAACTCTCTGTTGGCCGTGAAGTGTAGAAAATGTCTATTTCACAATCCTCGCCCTAGGCCACAGCTGTGAATGAGAAACCTCCCGTTTCGGAGAACACAGAAACCGAAAAGCCATAAAACCATCCCCTGCAAAACCAATTAGGACCTCCTGCGGCTTTAACAGGGGAAGGCATTAAACTGCCATTCGTTTTTGAAGCAATTCGCGAAATTTATCGGAACATTTTCGGATAAGCTAGCTTTGGAAAAGTAGATCGCTTTCGAAGTGAAATTCAATTAGCGGGTCATCCAGTCAGAGGGTTAAAGTAGAAATAAAATTAAAAAGATAAAAGTCTTCTAAAGAAATGTAAATAATTCATACTATAAAGAGCAAATGTCACTTTACCACTTTAAAATATTTGAAAGAAAAATAATATTACAATAGAATATTTGAAAATTAAGGCTATTGTTTATTTCTCAACAACTACATATTAATAAAGATAAAATAAAGAATTATAATGACTTGTAAGAGTATCCCCACAAGTCTTTTAAACAACTAGTAATTCTTAATATGACATATTAATATAATTAAAATCTTTATGTGTAGGAAAATCAAAATATATATATTTTTAAATTGTTTAAACTATTAAGTTTTTAAATTGCTGAGGATAAGATAAATGTATGCTTAATAAGAGATATAGCTGAAAGCATTCAATCAAATATTTCTTGATTGTTAATTTTGATGAGATACTAAGAAATAAGATATCAAATATAAATATATTAATAACTTCAAAATACTCTGAAAATCAATTGAATTATTATTTATCTCAGATAATTATATAATAATACTTATTCAGTATGAAACTTACCTATTCATACTCACTCAATATAAATCTATCCATAAACTTACACAATAAAAAATATGTTTGTTTCATATATATGCAACTTACCTGGTGCCACAAAATATGCAAACTCTCCACCTTGTCCACGAACTTCAATTATCTGAAGATCAGCATCATAATGGACAGGAATTTGAATGCCTCTTAAATCAACAGCTTTCCAGTTCTCTGAATCTATACATGGATTAAGATTATAAGTACTGATTGTGTAAAATTATTAATGCATCAAAACACAACAATAGACATTTACTTCAGTAAAGCATGTTAGAATATCAGATCTAATTTATTTGTAAAAATATATTACAATATTTTAAAAAGATTATGAAAGTTAAATAACAAAAGAATTAGATATATTATTTAACAAATGGTGAAATTTTTTACATCAGGCAATAAAAACAAATTATGTAGATTGCATGTTTATAAAATCAATGAAACACATTAGAGAAAAAAACCCATGGTGTTCTTTTCAAGTTTAAGGATTCATAATGCAACAATACATGTAAATCATTTATCAAGCATTATCATATAAAAAGTCATATATAAAAAATAACATAGTTTAAAAAAAGGATTTTATAAAAGTCATGACATTTTTTTTACAACATCAAAAGTCAAGAGCATAAAAACGGCCAAGAAATAAAAATTAAATAATAATAACTATACCTCGGTCAAAATTTGATTCAATAAGTTTGCTATAAAATCCAGGTGCACTCTGACATTCAGTGGAATGACCATAACAGAAACAAGGAACACACCCAAATTCATTTTCCAATTGAAGATCAAAGTGACCTTTCTTGCACCTATACCCATAATATCAAAAACTACAGATTAACTATTTAAATTCTTTCTTAAAATAGATTTATCAAACATTCAAATATTTTTAATTGATGATCCAATTATTTATCATTTAATTATTTAGAAGAATATTTAAACTTAATTATGTAAATTTTTAATTTATCAAATAAATTTTTCTCAGATATGCAAAAAAATGAAGTAAAAAAACACACACAATTCACAAACAGTATATAAATATTACAGAAAACAATTTTACCTGTCACACCTCTGACCAACTACATTATCTTTGCATGGACAATATCCTAAGGATGGATCACAACTGGGTGCATCCTGAGCAATACCAGCCAAATTGCATCCACATGGTCTGAAAAAAAAAATTAAAAAATAAATGCAATTAGCTTTCGTGAAATTAAAGTTAGGAAATGCAGAGTAGTCTAAATTACAGCATTAAATGTAAAATATAAGCTAAAAATTTTTGTACAAAAAATAATATTCTCAATGAATAAATTGAACTCGTATCCCCCTCCCCCAAAGAAGTTCAGAACTCACAGTTAATTCTCATAATTTCCTGCAAATAATAAAGACATAAAATTAATTTTTTAACATTATTCTTCAATTATGATAGTTGACACATACATTTTACATGTTCAGTAAAATAATTGAGAATATAGAATTTATATAATGTAAAAGCATCTTCACAAAAATAGCATTCACAGAATATAATGAAAAAAGTATATACAATTTGATCCATTATCAATGAATGTAGGGTAAGAAAGTATATAAATTCTACATAGTTTTTATAAAAATTAAAAATAACAAAATGATAGAATAAATTAATATTGATTAAGTGAATAAATTGTTTAACTGAATCATTACATGAAATATGAAGCCTTTTGGAAAACAATATATTTTAATCATATTAAAAAGAAAGTACACAAAAAAAATTGCCAAAAAGAACAAGAATACTGTTTAGAAATGGGCAACTTTTACAGTTTGTATATGTAAGTCACATACAAAAACATTGAATGTATGATATTCCAAATTCCTCAACTATAAGCTAAATTACAACACTATTCAGTAAATTTAAGTAATCTTGTAAAAGAATAACAATAAAAAATGTCATTACCTACATCCTTGAGGTGTCATATCATAAAAGTTAGGAGCACATTTACCACAAGTTCTAGTTCCAACACCTGGTTTACAAGGGCACTGACCATCTTCTGAACATTGAGCTCCAAGAGATCCTAAATAATTAACAATAGTTATATGTTATTCATAAATATACTTTTACTTTAGAATGATCTTAATGAACATTGATTTTTCAAAATGCAAATAAGAAACTTGATCAATTCATAAAAAAGTTTTGAGAACTATTCAGTCTATTTCCATTTGAATTAAAAAAAATTAAAAGCACTTCTGTTAAAGAAGTGCTTTTAATAAACCCTGCTTTATTTAGATTTTGAATGAAAAATATTTTTTAAAAAGTCATTCAAGATTGAGGATACTGAGACCCACTAGATATCAGTACAAACTTCAGAATGAATGTTAAGTTTTGTCATTGAAATAATATATTCTTCTTTTCAATAGCAGTTAAAACTACTATAAATCCAAAGTACCAGTTTTTATACCTATATCTGTGGTCTACAAAGAAAATTTTCAAGTACATGTTATCACTCTTATGCAACTAGAACTTAAATTAATTTCTATAATTGACTGATACTTTCTCTAATGAGGTTTGACTAGTTAAATAGATTTAAAACAGAGTAAACAATAAAAAAGGTATTAAACATTTAAAGTACAGAAATACTTCACTTAGTTCTGCTAATTGTTTCCTCAAAAGTGCTGTATTAATGAATCCACATTGAGTGAAACATTATTTCTTTAGGAAAGTAATTCATTCCTATCAAATTTTGTTGAAACAAAAATATTTTACTTACCTACAATTAATAAAGGGTTGAAAGGTAAAAGTAATGGAACACTCTTATTCCTCAGTATTTGAAAAATGAAACATATATATATACATACAGTCGACTCTCGATAATTCGAACTTTCGATAATACGAACCTTTCGCTAATTCGAAGTATATGCTCAGCCCCTAGAAAAACTCTTGATATTTCGAACTAAAACCATACGTTTTGGTACTCTCAATATTTCGAAGTAAAATTTGTGGTTGGCCAGACTACAACACGCGATAATTCGAAGTTATCCTATAAAACTCTCGATAATTCGAACCTTCAATATTATGAAGTTAGATTCATTTCCTGTACCTAATTATCCCACGAGTGGTTTTTTTACTGAACTTATTTTCATTTTCATTTATTTACTTCGCCTATTGCCAATGGGGCACTGGATCTCCTTTACCATTATGGTGACCCGTCAGGCTGTCGTCACTCCCCGAGTTCAGACAATAAACAATGGCCCCATGGCCATGTGCACTGGTCATTTTACAGCTGGTGGATCTTAAAAATTCAGGGACAATCGATGGGTGTGAGTTCGCAACAATTGAAGACGTCGTACTTGTCACTTAACAGCTGGTGAAACTATAAAACTTATCGTGAATCGAAAGATGGGGATTCACAACAATCGACGATGTCACAGAGGCAAAGACAGTAGAGGCAGGGATTTACTTTATTCTATTATTTCTTTTAAAAAAGAACGGTAATGTGCCACTAAGAATTGCTCCACGTGCCATAGTTGTTGACCCCTGCTATTAAGTATACCCCGTAGCTGAGTGTGAACTGTGATCATTTACTGTGAACTGTGATCCGCCTTGTGTTCATTTTAGATTCCAAATTTTAAATTTGTGGTGAAAGTTGTGGTGATTTACGTTTCCTACTTGTAAATTTCGATAAACCTTGGGCCACTACTTTACACCTCACCTCAGTGTTGACTTATAACGTGAAAGGAGCGACATGTCTCCTTTTAAAAAGTACAAGTGCTTAACAATTTCTGAAAAGCAAAAGGTGATAGAATCAGTTGAAGAAGGTGAGAGAAAGGTCAATGTAGCCAAAGCATTTGAAATCCCACTGAGCTCGCTCTCCATTATTCTGAAGAATAAAGAGAAAATCTTTAGTGCATCTTCGAGTAGAGTGAGAAAACGTGTTAAAAAAGGTAATTTTCCACATCTTGAACAGTGTTTAGTTTCATGGATGAGACAGTGTCGAGGACAGAATATTCCGATGGGTGGCTCTTTATTGAAGGAAAAGGCTAAAGCATTCACCAAAGAATTAGGAATCGAGTTTTCGGCTAGCAAGGGATGGCTTACAAATTTTAAGAAAAGAAATGGGATAGTCTTCAAAAAAATGTGCAGGGAAAGCTCAAGTGTCAACATTAACGTTTGTTCTAAGTGGCAGAACTCGCTTTCGGATCTAATAAAGGAGTACAAACTACGTAACATTTTCAACACGGATGAAACCGGACTCTTTTTTCAAGTGTTTGCCAGAAAAACATTTACATTCAAAAAAAAAAAAATGCCATGGAGGAAAACATAGCAAGGAGCGGTTAACTATTTTACTGGCTGTAAACATGGACGGCTCAGAAAAAAGATTACTCCTCTCATCATAGGAAAATCTGCAAAAACTCGGTGTTTCAAGGGCATAAACTCGTTCCCTAACAAATACCGCTCAAACAAGAAGGCATGGATGACCACCGAACTCTTTAATGAATGGTTGATCTCACTGAACTCGGATATGAAAAGAGAGAAACGACATATTCTATTATTTTTAGACAACTGTACTGTGCACATTAACGCACCACCTTTATAAAATGTGAAACTTCAATTTTTCCCTCCAAACTTCATCCACTCGACCTGGGCATCATACATAATTTTAAAACTTTTATCGGCGTGAAGTCGTTAAAGCGTTTTTGGATAACCTCGAAAATCAGCGGAATGTAACTACTATTTCTATTTTAACAGCTTTGATCATGATTGACAAGGCTTGGAGAGCTGTTACTCCTTTGACAATTCACAGCTGTTTTAAAAAGTCAGGCTTGGACGATACACTCACGCAAGTGGACGATACACTCACTGAATTTAATGCTGAACCATCCCTTTGGGAAGCTCTTCCAGAACAAGATTTGACGTTTGACGACTACGTGTTGGTTGACACGGACATTGCTGTATGGGGAGCTCTATCTGATGCTGAAATTGTGGCTTTGGACTACAATAATACAGAAAGTGATGAAGACAAATCGGAGGAGTTGACTCCGGTAACTCTGTCAGAAGCTAAAGTGTCACTAAACAAACAACACAACTTTTTCCTTCAAAATCATGTTGATGCAGACATTTTACAGGCTTCATTTGTTCTAGAAAAATCTATTGACAAAGTTAGATTGAATGCCTTAAAACAAAAAAAATAACAGATTTTTTCGACAAAAAGGATTAATTATATATAGTATGTATATTCTTTTAATAGTTGTTTTCAACACATAAGTGTATTCTTTTAATATAGGACTTGTAACTTCTGTTTTATATTTTTATACTGTATAAGATGTACTTTAAAAAAACTTCTCTTCGTGTATTTTGAGAGTTTTTTCCTACCCTCTTGATAATTCGAACTCTTGATAATTCGAAGTTTTTTATTGGTCCCTCCAACTTCGAATTATCGAGAGTCGACTGTATATATATATATATATATTTCAACTAGAAAATCATACAAAGGTTTTTGCACCAATATTTTCTTTCCTCCCCCCCTTCATACATCATGCAACAACACAGAATATCACTTTTTAATTTTTGCCTTGTACAAAACTCCTTTTTTTTAATCAGCTTCTTTAATCAATTCATATGCTCTTCTAATATCATTGAATATGTGTCATACTTGGATAACTTTTAGGGAGGGGATGCATATTTTAAAAATCATGTAGACAAAAGCACCAAGCCATAATCTTTATGCTAAAAATTAAAAATCTCCTGATACATGGTGGTGGGAGAAATCACCAACTCCCAATTTTGTGTATGCCTCTGCATTGAATAATTCTTAAAAATTATTCAGTGTAAAGCATTATTTTTTTTGGTTTTCATCATTTTTTTCCAATTTCATTTTCTTTTCCATACCTTTGTTCTACTTCTAACCTAATGAGATATCTGTCATCAAGAAGCCCAAAGTCCATTTGAACACATTTCAGGATATTGGAAACTTTCAATGAATTAAAATTTTAATCAAATTCAAATTTCCCAATATCTGCTGGTTTTTGTTTCTATTTTATCATAAATAGATTAAGAAATGATAATAATTATTTTAAATCAGAGCAATTCATTTGGTATGAATTAAATAAGAATAGCCTACGCACTTGGGATGAGGCTATCATAGAGACTGAAAGCAAGTCATTTCTGGGAACTATACTTACCACACAAGCCCCTTCTTTCAGTAATTTTGAATTTATATATATATTCTAAAACTAATCACTGTGATTGATGTTAACCAAACAGCACCATTTGTTTTGGTAAACTTCCTTTAGTGGAAACATTTTGGCACAAAGTCTTTCCAAACTACATAATAGTGAATCAATCAGTACTAAATAACATTTATTTCTCAAATTACTGATTATAATATAGAGAGATTCCCGCTGAGTGAAGTTGCATGAAACTAAGTAGTCTCATTAGGATTTTTTGCATATAATTTTTATACATATTTTAATTTAATTAGTACTATCTGAACTAGACAAACTGCCTACCAATAAAATAATTTGTTTCCATTTTTTTCCTAAATAATACATTTAATTAATAAAGCAATAAAGAATCCATACAAATGTTAAAATAGAATTTTTCTTGTCATAAAATAGGATTATCGTAATGTTATTAATCCTACATAATATTAATTAAAATTCTAATTTTAGAAAGCGATTCAAATGAAAGTTTACTTTATTTATTCAGATCAATATTAAATACTAAAACTAAAAGGAATCTTAAAGTTTGTGAACTAAATAAAATTTAAAAAATTTTACCAATACTATCACAGTTGCAAGCTACACATTCTTTATCTGCTTTTCTTCGATAATGCAGGGGTTTACAGCGTTCACAATTAACTCCTTCTGTATTGTCTTCACATTCAAGACAATGTCCACCACTTCCAGTTCTGTCAAAGAGTTCTTGATCAAAGAAACATTTATTTGACTTTCCATTACAGTTGCAAGCTAGAAGAATAGAAATAAATATTATAAAGTTGTTAACTTATATTTCAGTGTACTTCTTTAATCTTATAATACTAACATCAAATTTATCAATCTTATTCAAAGAATTGCCTATTTTTAAAAAAATTAGTCTATAAGCCAATTGAGATTTTATGACTGTTATAGAATTTAGTTTTAACAAAAATAGCACCATTCATGCAAAAAGCATTCTCATAAAACTATAAACAGACAAAATTATGTCAAAATATGTAGTAAATTATTTTTTTAATCAAAAAAATTGATTGTATAAATAACATCTAGGTTAAAATTTGACTTTCCATTAATTTTCATTTCTAATTAACTGCTTATTTAAGAACTCCAGTCTTAATCCACTAACAACAACACACTGTTTTAACTTTCAGATTAAAATAAAAACTTTAAAAAATCAGCATTATTTCTTAAAATTGATACATATAAAAAAATAGCAAAATCATTGAATAAAATTCAAGATAAGTATTAGAAGATAAATTTTGTACGGGCATGTGTGTAAAATGCTGCATACCCTTTTAGCCACATGATGCAATATCCTTCCTATATATTTTCATCTGCATAAGTTTCGCAGGAATGCACCCACTTTCATGGCTGATGAGATTTTATGCATGCATCCAGTATTATGTTTTACATTTATTTATAACAAATTCTGCTTAAAAAGAAATATATCTATCTATCAAGTTGGTTTGTTTTTAATATAACTCAAGAAAAGCATAAGGACTCTTACGGATAGATAAGATTTTCAGATATGATAAGGTAATATCAGAACACACACATATATTGTATACCTACCTAACAGGAAATTAAAAAAAAATATTAAAATTGACAACCAAAAGATATGAATCTGTAAATTAAATAATTTAAGTTAAAATACAATATTTAATTAAAAGAAATTAATATTTACAATTCCTAATGTAGTATAATAGCTACTTCATTTCAGAACACATACTTTAATGTGTCATTTAATAATAAATAATCATTTAGAAAATATCTAGTAGGATTTCTACATTTATAAATTTTAATATATATTTACTAGCTTAAAACTTAGGGTCACAAAATATTACCTAAAATAATTATTTCTTAATGAATATATTAACTACAATACTCGATTTGGCAATTGTCTATGCATATGATGCAAATATATGTATTTATTAGAGAACTGTAATATTTCCATCTCAAGACTAGAGCTGTGAAAACTTACACATTTGAAAAATAATATATTTGTTTTGTACTTTCATTGCATCCTTTCTCATTCATAAACACATAGCTTAGTTAGGTACTTACATATTAGCATCACAATTGACACCATGCCAACCACATATTGATGTCAAAACAAGGATTCTAACATGTTTTATATATGTATATAAAATACTAATCAGTCAGATTTTGGTGGAAAATGATGTGATTCAGATGGTGCCTATTTGGCTGTGGTGATGCGAATATGCAAGTACTCATAGTTATTATAATATAATACATTTCATATCCGAAAATTCAGATAAAAGGAATATTAAATAATTTTCAACACAAATGAGTTGTAATACGAAAACTGAATGAAAGACAAAAATACGTAAATGAAAAAATGCAAATATTTATTCTCAATTGTTACATATACATTCAAGTAAAACAAGTATTAAGTAGGTATGGAAAAACAAAATGTTATAAAATGTTAATTTATGTTACACATATAATTTGAGTATTATAAAACAAAGATTATTTATACATACCGTATTTTCCAGTATATAATCCGCGGATTATGTGTTAAAAAAGTTTCAAATTTCGTTGTGGGTATTAAACGCTACCACGGATTATCTGAGAAAAAACATTCTCCATCAGAAAAGCTAACAATAAAGTTTTGAAAGAAATGCCATTTATGTTTTATAAAATAAATAATGGATGGCACTTTCATGACTCGACTGATGCATTTCAGCCATAACTAGTTTTTAACCAATTATATTCAAAAACGAATTCGGTTCCTCAGAAGGAAAACACAGTTACTAGTCGCTGGTGCCATTTCCAATTTTCTCTTCTTCCCAAAGATCAAGATTCTGCCTTCATTTTCGTAAAAAATATTATCATACATATTTATATAAAAAGACATTTCATAATAAATTTTGTTTTCTGTGCAATTTCTTACTTCTATTTTTAATTATATTGTGTATTTTTTATCTTACGTCACACTCATTATCGGCAGTTTATATTTTGGATTATTCGCCGTAAAAACTGCAGCAGATTATACGTCTTTTTTTTACTCGAAAAAAGGGCTTTGGGGATAATATACAGGAAAATATGGTATATATATACAAACACAAATAAATAATTTTTAAAATTTCTTTAGATGTTTTACAATATATTTAATCCATTGTCATTTTAAAAAAATACTTAAAACATTTCACAAAAAAAATAATACATACAACAAAATGTAAAACACCATTTAAGCATCCAATGCTAGTTTGATATCACTGGACAAGACATCAAGTGCTGCTTGGAGTGAAAAAGGAATCACGACAAGCAGCGCTTGTTGTCGCTGGAATGGAATCCAAGATGGCAGTCTAGCAGTATCAAATCGTCAGGAAGATAATTTTAAAGCATTATTTTGAAATGCAATGAAATATATTTCAAAAGAAGAATATAGGAAGAGATTGAGAATAACCAAGATAAATCAATAAACAATGAATAACAATATAATATAATAAAAAGTAACATGTACTAATAGAATTATGCAGCATATAATAATCTTATTATTTAATAGTAATAATATATAATACTAGCTGGTATACTCGTTCTTCGCACGGGTGAACTGAAAAATTAAACAACACAGATTGAAGGAAAAAGAAGTTTTTAATGAGTTAATTTTATGTGAATTGAAAATTAAACAAAAAAAAAGCTTTTGCATATCTCAGCTAAACAAAAAAAAAAGAAAAAAAAAACACCTTTGTTAAATTTTAACTATGTAGATCTAACAGCCGATAAAAAGGATTTTTTAAATTTATAATTCCTCGTAACACTCTTGAGGGTCGATTTTTCAAAATACCTCCCTAAGATCATCTCTGCTCAGCAAAAGTAACACATTCTTAAAAGTTTTGCGTAATGAATGCTTAAAGTAGTGTAAATAATTTATATCTGAAAGTGCAATACATTAATATTACTTTCTGTTGTATTTATTTTATTTTAAAATTGTAATATTCACAAGCAACGCCGTTTCTTAAATTATAATGGCGATTCAATGAAAAACATAGCGAAATGTTAACGATAGAGTCAAGTTGGCAAATGCCTAGCTACTTTCGTAGCTCGAGCTTTATTAGAGCTTTGTAAGACCCGCCGTGTAGGGGCGAAATGCACTTTAATACTTTATCCAACCGCATTATGATTTACTGCAGTTTCTTTCGTACAATATTTTTTGGATCACTACATTTACAAATTAAGGGATATACATAAACAAAATACTCCACTTTGGAAAATTTAATCCATTAGAGCTAATAAATTAATTAAAGATATTCCACTGTAAAATTAATTATGTACACCGTTCACTTAAAATAAGTAGTCAAATCATTTTCCAAGGTCTTCATCAACAGACAAAACCATAAGACGCTTAAATTTTGACATTAACTATTTTTTTGCGACAAAAATAATAATCTTTGCAATCCGCTGAAAACGCAATATCTGCTACAAAACTTTTCGCCTCCCCCACTAAAATACTCATCATAGAACCCGTGCAGCCATATATCTTGGAAGAGTGGATTTCAAAGAATATTAAAGCTAAGTATTGGTAGAATATTCCTGCTAAGTTGGAGTGGTGTGGTAGTTAGGAGAAGGGGGTGCCAGCTCAAGTGTCGTTTCCGTCACTTGACCATTGTTCGAAATTACATGGTCCGTCTCCAAAAGCCCTCGTGTAGCTGAACAGTGCGACGTTAATATTTACTCACTCACTCACTGCAAAAAAATCCAGTGCAGTAGTTATAATTAGTTTTATACTTAAAAATGCAATATCTGCATATTCAATTAAAATTACAGCATTATAATTAACTACTAACCACAAAAAAAATTTTGAAAATTTGTCCAAATGATGCAGTGTGAAAGAGAAAGTTTATTTACTTTAAGTACCAGAAGCGATAAAAGTAGTTATTTTGAAAATAGATCAACTTCTTACTACCAAATGTGCATAATAAAATCATAAAAAAAAACATTAAAATAAAGAGAGATTTATAACAACCTCTCCCTTCAAAACTTAGTTTTATTCTGAAATAAAAAAAATAGGCATTATTGTGATCACAGGAATTAATTAGAAGCGATTCCCTTGCGTAGTCAAAACAAAAAGAGTTTTTCACAAACAAAAGATAGATATATGCTGATGTGGGCTTTTTTGCTTGCAGATGGCAGAATTTTTTCCTTCTTGACAAATAGCATTATATTTTGGACACTTTTTACAAATTTTTATAAATTATAGCCTATGTGTTATTCTGATGTATAAGGTATATTACTGTAAAGTTTCATTAAAATCCATTAAGTTTTTTGCGTGAAAGACCCACAAAGATTTTCACATTTATAATATATATTAGATTCATACAGTATGATTTAATAATAATAATTATATATAATAATAGTCATTTCATATAATTTAATAATAATAATTATATATAATAATAGTCATTTCATATAATTTAATAATAATCATAAAAGACAATCCTCGTATTGTAATATTATAAAAATTATACATTAGAATACTCACACACATAACACATTTATTTATATTACTACATGTTATTTATTTATAATAAAGAAACAATTATAAATAATGAATATGATTACATAATAAATATTAAAATTAATAATGAATATCAATTAAAAAGTACTGAAAAAAAACTTGCAATATTTCAAAAATTGCAAAATATCAAGGTAACCATATTGTAATGTTATCACCCATCTTGGCGAACATAAACTTAGTGTATGCCCTGTGATATCAAACTAGTTCGAAGCATCCTTTTGATTGTTCTTTATAAAATATAATTATTTACAAAATTTGCTGATACACTCCAATTTTATTCTTAAAATATATGAAAAAGACTAAATGAAAGAGACTAAAAGACTCCATTAAGAATAGGGGAAAAATAATTTTAAAATAACAAGTATTGATTTATATAACAATATTGAATGAAAAAGATAGGCTCAGAAATGCATACTGTTTTACTTTCACAAGTTGTTATCCTCTTTCAATCTAACAATATCTGAGCTACCTCAATGGTTGAATAAACATCATTCAGGAATATAACTTACAGCAGCAGGCTGAATATGATTGTTATCTTAGTTTTTTAGCATTTTGTTCTTTCACAAATGAAATATTATTCATATATATATATATATATATATATATATATATATAAACAGCTTTCATAGTTAAATTTACATAGTGTGGCCATGTATATAAGTTATACATTTTTAAACAGAATCACTTATAATAAGAATAACTTTACAAGATCTTAAATATTTTTCAGAAAGCTCTGAAAAAACTGCAGAATCTTCTTGATCCTTGAATTTTCTTCTTAATATATATTACATAAACTTATCATTTCACAGTTACACTGCATGGAGCAAACCAAAATTATTTCATTTGCCAAAGTGAGTTACTACATCATCTGGTGTAACACCCGGCACATATGGGGTTTTTTCATAATTCTTAGATAAATTCGCACCACTGAAATCAAAACCAGGATGTTCGGTTTGGAATTTCTCCAAATCCAGCTTTTTTAACATCTCATGTTGAGTCAAGGGATCAGCAAAATACTGTCCTTCCAATAAACTAACCCACAGATTTTCATTTTCAAACTTTTCAGCTTTTTCTAATAGAATAAGAATTGTTTTTCGCTCTTCTAAAGTCCAAGTACAGTCATCAACTCGTACAGTTTTATACAACGATCCACTGAATATTTCTTTGTCCTTAACACGGCAGACAATACGATTTGGGGTAATAGTCACTTTGCAATCTTTCCCCGGCGTTCCAGGAGGTACATCAACTTCGATATACACTTCGGAAACTGTTTGCCACCAGCGTCCCCATGGAGTTTTTGCGGCTACAATACCACTTCTTTCGTCAAAATGAGAAAGCGGCATAATTTACTTAAAATTTCCACTGTAATTATTACTAAGTTCAGTGCATCGATACCAAACACAAATTTCGAATTTGCGAGAAGACTGATAAAAACAAACAATGAGTGTTGCCAAATGGCTAAAGTAAAATCATGAAATAGGAGATATGAACGCTGAGCTAGAAATCAAAACCAGAAATTCTACGTATACCACGTGACATGGGATGTAGGGAGGGAGGGGATCAATACGATTAAATTTTTCTTCTCCTCTGCTGTTACTAAATGTTGTTCGAATGGCACTTCACGAGGATGAACAACTAAATCAGTGAAGTATAACGTTTTCAATTAATTATTGAAATTTAACTTTTTGTACATATAGAAGCATAGAACTCGTTCAGAGTTTTTTTTAAATAAAGCAATTTTTTTCTCTTTCTTAAATTACAAGGAAGAGGATACCAGCTTTTAGACAAAATATAAAATTCCTCAAAAATAAATGTTAAAAGATAGATTTAGTCAAAACTGTCTAAAATATATGAAATAAAAGAATGAGCAAATGATAAAATCATTAATACATAAATTAGTTAAGTTGGATGTTTTTAATCCGAAAATTGTAAGAGAAGATTAAAATTTTCGTTGCCGTAATTCTTTAATATATGTAGTCTCATATTTAGTACAGAATTATACATTAATTTATTGAAATATTTGTGTATTATTTCACTTATCACATAAAAGTTTTAAATTCATGCTCACAATTTTATATAAATTTTCTTTAGAAGCGTTTTAACTAATATTACACAGAATCAATTTAAGATTTATAATACCAAATATTGATATTAAAATTCTGTACCTTATAATATTTTGTGAAAAAATATTTATATATGATTTTAAAAACTATTTTTTTAACGTTTTTGTAAACATTTTGAAGAAATCCAATTTTGACAAGTTCTTATTGCATATTTATTTTAGACTGAAGAGCAAACTTAGAGTGAACTAAAACAGACATTACAAGATTATTTTTCACGAAATTATGTCTAATTAATAATGGTAAATAAACACTTTTAATAACATGCAATATTTTAAACCAGCAGAACACATGTGAAAAAAAAAGCATATCGAACAAACATTTTGATGACATGAAGATATACGAAATTCTTTTCTAGTAAAATGTTTTATGATTATTATTAACATTCATATGATCATTTTAATATCAAATATAATTGCTTGATGCATCTGATAAAATGTGAGCCTTATCAAAGAAATATTTCTATTTGATTTTTTATCACGGCAATATCTTCCTTTTAGTGAAAAAAAATTAGCAATTCCTGATGTGTGAGATAGGGCTTAAATCCTTTACCTACCGACGGTACTTATAAATACCACTCTCAATTTAAAATTACATAGAATAATCATTTTTATGAATATTCTAACGATACTTAGCAAGAATATTCTTTTAAATCCATTCTTCCAATAAAAATATGGCAGCATGGGTTCTATGATGAGTATTTTAGCGGGGAAGGCGAATAGATTTATAGCAGAAGTTGCGTTTTCAGCTGACATTTTGATCGGAATGCAAAGATTGTAATTTTTGTCCCGAAAAAGTAGTTAATGTCAAAAGCAAAGTGTCTTTTTTTCTGTATGTTAAATAAGACCTTAGAAAAAGATGACAATTTATTTTAAAAGAACAGTTAATATAGTTTTAAATAACTTTTTGGTACTTATAAAATACCGACAGCAAGGACTTTTTTTTTGGTCCGTGTAGTTTTTTATTGTTTTTTGTTGTGTTGTAGCGTCATTACTATAGTGCAATAGAGTTGTACTTTTTTAGCATTTCTTTTTAGTTTAACTTATTTATTTTGCTTTTTTGTTGTTTTAATTTAACGTTTTCAAAAAATTTTGAACTTTTAATCTGAGCTTGCTCTTTTTTTTTGTCACACAATTAAATGAAATATCTATTCTTTATTAAAAAATAAACAATAATTTAATTTCTTTATGTGTAACTGAGATTTAATAATAATAGGAGGTTTCCAAGATGGTATTATTATCATTATTATTTTTACTTTTCTTAGAATACCCGGAAAAAGAAGCTCAGTCTAGAAGAGGCTTTGAATTTTTATTTCAGAACCTACCATCTGAAAGCAGTGATGCACTAACAGATGATTCTTCAGATTAAGAAGTTCTAGGAAACAATCTGCTGGAATTTTCTTAGATACTGAAGATGACGATCAAGAGACTGAACAAGACTCCGGGTGCAGTATTTCATGTTCAGAAAATAAAGTATTTCCTACCCCAGGATGCAGTGCTTTAAAAAACATTCAATCAAATCATCACACAAAATGCACAACGTGTAATGAATTTTTGTGTATTAATAAAAAGAAAAACCGCATCTTTGAATATCATAAAATTAGGTTTAAGTGTAAAAGCTGTTTTTATGCGTAAAAAAAATAAATAAATTTTGAAAATTTAATAATTTAAAAAAATAAGTATTTTGTGCTGTGAAATATTTGTGTTCTCTGGTAATTTAGCATTTTTAAGAGTTAAAACTGTGTTAAGAAAGTCATTCGGTCCTTTCATATTACGGGAATATTTTAGATCTTTATGGACTGACGGTAATTTCAAGTACCAATTTAATTAATGTTACCTAACGGATTAAATTTCCCAAAGTTGAGTATTTTATTTATGAATATCCCTTAATTTTCAATGTAGTGATTAAAAAAAATATTGCATGAAAAATTGCAGCAAATCATAATGCAGTAGATAAAGGGTTAAATAATATGAGTTTAATCCCCACAAATAAAAATATTTTCCTAATTAAATATTAGAAATTAAAAAATTAAGTCTTTTTTAAAAAAGATATTTTTTTAAATTAAAGGTTTAGATCATGATTTAGCCTATCTACTGTTTAAACTATTTTTATTTTCTTACTTTACATACTTTAAAGATTATTACAACGGTAAGAAAATTATTAATAATTGAATCAATATTTCAGTTTTAAGATTTTTCTTGATAAATAAATTAAATTCAAAGTTTTAGGAAGGAAAATATATTTGATATAATTTTACCTAATGAATGATCTTTTACAACTCAGACTTAACTTGAGTTGTAAAAGATCATTCATTAGGTAACTTTACTTTTTTTCACATATTTTTTTCAAAACGTAAACTATACGGAAAAAAAAATATGTGAGAAGCTGGAATGAAATTTTTTGCATCATGTAGTACAAAAGATGAATTACACAAAATATTCTTTTTAATTGAACATTTTTAATAAAACATTTAATCAAAAACCCTTTTAACTGCTTACATAAAATATTATTTATTACCTTCATCACTTTCATTTTATAATTCTTTCAGTATAATTTTTGCAAATGCAAAAACTACTTTTTTGTATACAAAAAATGGATAAAATTGCTAATTTATTGAAAATAAATCTAGCAATATATCACTGCTTAACCCCAATTCGCTGGCCTAATTCAGTGATAGCTTTAGAAATCATAATAGGTCTCCAGTTTAGTCCAATGACTTTTTTGTATATACAATTGTTGTGTCTGCTGAATTCCAATTTCTTTTTTCTTTAGCACTGTAGGTTCTAGTATTTCTTCACTTTTGTTTTATTATACTACACACACACACACACACACACACACACACACACACACACACACACACACACACACACACACACACACACACACACACACACACACACACACACACACACACACACACACACACACGCACGCACGCACGCACGCACGCACGCACGCACGCACGCACGCACGCACACACACACACACACACACACACACACACACACACACACACACACACACACACACACACACACACACACACACACACACACACACACACACACATATATATATTATTCTACTTCCGAATTATAATTTTTCTTTAGTTTATCTTAAGCAAAATACATTCTCCTTTTTTTTAAAAGCTATAGATATCATTGTTTATCAAAAAATCAACAAATTAATTAACAGAATCAATAAAAAAACTGCAATACAAAGAATAAAACGCTTTAAAATATTATTACAGTTTTAAGGAAATGAATTTGAAAAATATATGATAAAATGCTTACTTATTATTTCAATCTAAATATTGATGACACTTTGAATTACACAGTAATTAGTTTTTGAAACAAGCACACATATCTGTAACACATTTAGATTTGAATTATTGTACAATCAACACATCATACCTTTGAATTATTTAATAACTTCCACATGTGTGATTTCTTCTTCTTAGAAACTTTAATTCGTTTTATAAATTCAATTATGAAACATACTTCAAATTTTTCATTAAAACGGTATTATCTTTTGCTAAAGAGGTTTGCGAAGAACCTTTTTTTCATTTTACTCATCAATTCGAGATTTTGTTGCATATCAAGAGTTAAATTTATCTGCTTTAAGGTATCCGACTACGTTCGGAACCATTATTTTAAAAAAGCGCTTAAATGGATAATTTTCATGAAATTTAGTATTACTTATATTAGAATATATATATAAAACTGTTTAAAGGACATTATGACAAAAAATATTGAAATACAGTATTTTGGCAAACAATTAACTTAAAATAATCTTTATTCAAAACGTTCTCCTTTTATAAAAAAATGTTTCTATAATAAAAATATTTTGCTTATATAAAGTAAAGACTTCTCTTCACAGAGTCTGAACTAGAAGTTTTGCAAAATTCACGTTATTTTCATAGTTACCACCAATTGAAATAATCGTCGGCGTTTTTTTCTTAAAATTTCTCCCTCTGTTGTGGTAAAATATGGATAAATCCACTTCTAAATTTTATACTTCAAAAGTTCTAGTTTAGCCTCTGTACAGAGGTCTGAGCTATATACTGTCAAAATATTATTATAATAGAAGCATTTTTCAAAAAAGAAGAATGTTTTGAAAATGGGTCTTTCTATGTTCATTTTTTGTCAAAATATTGTACTTAAATAATTTTTATTGTAATAATATTCTTAAAACAATTTTATATACGTTTTCCAATCTAAGTGACACTAAATATCATAACTATTATCCATTTATACGCTTTTGCAAAATCACGGTTCCGAATGTAGTCGGATACCTTAAAAAAATTACGACGTAAGTTCACGAGCTAACAGGTACAGAATTAGTAATAAATTACTATACCTTGGCCACCGAACTAAATTAGGAGAAAAGAAAACAATCGGCAAAGACAACACGCTGACGAAATAAAAGTAACAAGTAATATAAAAAAATATATATATAATTTTAAAGCCTATTCCTACTCAGTTCAACAAAGAAAATTTTTATTTTAGTTACTTTTTATTAAATAAGTACAATCAATATAAATATGTTGTATATACATATGACAGAACAGCAATATTAAGTGGCAAAATAGAAAGCGGTTTTTCTTGCAATTTCCCATTTTCATTTACATATAGGGTGTTGGACTATTATTTTTGTTTTTTTATTATTTATTCCTTAATTAAATTTAATTATTAGAATATAATAGTATAATAAAAAGAAACAACATTCTGTGAAATCAGGCCATTCCAGGTGGGATTCGAACCCACGACTTCTGGATTAGAAGCCCAACAAGCTATTCAGTGTGCTACAGGGACACAACGAACTCTTTTCCTTTTTATATATGCTGTTAGACTATTGTTTTTGTTGCTATTCAGTGACGCACACAAGGGGGGGATCCTGGGGTTCACCCCCCCAAGCTCTTGATTTCTTTTCGGATTGATTATAATTTTAAGTATATTGTACGTAAAATTTAATAAAATATTTGTTATTAATGATTAATTTTTATTAATTAATGCTAATTATTTATTCAATAATTAGTTTTTTACTGTGTTTTGTTCTCAAAAATCGACAAAATCAAAAGGAGCATGATATAAAAATGGTGGACTTTTGACCCTAACCCCCTCCCACTCGAAAAATTCCTGTGTGCGCTACTGTTGCTATTTATTCATTAATTAAATGGAATTAATGAATTAATACTTGAGAGAAAACTGTATTAACATCAGGAGTCATCCACTACAAGTTTAAAAAAATGTACTTGAACTTGAATGGATGAATAAAAAAGTATTTTATTAACGATTGAAAATTTGGAATAGGAAAAGTAAACGAGAGAAACAAACATTCGAACTTGCGAACGTTGCGAAAGCAGTTAATGCAGTGCTTTTCAAAGTTGGCAACCCACTTTTCAATCATAATTTTCATTGTGCCCCCGCCCCTTCCGTACAATAACAATGTATAGAATGCAATTATAATGTCCAGTGACGTAAAGCTACAATACGACTTAAACGATAACCTGAACTAAGTATCAAGATTAGTATTAAATTTTGTATATGACTAGCCCAGGGAAGTCAATGGTGATTATTAAACATGTTCTTAATATTGATAAAAGAAATTAATCATCAAATACATTGTGCAGTACTGATATATTTATGTGTATTATTATATCAGTGTAAGTGTGTCAGGATGTATTTTGTGTTTTGCTTCTTTTAAGTAAGTTATAATAATTTCTTAAATATATATATATAACCTTATATTTTCAACCTTTCGATATGTTCGCTCTCTCTTTGTAAGGTTATCTTGCCTACCCCTAGGGAGCGTGGCCCCTGTTTGAAAAATGCCGAGTTAATGTGCGTATTACCAAGGTAAAGTGCGGTAAACTCTTGGTTCTGCGATAAAATCAGTTAATCTGCATATTAGCTAGGTAATGATCCTATTAATACAGTGCTTCTCAAACTGGGGGGCACGCATCCATGGCGGGGGAGGGGCGTGATATTCCTATGGGAGGGAGGGGCGCGAGCATATTGAAAAGTCGAAAACAAAAGATTTAAAAGAAGTAATGATTTACCAAAAGGAAGCTAATTAAAATACATTCTGACACAACAAAAATTAAATATATATTTACGCTGATTAAATTTACTTGTAAATGTATCAGAACTGCAAGATGTGTTTGATAGTTAATTTTTTTTTCAATACATTGAAAACAAGTTTAATAAAGAGAAGTGTCTTCTTGAGCTTGTCTATAATCAAAATTTAATATTTATCTTGATAATTTTTATGCTTTATAATTAAAGTCGTATTGTAGTTTTAGCGTCAAAGTACATTTTCATTGCATTCAATACATTGTTATTGTAGAAGGAAAGATAAAATCCCAGCAATATCCAGCATCCAACGAGAGTTTGAGTTGAATAAAATTTAAACATTCCAATTTGGTAGCGGATGGTGCCCCCAATGAAATGGCTTCCACTCTTGAAGCCATTTGCAGTGTCTGCAAATGGTTAAGCTGCCAAAATGAAGCCCATTTTTCAAATAAACGAACAATCTTTTGGATAAAAATATTGAGTTGTTTTATAAGTCCTCGAACAAAGCGAATAGAGTTAAAAATATCTACACAATTAAAACTCGTAGGTAAACAAACGTATCTATGTGTGTCTATCTTCTCACGAACCGCACCACGCAGAAACTTGACAAAGGTACCAAAAGATTGGGAATGATCCGAGGAAGCCGTTTTGATCATTTATATTCTGATATTTCAATTAGTTAAAAAGATATTATTTAAAAACCTTAAAATGCATAATTCTTTTACTCTTGTTGGTTTTTTATTCCGCCGAGCATCATCTCCATTTCAGCGGAGTGAAGTTCCGACTTTTTCCACGTTTTTAAAAAAGCCATCTAATTCTTGCAATCAAACGCAGATAAAAAATAATTACATAATCGGAAAGAAAAAAAAAATTTTTTTTTGCCACGATACGGTATAATTTTTTTTTAACAAAATAATGATATTTTCTACTTTTTACGATTTTCTCTAAATTGAGTCAAAATCGATACGTTTTTATGAAAATGATTTCTAAATAATTCCTTTTCAATTTCCTTTCGCGTTAATGAATTGATATTCTACACTAAAAAAGTTAATGCTTTTCTCTTTTAGAATCAGTCATTTAAAAAGTAAAATGTCAATTTTTTTTTTTTACGAATTTTCAAAAAATACTCAAAAAAATACTTAACATTTAATAACTTTGTTATTTAGTATAAAAATAATCTCACAAAACTTTTTTCCGTGTGTAGAACAATATTATCCGTAATCTGTACACAGATTGAAAAAATTGCTTAAAAATTACTGTTTTTAAATTTTTTTTGCGCTTTTCGTTTTTTTACCCTCTTTGCTAGAATTAATCACAATGTAGCATTTTTTTTCATTTTTGCTTAAAAATTACCGTATTTTGCAATCGATATGTGAAGCTTAAAGGTATGCACTTAAAAAACATGCTTTTAAAATTTTTAAAAAAATTTCATTGAAGATTGACGTTTAGGTCGCGTTACCTAATATGAGGTTTCGCGTGGAGAAATACAACGGGTGAGAGAGAGAGAGAAAGTTTTGCGTCACTCTTTTCGCGGTTTTTGAAAGATTAAAGGAATTTGTTTCTTTTATGCTCTGTCATAACTTACGTTATTTGTTATGTATAGCAGTATTCTATTCATTACACATTACAGATAAATGTTTTAAAGAGTGCAAGACAACTGACAGTTTTCTTCATTCTTAAAAAATGATTTGTTATAGAGCAACGGAATAAAATTTTTTAAAAATTCTGAAATATATTTTTATCACATAGTATATTTTCTTTTTGAATGATTTTATACAGTGAATGTAAATAAATTTCCATCCAAAATTTAAATCAAACATTTAATAACTTCTTCATTTATAAAAATAAGTGCATGAAACTTTTTCCCCTTGTGTTGAAAATTTCAAAAAATGCTCACAATTTTAATTCAACATTTAATATAGTTGTGGAATTTTGTAAATTTAAAAATTTCTACTTTTCTGTCTTTCTTCAAAATACAACTATTTAAAAAAAAAGTACATTTTCGTTTCCGGGGGCTACAAAATGGCAAAGTGAGTGGATGAATTTTAAAGTCGCACTGTTTACCTACTCTAGTGCTTTTGGCGACGCATCTCGAACCTTTGAACCATTGTCAAGTGACGAGGACAAATAATGGAGGTGGTGATTTTATGAAGGGAAGGGAAAATTTATAAAAGTAGAGATAGCCCGTGCAACGCCGAGTCATGCAGCTAGTCCTAACTTAAAAAATTCTTATAATTTGTTAAATTTTGTTTATTACAAATTATTTGCTCCATTACACAAAAATATGCTTTTGAGTCTTCTGAGTAAAAACTCAATAATTTGAATCTACAGGTTCTAATTTTTTCATGTACTTCACATATTTTAAAGTTCACTTTAGAGCTATAATATGACGGTAGTGGTAAGTTAAATGATTCCAAAAGTTGAAAGAGACAAAAATAGTGAAGTTTCTCCATTTTTTAAAGAAAACTTTAGTGCTATGCTATTTTTTATTTGAATTTTTTTTCCTTGCCTTTTTGGTGAAAGACAACTTTAAGAGGTAGCGATCCAAAAAGGAAAACAAAAATTTTCAGCCAGCTATGTATTGCGCAGTTAAAAACACATCTTTTCAGGACGAGCATTTCATTGTAAATATTATTTTCATTTGCTAATTGTTTGATCTATTAACTTTTTTAATTTGTGGTGGATTATGGGCACTTTTTCCTGTCTGGCCTGTGTTATGAATAAAATCGACTAGATTTAAGCTTTAGGTCAACATTTTTTGTTATGGGTTCATAAAAAAATTTGACTTTACAAAACATTTTACATCACTTGATTATATGACTCTGATTTTGCATAAGAACCTAAATGCTTATAGACTAAGGGTGGGCATTATATATAAGTTGATCACGATCGATCGGTAGACCGCCAAAACACTTTAGGGTGACCACCTTTACTAAGACTTAAGACGTGCTTACTAAAAGAAACATATTCGTGGAACACCAATGCCAGCAAAACTGGTGACTGGGTGAACCACAACACCTTGAAAAAGTTAGAAGCAGCCCGTACCCTGAAAAAGTCTGCCCACCCCCTATTATAGACAATGCAAAATCTGATGCGGTAAACAACGGCAGAAAGTAACAGTAAAAAATAACGTCTTTTAAAAAAGCGAAGAAGTTGGATACATACGGGAGAATTCACTAAGTATTTTTTTCTAATGTAGCAGTGAAATATATACAGTCGGACCTCTATATAAGGAAGTCGCTAAATCCAGGAAAAAAGTTCGTTGTATGGAAAATTCGTTACATAGAGGTTCATCTTTTAATATACTTCATAAACCACATAAAACAAATTTTAAATTCATAGACACTATATATTAGAAAACGTAATTACTCACACCTTTTTTTAAAATTGATATATGCTTATTTTATATATCATACCCATCAAAAAGAAAAAGAAAGAAAAACTGCAAGGAAAACAAGAAAAAATAATATCGAATGCGTCAATGTATTTTCAATATTAGGGAAATAATTTTAAATTAAAATGAATGAATTTTAAGGACATTTTCTAATTTAAAGCATACAAGTAATATAATATTTTATAACTAGAACACGGGGACAAGGGACAACTCCACTGAGTGTGCAAGGGGATATCGAAGATATTTCTAGTGAACTAGACAGTGGGAGTTAAAGGTGGCACTTCTTGGATGAAAAGTCCAGAACTCTGTTGCTCTCGGCGAGTTGGGATCTAATAAAACCAGTTCAAGATTTATGACCACCATAAAATGTGCTAAAGAGAGAATAACTTGAAATGTTCAGAAATACTTTAAAAATAGGAGAAAAAAAATTGAATCACAAAAGAAAAAGTTCGTTATATAGAAAATGCACTTCACTACAGAGAGGTTATTTTACGAAGAAAATCGTGAAATGTTCAAGGTTCCAGGAAAAAATTTGCTATATAGAAAAATTCGTTATATAGAGGTTCGACAGTATATATGTATATATATATTTGAACTCAGTGGCACCACAGACCATGAGGGCCAAGGCCTACAGTGCCTTTATCAATTTACGTGACCTTAGGTGCTGGGTGCATGTGCTGATGTTTCAGTCAAGTGGTCAGTCTGACGCGAAACCCCTAGCGTGCAGTTCGCAAGCAAGCTTGATACTCATTTATCTACATAATGAAGGGATGAAAGGCTGAATCTACCTTGCTCTGCCCGGGATTTGAGCCCCTGACGTGGAAGCGCGATATACTACCACTCAGCCACTGGGATTATGTATATATATAATATATGTACTATAAAATACTTCCTAAAAGTTAATGACATTTTTAAATTTTTAGTTGTTGAAACGAAAAAAGAAGAAATATTCTGTATTTAATTCTGTTTTTGAAAATTCCTGGTATACTTATATACATATATATATATATATAATTGAGATTTATTTCATAGTATATTTATTCTGCTTTTGGAAGTAGAATTGCTACATAATTAATATAATACAACTTAATATTGTAAGGATTGAAACGAATGTGATTTTGGAACTTCTGCATTAAATATATAACTTTTAAGAAAAAATTAAGTCATTTTTTTTTCTCGCTTCTTCTAATAAGAGTTTGAAATTAAATTGCGCAATATCAGAAAACACGTTTTAATTTTCATTTGCATTTTTCAACGTGTTTACTTCCTGTTTCAAAGCTGCGTGAATTTTGTGATTTTTGCGTAACTTTTCAAAATCAGTCTTAATTTGGTCATGGGTGTTCTTTAACAAATGTGTCTTCTCACACCTTTATTTTTCACGATTTTTTTAAAAATTAATTTTGAAAAAGTATTTGACATTTTCCAAGTTTTATTTTACTTGTCAGTTACTATAATATTAATTTTAACTTTTATTGAAATGTTTTTAATGTGAAAACATTTCAAAAGCTCAAAAAGAAAGTATCCTACTCTCTGTATGCTCTCGTATATTCCGTTTTACGTTTTTTACATTTAAGGCTGTTTTCGGTTAATGTTAAAGAATAGGACCCGAATTTGGAACATTTTTTCAGATATAAAAGAAATGAAAAATTAATATGATATTCTGGCTTCACTATCCTTTAGAGAGCAGCATTTTTTATCATACTTCCCATTTTTAACCGAGTTGATTCATTTTTTCTGGTATAAAATGTGTTTTGCGTTTTTTTTCCTATACCGTAATGTTAAACGGGCTTTGCCTTCACGTATTAAAACAAAAAAGAAAGTATTCACAGAATATTTTGGATTTTTTAAAAACACTATATTGTTAACAAAGGTACGAGTTATAATATTGCAAATTTCCATGGAAATTGGATCATTTTTCTGTCTGAAAATGTGCTTAGTTAGAGTTCTCGTACTTTTACCGAAAACAGCCTTAAGAAGTTTCTTTCTATCTTAATAAAAAAGAGAAAGCTCTAAAAGTGTATACATAATTTTCTTTAGTATGGATTCAGATGTTTTCTCGTTGAATGGTGGATTGAAAAATATCGAAATAATTAAATGTGTTTGAGTATTTTTTGTAATTGTTGTAAGAAGGGCGGAAGGTTTACATCTTCTATAATATGTTTCCCATACGTACGTCGCTGCACCTCTCATTGTACTTTAAAAAAAGAAATTAGAAAGAGCTCGTTTAATATTTTTGAATAATCATTACGAGATTAAACCACTTAAATTTATGATTCCAAAAATTCTATTAATATTTATATTCCATTTATTCTGTTATAAAGGGGTTGGCAACCTTTTAACTGTGGTGTGCCAAACCAATCTATCAATAGGATTTAACGTTCCATACAGTAGGGCTATTTTTGAAACAAGAATCGATTCTCGCGATAATACATGGAGTTAGAGAATAGAGAGGTCAATAATTTAGATTTACAGTTTTATTATATATTAATTTTGCATCATTTAAAGATATTTTTCTATCATAAAAATAAACAGCATAAAATATGTACCCATTTCTTCAACAGAAATCGAGTAATTAAATATAAAAAGGAGAAATATACAACATAAAATATAAATATTTCCCTTCATTAAAGTTAAGTAAAAAGATATAAATAAAAACTTTAATGCGAACCTAGAGTTTTCACCGCTCTACTTTCATATCGCAAAATCAGGTGTATAATTTGTGACTTTCAATTTGATACGATTCTGAGCATTGAGTTGTTAAATAATTTCTTTGCGGACTCGAAGTATTTGTCAAAAGGAAAGAATTTTTTTAGATATGTAAAACCAAAAGTGGAAAGCAGAGTACGAGCAATTTTCTCTCTTCAAACAAATAAATCTCTCCAGAAGTGACATTCAATAATTTACAAAAAATAGCTCTGTAAATTTATCTTCATAGTTATCTTTCAGATTTTTTCGTAATTCCGTAAATGTCCATGATTCTGAAGATGTTGGTTAAATAAGGCCCATTACAAATTTATCAACTTCCATCCACTCAAAAATTGATACATTTGTAGAGTAGCGCAGAGGGCCGCTGATAATTGTGCCGAGTGCAATAGATTGCCGACCCCTGAGTTAAAATCACACAAATATTATCCCCTCCCACAAGTTAAACTCTTTTATAGCAGAAATATTAAGTTAAAGTTACATTGGCTTTTAAACAAAAATCTCTATTGCGAATGATACAAAACCTCTTAAAACAAAAGAATGAGATTCTGAATGATATTAAAAAAATTATTTACATATATATACTTTCCAATTGTAGGTTATTTTTTAATACCTACTATTATCTCACTCTCTTCCTATATATATATATATATATATATATATATATATATATATATATATATATATTGTTCAAATTTTCAATCGTTAATAAAATTATTTCTCTTCATCCATTCAAAGTAGGAATTCACTTAAATTTATTTTATATATTACTTGTTTTTCAATAAGCGAATTAATCTCTGCTGAGTAAGAAAGACAAATGATATGTGTTTGAAGATAAAGTTTATTCTGCGTAATAAACTAAAGAAAAAGTTTTGCGTCGCAGACGATCATGGTTTTTGTGATAATCGCCTTCAACAGTATGAGGGGTCGCGAACAGCTGCTTATTTTTTACGAGCTCATGATCAATATTATTTGATTTCTCAACGTAGGAGAGTTACCGGTAACCATATGCCTAAAAATTTGATTATGTAAGCAAATAGCATATTATTGCCAGCAATAAAAATGATTTATAATTTGTTTGTATCAAAAGAAAGAGAAAAAAAATATGTATACTATGGCATTTTTTGTCTCGGCCAGCTACAGTTTTAAAATGAGCAAAAAATTTAATCCCCTAACAAATGCCTTTGATTTCCAATGGGAAAGAGCTGATAAGGTACTTTTTTATTTTTCATTACGAAGCATGCACATAATTCATACCTTTGCAATAATTTTTGTGAAAAAACTATTATAATATTTCGAAGAATGTATGTATATAAATCAAGTTAAAAAAGAAAAAAAATTTGTTTTTGATATATATTAATGAAAGTCTGAAAACAATTTACCATATTTACAAAATATTTAATTAATTATTTGCAATACTTGAATGCAATAGTGTGAAATCAACATCTAAGTCCTAGAAAACATTGGTGTTTTTTGAAAAAAAAATATTCTTATTTCTTCACATATTTTTATCTATATCTAGAATTTGTAATCAAATTTCACGGAACTTTCAAAAATATTGATAAATCGTAAGAGAAACATATTAAAATTTGCAATGTAAAAGTTGAAATTTCAACACTTAAAGAAAGTAATTTTTACAGATATATCAACATTTTTTCTCTCAGAATCTTGTCGTCTCTCAATTTAAGAAACTTATATAAAAAACAGTTGAACATCATGCAATTTAGGAAGAGTAGCGAAAATTGGGCTCATTTAACGATGTAATGGGCCCAATTTTTGCTACTCTAAAATTACTTGGATGTAAGAGGTTTTCCAAAAGTGTCATTTTTGTTGCATAATTTACTTTACTAATGCATTAAATTATATTTACAATAAAATTTTCTCATGAACTAAGTACACATATGTGTGATACTGATGAATTAGGTAAATAACATCACATGAATTGCATTTAGTGTATTGCGATAGCAAAGATAACCCTAAATGAAAAAAATATATAAATAGATATGCACTAATGTAATTTAGAATGTTTTCTGAAAGTATACAAAAAAAAAAAAAAAAAAAAATTCAAAACATAATTTTGTACCTGTTCTTAGTTTTGTTTAATTCTGCTGCATATTACACAAATTGCATTATTCATATATTATTACAGTGGAACCTGTTTTTGTGCGGTTGATTGGAACCGCATAAAAATAACCGCACAAAAAATATTCGAAAATTTCATTAATTCTTACATATAACAAGCAAATTCATCAAAATTGTAGAAATTTTTTTTATGCGGTCGCACAAAAATAAATTGCATGAAAAAGGACAGTACAAAAACAAATTCTACTGTATAAATGACACTTCATAATATCTGTTATATTCAGACTTTAATTTCACGCGATTTATGTGATATATAATTTATCTAATTTTACGAAAATTCAAAATAACTAAACTTAGAAAAACTTGCTCATTCTATAAAATATTTACTTCTAAAAAGGGAATTTGAAAAAAGAGCGGAAAGTGCTATACTTTATGCTATAGGTGCAAATATATACATATATACTTTTTTTTAATTGTTAGATAATAAAATAATATCAAAATAAGTGAAAAATAAAATAATTTTAGAAAAAAAATTAAATTTTTTAAAAATAAATAAACTTAATAGATAATTTGTTTCGAATATTAAATAACAATCTTACTTTACTTCTATACCTATACAGAATATTTATTATAAAACTGATTAATATGCTTTGTATTTATTAAAAACAACCACAGTATTGACTTACCGTGCAAAGTAAACTCGAAATCCTGTCTTATACGAGATTTTTTCTTGACATCTGTCCGACAGTCAATCGGAACAAATAAAATAAATAGAAAACAATAACTACAAATCGAATTCATTTTCTCCGAGATGTTTCTGCTCTATGGAAAATTTCAAAATATTGCACAAACCACAAGGTACATTTAGCATACATTAATGCTTCTCCTCTAAAACCAAACTTCCATTTTTCGAAAGTTTGAATTTTACGGAACTCAAGTAACAAGCAAACGCCTTCTAGCTGGCGAATTCAGAACTAACAGCTGTCAAAAATATCACACCTGTTGTGTACTTTAGAATAAAAACAGTAATTAAGCCGCTCAGACAAAATTGTTTAAAAATAATTCAACACATGAGCATGTTTTTTAAAAGCGACGAAGTAAGTGTTTATTCTACTTAAGAAATAAACTAAGCAAAGAGTAATTTTCGGTTTTGTAAATGACAGAAGATCGCCCGCAACTGCGAAAATAGCAGACGATTTTCTAACCTGGCGGGTTTTTTTCGTACTGTATTTGGGGTGATAGTGATTGAGTACATTGAAACGATCTGATGCGGAAACAGAATTGTTTCATTTGTATAAGAAAGCTGATGTATATATCGGTAAAATAATTAAAAGCAAGAAGCAATAATTTTAACATAAAAGCTTCTGCCATATTTATATACTAAAATGTCCCCCCACACACCTTCCCTCAAAATAAAAAATACTCCTATTTTGAACAATATTAATTGAATAAAAAGGAAAGTAAGATTATATTTTTTGTTGCATAAAAATATATTTCCCGTTTGTTTAGTTTTATGTAATCTAATTATGTAATAATCTAATTCACTTCCCTATTTTTTCTTCACCAGTATATTTTTATAGCTCATTTTTTGAGGAATAAGTACTCCAAAAAATATGATAGCTACACTTATTTGAGTTGGAAAACAATAGCTTCCTTAATGAATGTTATATGTGGTTACCATGAGAGCAATTCAATCATTATATTTGGAATAGTGATTGGAATATGTAATAAAAAATCTAGCTCCTTTTTTGAACTGTAATTAATATTAACTTATTACAGAATTATGTAACAAATTTAAGCACAATATTATTTTTGAAAGAATATCGATACCACGAATCAATTTTTTCCCTTCAAGCCAAGCACTAACTAAATTGATGATAAAAAAATTTATAAATTATATTATCATACGGATGAAAATTAATGATGATAACACACACACACACACACGCACACACAAATAAACGAGGGTCTTTAAATATTTTAAAATAACGAAAAGTTACACAGAAAACAGTGATGTAATGTGTGATACAAATTTAATAGTGGACCTCGTGAATATTTAAAATGTTTTATTACTTCAATTTTAATAACGTATATTATACTTTTTTTACAAAGGAAGTTTTCACCTATATGAGAAATATATAAAAAATGTAAAATATTTTGACTTGATTCTATTAATTTAAAAGAGTATACCCCTGTCCCAAGAAACTAGGTTCGCATTTTTTTTTAATGACAAATTTTAATCTAGATTATTTTTGATCTACGATAACAATTGAAGCTAAACAGATTTCAATTTCCCTATTATTAAATAATAATAAATATTTTTCAATATTTTGTAACAATTAGTCTCTTATATAAAAATAAAAAAATTGAAAAGAGACCACTTCGAATTGAATTTTTTTCGAAATCCAAATCTCTCCTCAACTGCAGTGGGTTGAGAGTGCATCTTCGATTCGATCTTGATCACGAAATATGTAGGCCGAGCAGCCGCCTTGGAGGCCCATACTAAGTATGGTTTTGGACGAAAGAGAGGAAGGAATCACCGGCGTCAGGTTGAGTCAAGAAAACCTGTTCATTCACTGAGAACGTGGGTTCCACTGTGTGTGTGACGAAATCTAATATCCCCCTCCCCCGCTCCAACAGCAGCGGAAATGCACTTACGAGAATTATTGCCGTCGTGAAATGAGTTTTTTGATAGAAAAAGAAAATCATTTGGTGTCCCAATTGATATGGTTTCGATAAGCAGAATGTAGAAAAACGCTTAAAAAATGGATAGCATAATGTTGAATACAGAATGCATTACATAAAATTCGTTTATAATGTTATAAATTTATATCTGCAATGCATTCTAACGAAAATAAACGCTATTTATTTAAAATGGAATGTGTAGGAAACCTATTTTATTGATTTTGTGAAGATCTCCTTGGATCTCACTTTGAGAACGAGAATAATTTGGAGTCAAATAAGAGCCAGTAGCCATTTTTATAAATAACTTTCTTTATTTGGTTATCTTTTCCAAATAGAATCAAAGACAAATATATTTAAATAGTTATATGAGGTTTAAAAGGGACTTTCCTTTAAATAAACTTAAATATTTAATGATCCAACTAATTAACAATTAAAATATCGATCACGCAGAGATTACCGTGATAAGAGATCCCAGATTTATATTCAATAATGTTCCTATTGAACATTTAACTTTAATCTCACTCCTAATATAAAAATTTAATGAGACTTTAATTATAAATCAATATTTACCACACTGTAGCTCAGCTCTTCCTGAGAATTATCCACCTAGAAATCTTCAATAATAAATCTCTAACTTCACCGTTATACCTTCCTGCTTCAATCTCTCTCTCCTACTGCATTTTACTTTACTATTCCGTTTGACTTAAATACTTTATCTAATCTGCATATAACAAGGAACCTGTCCTCTTTTTGGAGCTGATTGGAAATAGGTAGGGGAATCAAATTTCCCTAAAAAAGACGACTCAGAAGGTTAGTGATAAAGTTCCGTATAGGTTTGTCACAATTTGGCTTATCAGAATGAATGGAATGAATAACAGAAAGTAGAGGGCAGGTATTTGATTGATTAATTAATTGATTGTATATTAGTGTAGCCCCTTGAAGCGAAACAAAGGCTATCGTTGCATATGCTTGAATAAATGAAATGTATAATGTTAAATGTACATGTTGTATAGTTAATCCGATTTTAAATAAAAACAGAAAATTCAAAATTTCAAATTACTAGTTAGATACTGAGAATGACACTTGAAATGACTCATCAAATATCTACCCCGTTCCATACATATATGGGCTTCATAGGTTTATTATGCTGAAATCTCACTCTCTTCGCTCGATGCCTTATGATAGATTATTCAAGTTATTAAAATGCCCAAAGGCCAGTCAAATCAAATCGTCGGTTCAAGTTCTGATGCCATCAATAGAACTTTGAAAGCCAAGGCACATTTAAAGGAACTGAGCTTTAAGGTAGTGCTAAAAGTAAAGAAAGTAGATAAATCTTCAAGTGGTTTTGAAAGTTGTGCAATTGAGGAGCCATCCTCATCATTTGTCTATATCTTAAACATTTACATACCTTTAGAACGAGTTAATTCAAACTAATAAACATGTTTTAAGAAAATTATTGGTTGATTTGAATAAAGGTAACTGTACAACTACGTTAAGATCATTGAGACCGTAAATTATACGAATTGATGTAAGGAAATTGTTGATCAAAAATGTAATTATATCTGTCTAAAACAACATACATTTATTATTAATCATGTAAGGAACGGGTCGCCCCGTTCATAGGTGTTTGAGAGTTAGAATAAATATCAGCCATAGTCAGAACAATTCCAATTTATTATTCTTTCATTAAATTTTAACAACCCAGGGTAGTAAATGCACTCTTCTATAAAGTATAGGAGCAACTACAAGTCACAAAGGATACTTAATAATTTATAATGATTCAATTAACTTACTCGTAGAACTCTTTCATTACTTACGATTTACCGTAATTCCTTTCTCAGCTATTCGACCTCTGGCCATTATTATATTCAAATATAACTTATTGACTAAATCGTCAATTAACAATCTCAAATATTAAACAATCAGTAGTCGAGCCACTCTCGAATAGCCTTCCACTGCTTTACGCTAATCGTTAACTTCTATCATCTAACTTCTAACCTCTCTCTCTCTCGTACCTAAAAGTTAATGCTTAAATATAAGCTTTCATTTACATAAACCGCGTCTTTTTCTTCGGGGAAAATTTTCGATAGAACAACATTTAAAAGAAGTAAATTCCCCCCAATAAGATTAGTTAGAGGCTCACGGATAGACCCGTTACAATCAAAATTACAAACAATCAGTATCTTTACGAAATGCTAAAGAATACTGGAGTAGTTTATTCAATACACCCGACACAGAGGGTGCCCGACTGCTGCCCTGGCCAGCACCTTCTCCAGATCTCTCACACATTGAAAACATGTGGTCAAAGGTTGTTCAGAAGGTAGGTGGCCAGCGTTCTTCATCCACTACATTTGATGAAGTGTGGCATATACTTGAAGCAGCATAAAATCACTAGTCCATTATCCAAACTCAGATAAACTCGATGCTTAATCGGGTTACAGATGTTTTAGCTGCCAGTGATAACAGCTGTGTGAACTAATTTAAAACTCTGAAAATTCTCAAATCACTTACAAATTTGATCATGTATTCTTCCTTCTATGCTGTATACTATTGGTCTTCAAGCTTCGTCGACACATGGAGCCCTTAGAACTATCCCACGCCACTCTTTGAAGCAGTGGCGTAACGTACACCCCTGTAACCCTCACATTGTGAGGGGGCAGGAGTTCTAGGAGGCCCAAAGTCTGACTGACGCCAAGTACGAATTTGGGCTTGGGGCCCAAAACCTGATTTTGCAGGGGGGCTAGTATTCTTCGTTACGGCACTGCTTTGAAGAATGTGTGCGTGTGTATATATCTTTAAATAATACTTAAAGTAAATCAACAGTTTATGGATATTTTATGTAAAGACAATTAAAAAAATGTATTATATTAGTTATTGAAAAACTTTAATATAATATTAATGTATAATTTACTCATTGATAATATATTGAGATCCAGATGTCATCTACTCATGCATTATAGCTAGTAAATGAGATGTGCTTTTTTTTATAAATACAAACTCTTGAAGTCTAACCTTATTGAAGTTAGCTGCAGTCGCACATTTCATATTCTACGTTTAATTATTTCCTTATTTTGTTTTTATTGCCACATATGTTGAGAAAGAATTTTCACTTAAATTCAATGCTCGGAATGGATTTAAAGTATTTAGAGCTGTGTGTGTGTGAGAAATCCTGCGTTCCCTGCAAGAATTTGCAATCTAAATCTTAGGAGCTAATTTTGCATAAATTAACATTGTAACGCCGAATCGGTTGATATGCCAATAAGCGTGGTTTCCTTTCTTTCACCGGCAAATCATCTGGCGTATTGTAGTACTCGAATGGACATCTATCCATTTATGCTTAGTTTTCTTTTCTCGAAAATATGCTGTTACAAGTGTTAGGCGTTTTTTGAAAATATTTTCTTATAGATGTTTTTTCCCCACAAAATCAAAAACAGGTGCATTTTTCATTAGAAAATTTAAATATATTTGCAGAACACTGCATTAAAGAGTATAAAATTATGCTGTCTATGATCCCGGGTTACCCGAAATCACAGTAGTTCTACTGTTTATTTTCCGGGTTCACTATCTAGTAGGTAGTGCAAATAAAAGAAAGATGTTTTAAAATTCTTTAGATTCGGGGTGGGCATTAAGTCGATCACGATAGACTGGTGGACCACCAATACATTTGGAGGTGACTGCTTGAAGATTGGCTTTTAGTAATTATATACCGAAATATTCAAGATTGAGTGACATTATGTAGATGATGTCTTCTACTGATTATAACTGCAAGAACTAACTTTGAATGAATATGCTTTATTTTTTAATGTATTTTGAATAGTTTGATCACAAATGTATCATTTGATATTATTATATTTGTGGCTATTATTATTATGCCTTTATCTTGATCTTAAAAATGTAAGATTTTTTTACTGTAGTTATGTAGGAAAGTACAGATTCTCTGTATTTATTATTAAGTTATAATAAACATTGTAGACCTTCTTCTTAGCTCACTTCACCTACGACATTCGGAGGACAGCAATACCTTGAAAAAATTAAAAAGTTTGCCCGCCTCTGCTTCAGATACTCGTGGTCATACATACACAATACGGAAACGCCATTAGGCGCCATACGCTTCATTTTGCATAAACATTTATAATTTTCTTTCCAATTTTTATTTTGACTCGTTGAACCCTTGGGTATGACTTGTGGAACCCCAAGGTTCTGTGGAACACATTTTGAAGACCACTGCTGTATAGGAACATTTAGTAAAAGCTTTGTTATTTGGTTTCCTTCCTGGTGTAGTAATTTTAATGAACAGCTTCTCACTATAATTACCTAACTTAAAACAATTACGTCAGTGAAGAAATATAATGAGATAGTAATAAAACATTGTGAGAGAGAGGTAATAACCACATTAATGTTATGCAAATAGCGAGTGCTTAGGTTTGATTGAAGGATTCCTTATTAACGACGCAAAACTAAGTAACTTGTGGACTATTGGTGAACGGACCTCATAATTTTGAATGTCTATCAAGTGACAAAGACACTTGAGTTTGTACCCCATTTGTAAAATCTCCCACAACTCCTATAAGAAGACATAGAGTCTCGAACAGAATTAACATGTGTCAGTTCCTTTAAACCAGGGATGTATATGTTGTGGCCCGTGGCCGATCAATATAGCAGCACACAATAATATATAATCTCTGGAAAAATCAACTGAAAAGTGAAGATTTTAGGCACCTCCCGATGTGCAATATGAACAAATCAAGCTTAGCTGATACTGCATCGTATCAAAAGTATGCAGAAAAAATTTCAAACATTAGAACTGAATTTGAAACAAGTTTGGAAGATTTTAAATCTTTGAAGGACAAATTTTATTTGTTTTCTTCGATTTTCTGAATAAATATAGACTCAGTACCCAGCTATGGAGGCAGCAAATGGAGGTAATCGAGATTCAGTGCGACTCAAATTTGAAGGAACAATTCATTGAAGTGGGTATGCCTGAATTTCACAAATATTTACCAGCCACGTTTGAAAATACTCGAAAATTCGCATATGAAATTATTTTAAATGTTTGAAAGTACGTATCGGTGCGAGCAGTTATCTTCAGTTATAAAAGGACATGTCTTCTGTTAGAAATAGTATTAATGACGCTCGTCTTGGGTCAGTTTTGAAAAGTAATCACTGCGAACAAAATTTCTCCCGAATAAGGAAAGGTAAGAGCATAGAAGAGATGTCAAGAGTTAGGATGTAAGCATTAAATAGCTCTTGTTCTTTTATATATGTTTATTATAATGTATTATTCAGAACAAACCTACCTTTTTATAGATATTGATTTTTTTTGCGGTTAAATCTTGTTTGTTTGCCCTTTAACCTTTGAGTTTGATACCCTTGATTTACACGGATTTTCACAGTGGCACGAGGACCCGAACGTGGGACTATATATATGGGGGGGAGCATAAATCAAATACAAAAAAAATCCTTAATGCAATTCTTTCGATGCGATGGTTAAGTCGGAGTATGATGACAATTGTTGTAGGAGAATGATAATGATGATAAAGATAAGGGGGAGAGGTAGCCTTAAAAATAAAAAAAAAATAAAAAATGATTTTTTCTTCGGTTTCTTCTCAGCTTTGTCATATGAAAGAGTATTATTCCTTCAATATATACCTTAAAATACGGCGTATAACGTGCACGTTTAACTCAAGAAATATCGAACTTTACGGGTGCGCGTTATACGCTGGGTATAAAAATGACAACTTTAAAAATACAAAAAAAAAAAAAAAAAAAAAAAAGATGTGAGATTAGAAAAATATTCTACTTCTACATATATCAAAATACTGTTTCTTAAAAGAAATGACATTCCTTTTATGAACTTAGAGGGTTGTATCTCTATAAGTATACACCTAAAAATTAAAAATTGCAGCTTGAAAGTGTGGGTGCGGGTTATAAACCGGATTTTACGGTATATGTTCGAATAAAATCCTCTGTATTACTCGATATTTCTTGATTCTGTATTCATTGTACCGCTGGATTAACACGAAATCCATTCTCAGAACATTTTAAAAATATTTTTGTTGAAGACATTTCCCACGTGTAATTCAATCCAAGATACTCGAACAAGTTGAAGAGCTGAATGTAAATATTGATTTTTCACTCACACCAATTCGTTTGAAAATAGACAAAGAACAGACTTACGTAGGCATTCGTTGGCCTCCGACGTGGTAGCGGGAGCCCAAGGCCGTTGGTTGTAAAGAGGCAGACACTGGTCGCAGTCGTCTCCCATGGTGTGGTGTTCGCATCGACACACCAGTCGAAGGATTCCTGTGGCTTCGTCCGGAGCAAAGATACAATCACTCGCATGCCCGTAACACCGGCAGCTAACAGAAATGAAAATCAATTATTATAAATTTTTGCTCATAAATTGATAGAAAAAAGTATATATATAGATTTATCTTTTTTTCACATGCATTATTTTAAAAAATTTACACTGAAAAAGATTTTAAAAAAAATCACATGCCAAACATTACTTAAGTTATCCCACTACTCGGAACCGTGATTTTGCAAAAGCGTATAGCTGGATAATATTTATGATATTTAGTGTCACTTAAATTAGAAAATGTATATAAAATTGTTTTAAGAATATTATTACAGTAAAAAATTATTCAAGTACAATATTTTGACAAAAAATTAACATAGAACGACACATTTTCAAAATATTCTCCTTTTATGAAAAATGCTTCTATTACAATAATATTTTGCCTGTATATAGCTCAGACTTCTGTATAGAGGCTCAACTAGAATTTTTGAAATATATAACTTAGAAGTGGGTTTATCCATGTTTTACGACAACAGAGGGGGAAAAGTTTAAGAAAAAAACGCCGATAATTATTCCAATTGGTTGTAACTCTGAAAATAATGTGAATTTTTCAAAAATCCTAGTTGAACCTCTGTACAGAGATCTGAGCAATTTATAGGTAAAATATTATTATAATATAGAAGCATTTTTTTATAAAAGGAGAACATTTTGAAAAAGGTTATTCTAGGTTACTTTTTTGCCAAAATATTGTATTTAAATAGTTTTTTTTGTCAAAATGTCCTTAAACAATTTTGTACATGTATTATAATATAAGTGACACTAAATATCATGAAAATTACCTATTTATGCGCTTTTTTAAAATCACGGTCACGAACGTAGTCGGATATCTTAAAAAAAAGGTTCCCTCTTTTTAGTTTTAAAAATTGATCGTGTTTTAATGTTGTTTTTTAAAACGGTCACGAACGTAGTCGGATATCTTAAAAAAAGGTTCCCTCTTTTTAGTTTTAAAAATTTATTGTGTTTTAATGTTGTTTTTTAAAGTAACACTAGGGCGTATATTCATTTTAGATATGAAAACGGGAGAAAAAAAGTGAATAGACAGAAACTTTTGACTTTTTTCAGATACATTTGTTCACATTATGATAAATCCATTAGTTTGCATTTTAGATGGTAATTTAATGTACGCTTCATGTTCACAATGTTACAAGATGACCTCTAGATAATTTTTATTTGTGAATTCCTATTTTTCCTATACAGAATATGAATAAAACAAAATTCTTATTTTACATGTCAAGGGCGGTGAAACCAAATTTGGTTAAGAGATTAAAAAAATGCACATTTCATTAAATTCTAAAATTCCTCACCGTGCTCCAACAGAAAAATCGCTGATGGCGAAGAAGTAGGACTTAAGGACGAGAGGATCTTCGAAAATTTCGTCTCCAAAAGTGTTCATTTTGTCTAAAGTGATTCGAAGGGCAGTAGCAATGACCCATTCCTTGAAAAAGGGAAGAATAAAGATTATATATTACAAGAAATACAATATTATAAGAAATTTATTAGAAGTATTTTTCCCAAAATAAGATGAGGATTTATTTAAATTTTTGTTTAAGAGATACATTTAGTCGTTTTCATGGAATATCTTATTTCTTAATGAACAACAATGAGTATTAAATAAAGTTAAATTAATAATCAAAAATACTATCAAGTATGCATAATATTCGAAAGTTTGTTTATACTTCCGATCAACTATTTGATATTAAATCTTCAAATCATGTAATTGCGCATATGTTTATGTTTCGTTTATATACATTGGCTCAATGATTTTCTCAAAGTTTATACTATCAGATTTTGTATCAAATATGTTAAATATATATATATACACAAGGGTGAGTCGGAAAATAAGTTTCCCCTGTCGACTCTGGTCAGAGTTGCGTATGAAAATGAAAGTCAAAACATAGAAGAATGAGACATTAACGATAACACATAACTTTATTTTTCCACATTAGACCAAGTACATTGAAGCATTTGTCATACCGCTTAATAAGCTTCAAAATGCCCTCCAGGAAAAACTCAGGGCTTTGCATACGGAAGAAACGTTTAACGGCTTGTTTGACTTCAGCATTGCTTTGAAATCGCCTTCCTGCGAAATTTTTCTTCTAATTTGGAAACAGATGGTATGAGATCAAAACAATATGATGTATGGCGTAGGTGCTCCCAACCAAGAGTTGCGATACGGTTTGCGTTTCCATCGCAGAGTGTGGTCTCGCATTGTCATCCAACAGCAGAACGACATATTTGAGAAGCCCAGGACGGTTTTGCTGAATAACTTCTTTCAATTTCCACAGAGTATCACAGTACAGCGTAGCATTGATGGTTCCAACCTCCAAAAAGTTCACGCAAAAGTAAGCACTTCTTCCGTATTCAAAGCCCTGAGTTTTCCTGCAGGGTTTTTTTAAGCTTATTAACCGGTATGACAAAAGTTTCAATGTACTTGGTACTTATGTGAAAAAATAAAGTTATGTCTTATCTTTAATGTCTCATTCTTTGCTTTGACTTTCATACTTAACTCTGACCACAGTCGACAGGGGAAGCTTATTTTCCGACTCACCCTCGTATATATATATATAGCATCCAGCAAAGCAGTCTTCGCGCGCAGGCGCAGTGAATTGAAACTGAAACTATTAGACTAAGACTTTTGAGAAGAGAGAAAGCGGAGAAAAAAGAACGACTGAGGTGCGCGAGCAGGCGTTACCATAAAAACATCATCGAAACTTATCTGTTAGAATAGCTACCTTTTTAATTAATTTTTGTTTAATTTTAAAATAAATGTGAAGTAAGACAAACGTCTTGGATCCCTTGTTGTCTCCCACAAATTATGGGGGCTCGGCCGGGATCGAAAAAATTTCGATTTTGATCAAAGTTTGGAACGTGAACAAAAGCCGTCTGTGGAGGAGACGCGCCGCCATTTTTGGAAACTTCGTTCAACCTGTGTAGAGGTTGAATTTTTAAAACTTCATTCCGCCTGTGTAGAGGTTGGAACCAACTTAGTGTGAATACTCCGCCTGTGTAGAGGCCGGAACTATTAACAAAATAACCTGTGTAGAGGTTATATTTTTCATCGAACCCTAAATATTCCGCCTGTGTAGAGGTTGGAACTATCGTCGAAAATTCCGCCTGTGTAGAGGTTGGAAATATCACATAAACACCTGCGAAGAGGTGTCAATTCGAACAATTTATCTGTTCAAGAACTATAGTTCATCTATAACCTGCGAAGAGGTGAAATCAGTGGAATCAACGTTTTTCTTCAATTATTGGATACATCGTACGTGCGAGCAACAAGGGAGCTAGAAAAAAAGAGGTAGGATCTTTCCATATTTTTCTAAAATGTATAAAAACGCTCTTAAAGAGGATCTCATAAGAGTTGTTGAGGATCTAGACGGTACTGTGGAGAGTACGGACACCATAGTTAAACTAAAGACTAAAATTGAGAACAGTAGTACATATGAAAGTGATCCAGATTTCGTTAAAACTTTAATTAAAAACTGTATAGATGAGAGTGTATCGCGAAACGAAAGAGAGGTAACTTTAGAAAAACAGAAAATTGAGCTCGCGAAACTTCAGTTAGCAAAATTAGAAAAAGAAGTCGAACTGCAAACGGCTAAAAATGAAGCATTAAGTTTAAATCCTGCAGCTAAAGTCGAAGAAAAACAGTTCGAAACTAACATAGAAAATATGATAAAAAGTATTAGAACTTTATCTCTTCCTGTTCCCACCAGATCTGAAAATTTTAATCTGTTCTTCCAATCATTAGAACGCGCATTTTTAACCAAGAAAATAAATGACGAATATAAATCTGAAATTTTAATAAATCTTCTGGGCGAAAGAGCTCATAACGTCTTATTGTATATTAAAAAGGAGGAATTAAATGACTATGAAAAACTAAAATCTATAGTACTCAGAGAATTCCAATTAACCCCTCGCGAGTGTTTAAACTCATTTAAAAATGCTGTAAAATCATCAGGCGAGACATACATCCAATTTGCTGCAAGATTGACGGCAAACTTCCAATATTATTGTTCGTTAAGAAAAGTTAATTCCTTTGAATCTCTATGTGATCTTATAATTTCTGATAAATTATTTGAAACTTTAAATAAGGAAACTGCAACTCATATTGGCATTCGAGAAGCAGAAGATTGGTTTAGGCCTATTGATTTAGCTAAAGAGTGCGATATTTATATTTCATCTAAAAACGGATCATGTAAGGAAACTCCTATTACTTATGGATATACCCAAGACCCCTTTAAAAATAGATCACAAAACTTTAAACCAAAGATTAAAGAGAACTATCCCCAATATCTTGAAAGAGAAAATAAAAATTGCTATATATGCGGTGATTCATCTCATTACGCAAGAGATTGCGAGGAGCGTTTTAAGCCTAAAGAATCCCACATCCATAATAGAATAAACGTGAATACTTTGAAAGTCGAGAGCGAAAAACAAAATAGCGATGAGTTCGCAAATCTTGAATATGTAAGCATTTTTGTAGAAAATCAGCCCGTAACAGCCTTGATTGATTCAGGTTGCCAGATCCCAGTTTTAAATTCCTCACTAATTAGAGTGAACCAGCCTTCCGAAGAGATCATAACATTAAGCTCGTGTTTTGGCGAAACGCGTATGGTAGAAGTTAAACCGATAAATCTTTTTCTCTTAATCAACACTCTCCCGGTCTAAGTGTTCGAACGGCAATATCACCGACCTTGACCGAAGAATTTATTATACATCCCAGTGTATATGCTGAAATAAAGAAACTAGGCCACGCAAAGAGCGATGTTTTATTGAATGAAAGTGAATCCTCTTTAGGTGCTTATGCTTATCCTAGTGTTGTTTCTGTTTCAAATGTGATAGAAAACTCTAGTTATGATTTGCCACATGTTAAAAACTTTAATACTAGAAATGATTCGAGTTCTCTAATTAAGGATTATAAATGTAATAAAATTAAGAGTACTAAGTTAAAATTGAGTATTGTAAGAGAAAAATGTTCTGATATAGTATTGTGTAAGAAAGTCAATGGTGCCATGAAAACGAGTTCCGTGGAATTTATCTCCCGCTCACCTACCCCTTCACCTATGAAGAGTAAACAAAGACGGTTTGTGTTGCTCCGAAGGATCTTTGAGCCCTGGCAGTGGAAACGGAGGAAAAAGAGAGATCGTTTTGAACAGACGTCCAGAACTCTAGAGAGGAAAATATCGATGCGTTCAACCAAAGAACTCATTAAAAAAGGCGTTCTTATGCCTGTGAAACACAATGTGTGTTTTCCTGTGGAACTTTCCTGATGTCGAAGAGATGCCTTCACATGATGGAGAAACTGTTTAGTTCAGCAGAATTATGATATGTTAAATCTTTGTATATTTGTCGTATAGTCCTTGTCTGTTCCGTCTTTTTTGTATATTTCAGATTCTCCTCTGGTCTCGATGAAAAAGGAAAAAAGGAAGACGTACCGCTGCGGACAGCGTACAGTCAGGCTGGCCAGTTATAGCATCCAGCAAAGCAGTCTTCGCGCGCAGGCGCAGTGAATTGAAACTGAAACTATTAGACTAAGACTTTTGAGAAGAGAGAAAGCGGAGAAAAAAGAACGACTGAGGTGCGCGAGCAGGCGTTACATAAAAACATCATCGAAACTTATCTGTTAGAATAGCTACCTTTTTAATTAATTTTTGTTTAATTTTAAAATAAATGAGAAGTAAGGCAAACGTCTTGGACCCCTTGTTGTCTCCCATATATATATATATATATATATATATATATATATATATATATATATATATATGTCATGATTTTGGAGACAGAATCAGATTAAAAGTTAGAAAAAGGGACGGTCTTTATTCAACCAATTCTACATCTGTTCTCACACCGAGCAGGGAGGAAAAAGCACGCCATGGTGGGGGTTTCAAGTGGATAACACTTGAAAAACATATGGTAAGTATCGCTGCTTTGAAGAAGGTGCTTGCAAGTTAATGCTGACATATGTTGACTATTAAATCTAACGATCTGGAATTAGACATGTTTATTGGCTAGGCCATATGTTCGGAAGAAATAAATGGGTAATTAGTTTGATACTTGAATATGGGGACAGAGAAAGACGAGTCAAGTGCTAGATAGGGAATTTAATTTTTAATCTAATTTAATTATCCTTACATTTGCCCCCCAATTTTAAAAGGGAGTCATGGCGTGGTTTTTTCTCTCTTTACAAACTTAATCAATTTTCAATAAACACAAAACAATACATAACATTATTTAGAAAGACATATTAACACAGTAGAAATATTTAAGCAATAGGAATACTAAAATCAAAAAGCAATACAATAAACGAAAAACTATAACAGCAAACACAGTAAGGACACTTCCAACATATCAATTGATAAACATGAATTTCCATACATATAATTGAAGATTAGCTTGTTTAAATCAACCTTTAAATCTATTCGACATCCAGAAAAAGAGCTCGCGTTTCCTCGTATTCCTTCATAATAATAGATTCGTATTATAGCTGGTAGATATTTTCAAAAAAATTATGTTGGAAAATAATATATCAAACAATAAGATAGTAAATATAAAAATACATGAAATCATACAAATGTTAAAATAATAATTTTGTATAAAAATCTACTCTGGCGCCATTGATACACTAAATTTTGCATATATATGAAATACATTTTTAAAAAGATAAAAAAAATATAGACACTAATAAAATGAAATTATTAATAATATGAAAACGGTGTATAACACACAACTTTTATGCACTATCCAACACAATAAACAATGTTTTATTTCATATGCGTTATAAAATATAAGAATATAAGAATATAAGAGCTCTTTTTTATTATTTTGAGTCGGAAAAGTGGACTCACTTCAATAATAACTTTTAGTATTTCTGAAAATTTTTCACAATATTCATTGTACTTAATATCGCATGCAATATTTTGAATCTTTCCGTAACCTTCTAAAAATACGTTTCATAGACAAAAATTCTTGAGTTTCTCTTGCATCACACATTCACTAATAAAACTGTATTACCTTACTTAATTTTGAACACATCTCTCTGAGAAATCTGCGACATCAACTCACAGATGTTCAGGGATGCTGATAAGAAACAATGAGAGGTGTACATATCAAACTAAACAAGTTTGTCCTCTTAATGTTTCGAGACATATACAAAATTATAATGATTGTATTCTCCCTTATCCACTGTATAATATCCAAAAATAAACTTCAAGTTATTAAATTAATTTTAATTTTAGATAAGGAAATTTTCGAGAAATAGTGAATTCTGATATATGGCCGGTATATTAAAACACACAATTTCAAAATAAAAAAAAATTTAAATGACATGCAATAAGATTACTGCTGAATAAAATAATTAACAAAACAATAAAATTCAGTGAAGAAAAAAGAATACAACTTGACTTCACTTTTGTTTCTTATAAAAATCAATAAATCTAGTATTAGTTCATTAGTCATTTTTCTAAAAACATAATTTATATCTTTCACTTTAAAACACCAATTTCTAACATAACTCTTAACTCATTCGACATCTTAAGATAAAATTATGAGAAGTATATTAAAATTTCTCAAACTTTTGTATGACAAAACCTATAAACTTTGTTTTCTCAATTAAAATATGAAGAATATCTCATTTAACACAATTATATTATAAAAATTAAATACCATATCACACACACACATATATATTATTCTTTTTCGTAAAGTTCTGTTCAGCAAAACTCAGTTACTTCAATGTTACTAAAATTGGAAATATACAATTTAACTGACCTCCACTTTGCAGCGGCAAAAACCCTTGGTGAACGGTAATCCAGATGCTGTTGTCACTTTATTTCACTAGTAAAATTGTATTCATTTATTTTTTTTCTTTCAATGTTGGTACTTCACTATTATTATATGGTGGTCAAATTCACAATATTACCGTCCAGACTTTCCGGCGAAGAAGAATTTTTTTTCTGGCGGAAGGGAGTGATGTCTTTCATCACGGAGTTTAGGGGATTCAGGCTTCCCCCTTTTTTTTCTCTATTAGAATGTTTCTTCCATTCACGGTAAACTGGATGGCCTCTTCAGCAAAAAGACAGAATATCGTTCGGCGGTAAACACTGCATTCTTCTCGATGTTATGAGCGATGTTCTTCCGGGGATTACTAGCGCTTTTCTTTATCTGTAGCATTTTTTATTCCGGCAATCCGATGTCTTCATATACAGGCATACGGCGTAGTCGACGTTCCATAATATTCTCCATATCAGTTATTACGGTCGTCGGCGTTCGTTTTTATTTTAAAATTATTTTATAAAAAAGATTAGTTTTTTACATTAAGATCGCAGACAAAGATCCTGCCGGCTTTAATTCTGTCATGATTTTGGAGACAGAATCAGATTAAAAGTTAGAAAAAGGGACGGTCTTTATTCAACCAATTCTACATCTGTTCTCACACCGAGCAGGGAGGAAAAAGCACGCCATGGTGGGAGTTTCAAGTGGATAACACTTGAAAAACATATGGTAAGTATCGCTGCTTTGAAGAAGGTGCTTGCAAGTTAATGCTGACATATGTTGACTATTAAATCTAACGATCTGGAATTAGACATGTTTATTGGCTAGGCCATATGTTCGGAAGAAATAAATGGGTAATTAGTTTGATACTTGAATATGGGGACTGAGAAAGATGAGTCAAGTGCTAGATAGGGAATTTAATTTTTAATCTAATTTAATTATCCTTACATATATATATATATAAACCCAGTTTCACTGTCCTAAGCCAGTGACAGCTCGGGAAACCATAATAGTTTTTTCCACTCCAGCTATATTTCTCTTTTTTGGTTTGTAATGGTTCCATGTTCTTGATTCTTTCGGTTTGTTCTTCAGATGTTTTTGGAATTATTAGTCTTCTTTTTAATTTATTTACTGCTATATATACGAATATGTGATAAAATCAAATGGAGATCTTGATATCATTTATCATTATTTAAATGTTAAACATCATTATTATTATTTGTCATTATTTCAATACCATCATTGTATCCTTCTCTATATAACTCTTTTTTATCATTATCATTAACCTCAAAGTTATCGTTATTATTTTTATTAGTATTTAATACAATAACTATATCATGCGCTGCAAGAAGGAACTACACCAGTTTAACTGATTAAAATTTAAAGTGCTTTTGGAAGCACGTCTTATATTATGAGCCTCTTAAAGAGCCATATTAGGATTTATGTTTACCTATGTTACCTATAGTGTGGAATGTAGTTCACTAAAATCTTATCTCTCAAATCTATTTGTACTACAGGTATAATGCGATGAATATATTTTCATATTCCCCATATGCGATTGATATACTACATTACATTTGATGTAGTTCATAAAACATTACGATTACGTGAATCGAAAATAAAGTAATTGTCGCGATACTTATGAAAGAAAAGTATTACCAACACGAGGATAATGGTTGTTACCACAATAATTTTAGCTTTTCTTTATAAATATCAAAAAAGACTGCTATTCGCATAAATATACTGTATACTATATATATAATATAATCATATATGTATCATCAATCCCGTGGTTCATACATATAAAATTATGTTTTCAAACATTAAAAAACATTTATTTTATTTTCATTCATTATGTTGCATTTAAAGTTTTTTATAAATCTTATTTTTACCGTTTTTGACCACTTTTTACGCCTTTCTCTAAATCTTTAATAACATTTGATAAATTTAATGTATTTTTGAGTGAGCGAATTAGTGGCTGGGGTAGGAGGAATAATGGCGCATGAGGCAACTATGGCCAAGTTGAACCATTTGTATTTTCGAGAAATTTTAACAATTTATTATTTTTCATGTAATCAGTTAAAACTTTTCGAAATATTTATTCTTTATCAAATATTCAAAATATTTATTACAAACATTTAAATTACTAAAGATATTTTTCATTCGGGCTTTAAGTTTGTGCATAAATAATACCTGTAATTTGGGGTTATTTTCAAAATCATACGCTCCAGGACGTCCTTCCAGAGTGCTGAAGACCACAGTCCCTCCAGTCAGTGGCGACAGGTCACTGAATTCAGACGTGCACAGTGGCCGAGTCTCATTTTCTCTGGAGACATAACTTCCATCAGGTACGCCATAAGTTTCATTGCAAGTAGCACTGTAGTACTGGTAAGGCGTCCACTCGGAGTTCAATGTTGTACGTTTGTAGATGGCAAAACTTTCTGGACGACTGCTGTAGAAGCGCAGACGCACGTAAGAGATGTCGAAAGATTTTCCTAATAAAAAACGATATAGACATTTGAATACCTGACGTTCATGCATAAACTAACAAAAAAAGATGATTACTTTATTTGATATTTTACAAAAAAGAAAGTATTGTGAAACTAAACATAACTCGTAGCTATAATCATGTCAGTTTTCTGGTTCTAGCCCTCGATTGTGACATAGGCTCCCAAACTGCACTTACGTCACAAGTGCTTATGGTTCACAGAGGACAAGATCTTCATCAAGATCTATGTCAAGTGTCAGATTCACTAGGCTTCTACCGAGCATAAGTTGTATGGATCCCTCTTGGTATGATATTAATATTTATCCTCTTTTTTGTGCTCAGCTTTTTAAGAATCAATGGTCTTATGAATCTTGTCTGACTTATCTGATGATTGCTGCATTGCAATGCTTCTGCACCCTTCTGGAATTGATCAAGTAATTCAGGATACGTTATTGCTGCAAATTTATTAAATTAGTTGGTGTATTTGGAAAGCATTTCAGCTATTAGTTTACTGTATCCCTGATATTTTTGGATGGGAATAATATATGAAAATTTAGCATAAGAGCCAGAAAAGTTATTGAACACGCATAATGAGAGTGTAGGATCTACAATAGCACTCTCACATGGGGATGTGCTTATCTTCTAAGAACAATGTGTCGTGTTACTGGAGGCGGTAAAATATTGGTAAACATTTCGTTGAAATGTCATTGCGTTTCTGACGATTAATTGTTGAAAACCTTCAGGAGCACTGCACTATCAACCCAGATACTAAGCTTATGCTGTGATTTTATGCATGTGTCTATTACCATTCTGGTCAAAGCAGAAACTAAACTTTCCATTACGAATTACCTCTACATTGCTGAATGTTTTAGATTTCTCTAGCTGTACAACACCTAAAATGATTTCTTCAATGGAAAAATGTTACATAAAAATATTATGCTGCAGGATAATGCCTCTACATACAATTCAAGAGGTGTTTGAAAAAAGTTTTCTTAAATGTGATGAGTCATGGTAAAAAAACGTTGCCAATTCATTGTCAAATAAACAGCTGAGGCAACATATTACTAAAACTCTTTCGTTGTAGTTGCAAATCAGTTAATTTTTCTCTGGATCATGGTCTCTCTCAGTCAAAGTCTTCTTTACGATAGTGTATGCCCATCTAGACATAAGCTGTTTAATTTTTTTAATCGTACTCCTGTGAATAGGCAAAAACTTCTCTGTACGATAACCCCAAATTATATAGGCTTATAAAACTATCAGAATACTAATAGTTTACATAGGATTTGAAAGAATAAAATCAAGTGCTACTACACAAAATAATTCATACCGACCAATATATATTTATACAGATTTTTTTTCTAGTTTAAAATTATAAAGTATCTTACATGTTTTGAGGCACTTTTTGATTATTTAAAAAAAGAGCTTCAAATGTACTCTTATCTGTTATTTTTCATTAACAACTATTAAAAATTATCCAATGAGAATATAATAGAACCTATTTATGCTTTCTCAAAGGTGATTTATGCCATATGTAAAGTTATATTAATACAAAGTACTGCAACATCTTTAATTCTGAAACATAATTTAAAATAAATTTACATGCGTATAGGCATTGTAAATGTGATTTAATTGCTCCTATATATATACAATGTACGCTATTTTGCTATAAATATACATATATTCATTATATAAAAGTAATTCCTCTTGTTTAATATATATATTTATAATAGTGATGGAGAATTTTAATATCATAATTTAGTTTTAGTGTAAATTTTATAATTTACTATTAAAATTGCTTCTACTAGAGTCGGCAAACATTAGATTTAATTTCTAACATCCTTGAAAGGAATTAATTAAAGAGTGCTTTTAAAATATTAACTAACTTCTCCAGTTAAGAAGTTTCAATGAGACCGTGCCATGTCATCTATAAAAAGCATTATGTCTCTTCAGCTGCTCACATATCCTCTTGTCAGAATACTAATGGATAGGAGTGACCCCCTTTGAAGGGGCATTGCTCAAAACTAAAGCGTTTTATCGGGATGCCTCCGCTCTTGGTCTTATTTTGGGGGATCGATAGAGGCAGACTCCGGACACTCTGGAGCCACTCTGCTCTTTTTATGTTGTTTGTTTATGTATCTCTACCAATCGGTCGGAGAAGAGGGGAGTCAATCGTGTTGAGAAGTGATTCAACATCTTGAAGAATCTCTGCGGCATCTTTTGATTTTTATTATTGCTATCGTTTTGTGACCTAATTTTTAAAAAAATAGGCCACAAACTAAAAAAGGTGTGATAAAGAGTAGTTAAATATAATTAGCTTATCAATAGAAATGTACCATTAAGGAATAAACAATATGTGGATTTTGTTTTAATGTCTAATTTTTTAGACTCCTTTGCTATTCCCAGCATTTAAAACAGAATACAATTACATTACATTGATGTTCAAGATACAGTAAATACGTCTCTAGCTTTAATTAATACAACAAAAATTAGATCATTTTAAAATTATTTAATAAATTCTATACTATGGGCTATTTAAAAATTAAAAAACATATTGAGCATATTTTATTCTGAATGGGGAAAAAACTTTCTAGAGATAACGCACATTATTGAAAATGTCTCTGTCAATTGTTGAAAGAGCTATCGTTTTACACACTGTTTAAAGTGTCATAAATTAATAAAAAATACTTTATTAATATGTGAAAAGAGTTGATTTAAAAACACATAAACAATACTATAAATGAGAAATTAAAACTTAATATACATTATGTCATAAGATGAATATTTATTAAATGTAATTCATTTCAAAGAGAATTAAAATATTTGCCAATTAAGATGAAACATTAAAATACAAACAAATTTAAACAACGTGAATGAATAATTTCGAATACATAATTCATTTTTTTCACTGATAATATAAATATAAAACATTTAAATTTTAAAACATGTTCACAGAATAAAATATACAGAAATATTAATATTAACTTTCGAAAGATTAAAAAAAATTACAATTCTATTATGTCATTACATACATGTATAATATTATAAATACAAAAATATATTTTAAAAGTACGTAGACTGTATTGAAAGTTATATAATATATTGTTGCTTGTTCTTTTAATTATAAAAATTAAAACAAGCACAGCTGAAAAAAATAAAAACATCGTGAAATTCACTTAAACTTTTTTTTAGAACAAAACAAAACAAAAAAATGAGCATCTCTCTGGTACTAGAACAATATTTTGATAACTACATTTCACTACAAAGTTCTTTTTACAATCGAACATTAAATTAAATATTTATCGATATCATAAAATATAATGTCATTGCCAAACGATTTTACCTCAAATAAACAAATATATATAATAAAGTGAGATGTTAAAAAAGTTATGTAAATTAAATAAAAGTCACGTGACACTAGCTCACAAATCTTAACACATGGTATTTTAGTTCTATTTGCTGAAACACAAACGTGCTCAACAAACTCAAACGTATATATATATATATATATATATATATATATATATATATATATATATATATATATATATATATATATACACTGGTGTGCAAAAATTAAGGACGAAGTCGAAAAATTAGCATATCTGCTGAACGAAGAGGCAGAGCGGACAGAAAGACCATTCAGGAGATTAAGTAAGGTGATATACGGCCGCACATGCGTAGATATGCACGTAAACGTAATGGGGGAGTGTCTGAGTAGTATAAAGCATGTTGTCGGTGTAAGATCAGTATTTCTGGCAAAGAGATTGCACGCCGTATAGCAGTTAAAATCACACCGAGTTGCTGCCTCAGCGAGAAATGGCGAATAATCAATCTGTTAGACGACATCTGGATGCTTTTACCCGAGGTCGAATCATTAGGAAGTTGGAGGAAGGCCGCAGTGTGTCAAGTGTGGCTGCAGAGTTCGGAATTGCTCACAGATTCGTTTCACGACTTTGGAGACAATTTCAAACTACAGGAACAGCTATCCGGGGGTTCAGTAGTGGTCGTCCACGAGGAACCACACCCACAGATGACCGGTACATTGTCTTACAGGCCAGAAGAAACAGGCGGCAGACAGCGGGAGAAATCGCTAGACACACGACACAGGAGACTGGACGACCGATATCGCGTTTTACCGTGGCCAGAAGACTGCACGGTGGGGGTCGGTTTGCACGACGCCCTGTACGGTGTGTACCTTTAACGCCTGCCCATCGGAGAAGGCGTTCTCTGTGGTGCCGGAAACACCGGAATTGGAGAGACAATGAATGGGGACGAGTACTCTTTACAGATGAGAGCAGATTCAGTTTGAGTAGCGATTCTCATCGCATACTCATCTGGAGAGAGCGGGGAAGCCGCAATCATCTCTCGAACATCATTGAAAGGGACAGGTATGGAGGTCGCGGTGTTCTCGTTTGGGGAGGCATCATGCTTGGTAGTCGTACAGACCTTCACATCTTCGACGCAGGTTCAGTCAACGGGACCCGTTATTGTAACGAGATTCTTCTTCCATATGTGCGTCTTTTTAGAGGTGCTATGGGTCTGCAGTTCCTTTTCATGGTCGAAAATGCACCATGTCATCGCACAGTAGCTGCCGAACAGCTCTTAGAGAGTGAGGATATTGAACGTACGGATTGGCCGGCACGATCTCCGGATCTCAATCCCATCGAGCATGTATGGGATTTTCTAGGCAGACGCTTGGCAGCTCGTACCTTACCACCAGTAACGATTCGGGAGCTTCGATTGGCGCTGCAAGACGAATGGACAGCAATGCCTCAACAACTCATTGACACCCTCATTCTCAGCATGGGCAGACGCTGTGAAACCTGCCTAGTAGTCAGGGGAGATCATATCCCCTACTAAAGACCGGATGTTTCTTGCTGGACACCCATCACAGGGATGTTTCGGCCTTCAGTCGCATTGCGCTCCATGCTACTTTTTCAATCAAGCTTCTTTTTATCCCTCTGATTTCTCTTTTAGTAAGTGTTGCTTACATTACACATGTCCTTACGTATTGGGGATCTTACGGTATTAAATGTGTTGATTTGGAAAGCTTTTGTACAAAGTTATATTGAAAAACCGTCTCTCATTCCTTAATTTTTGCACACCAGTGTATATATATATATATATATATATATATATATATATATATATATATATATATATTAAACAGGGAATATTTATAGAATGAAGTTATTAAATTGAAGAAAATATGAACAATATATAAATAATGACCATTTAAATAAAAATATTTTGAATAGTACAACTTCACTATTTCCATCCTCAAAAAGTAAAATATGTTACAAAAAAAATACAGAATATTTGAGATAAATATTCACGCTGTCATTTAATGATATAAACGATTAATCACGCCTCTTTATTTCCTGTATAAAAATAAAAATACATCAAAATAATAAAATATAATTAAATCAGTTTTTTGAAGTTTTTAAAAAAGATTATAAGAACAAGAACCTGTTATGTATTAAGTAAACATTACTTACCAGGCTTCTTATGAATAGAACTATCGAATGCATACCAGATGTATATCGGCTATTATTTAAATATTTTTATTAGCTTGAACGAGAAAAATAAAGTGGTGAATGCTTATCGAATAAATGAATATGAAGAATAGAATAACACACGATTTAAAGGATATTGATCCTGTTTTTTTCCTTGAACTGGCTGATCAATGGAAAGTCTTATATGCTTAGCAAAATATTATTCCTTGAATAAAGTGTGTTACTTTTATGTTCCGATAGATTAAATTAGATTCATATTACAACGCAGATACATTTTTAAAACATTGAAAAAGATTTGAAAAGCTCAACGATAAATATCAATATCGAAGCCATGAAAGGACTAAATATGGTAAGTAGATAAAAATATTATTATATAAAGTTTTCTATCTTATATATATATAATAACATTTTGAAATAAAAATAATATAATAATCTTATAATAAATATAACTTATATGAATACTAAATTACAATTTTATTTTCTTCAATTGTTTTTCGAGTGGATTGAAGAGTGTCAACGATAAGTAAAAAACATTATAAATAAAAATGTATTTATTTATTTTATTTTTTTATCTACGTTAAAGAAAATAATTCCTATTTGGAGAATTTTCTCCGTGAAACGTATCTTTATTTGTATTCTATTTTGACTTCACTAGAGTTAAAAAAATAGCGCAACTTATTACATTATACATTTTATATTTAAATCAATACATTTTTTCTAAATAACAACACTTTTCTAATTTCAGCTATTTTGATAATAAATTGGTTTGAAATTTTATGTGTTAAAGGAGAAAACCATGCTTTAATACATGTGCATTAAAAATGATTACATTCCTCGTGTTTATAGTGATATTGGGGCATAGTTTATTTGAAAATATATTTCTACCTTGTTTTCGAACATCAAGGGAAAATAATGGCAAACATGAAGAAGTTAACTGCCGTACTTTCCCAAATTCCATTGATTGAATGCATATTAAAAATTCAGCTACACATTTTAATTCTTTTTTATTCAACAACTTTTTAAGTACAGTAGAACCTGTTTTTGTGCGTCCTTTTTCATGCGATTTTATTTTTGTGCGATCACATAAATTTTTTTTCCTGCAATATTTCGACGAATTAGCTTGTTATATGTAAGAATTAATGAAATTTTCGAATATTTTTTTGTGCGTTTATTTTTATGCGGTTTTTATCAACCACACAAAAACAGGTTCAACTGTAATTGCTAATAATAAATTACGTATGTAAGACACGTAAAAATTTTTACATAAAACTTACGAAACATAATATTTTAACAAAGTATGGGTAAAATTCTTTGAAAACTTATAGTGTCTAACTAAAAGAAAACCAAATTCTCACAAACAGTGAAAACTAAGTATTTTTTCCTCGCTTAGCTTGAGAAATATACAAAAAATAATCCTCTTTTTAAGGGGAATGGAAGACAATTAGATATAATATAATAAATATAATTTACACTTTTTAAAAATTTCCTTAATGTATAATCCAGGCTCGGTGAGACTCTATCTGTATCAATAAAATGAAGTAGCAAAAACACTAAAAATAAATAAAGAGAAATGTAATATTTTATTCTCGCGAATTAAATTTAACTAAAACTAGTGTTGCTGTGGTAGCTTAGTGGTTATGGTTAGAGACTTGAGGTTGGTATATCATGAGTTCCAGCCTGGTGCTCCTGAAGACACGCCGTGTAGAGGGATTTATGCACGCTAAATCTACAGAGGCTCAAAGTCCTCCCGTTGGAGTGGTATGGAAGTACGGATAAAAGGTTCCAGCACAGGTGTCATCCTCGTCATTTCATTATGGTTCCAAGTTACGAGAAATGGCACCAAAATTTCTAGGGTTGCTTCATAATGCGACATTAATAAACACTCTCTCACTTACTGACAATGTCTCTCTCCATGATTTCTTTCGCCAGGAATCGTACTTACAAAAGACTAACAGAGCTTTTAATTTTTGGCGTCTTTTCATAAACATCGAAAGATAAACAGGGCATGGCTGGAAGAAATGAGATTGATCGAACATAATAAAATCGTACTAAATAACGTAATGACAAGTAATATAAAAACATTTTTTTAAGTCAATTTCTACTTAGATCAACAAAGAAATTTTTTATTTTAGCTACTTTTTATGAAATAGTTGCAATTAATATAAATATGTACATACATATGATAGAATTACAACATTTTAAGTGCTAATTAATTATCATTAAAATATCGTATTGTCATCCAAAACAATCATGTCTATAAAATTTCAGTTCAACTGAATGCTTTAAAACGTGAAAAAAAAACCTTTTCAAGTTTTGACTCAAGTCGCCAAAATGGTCGCTCAGTCGCCAACGTGGCTGTATTTGTAATTCTTTAAATAATTAGTTTTAATCAATTATTTTTTTAAATTATAGTTAAATTATTGTATTGTCATCCAAAATAATCATGTAAATAAAATTTCAGTTCAACTGAGCGCTTCAAAATGTATTTTATTAACGATTGAATATTCCACCAAGATAAGTAAATAAATATACAGAGAGTGTGAGCTAATTGTAGGAATTGAAGAAACTAACAGAGCTTTTAATTTTTGACGTATTTTCATAAACATCGAAAGATAAACAGGGCATGACTGGAAGAAAGGAGATTGATTGGACATAATAAAATCAAAGTAAATAACGTAATAAAAATAAGTGCGTGCTTTACAAACTATTAAAAAAATTATGTATCAAATGTTTAAAAGTTCATTGTGACTCCCTGTGGAAATAGGAATAACAAATTATTTAACTCGGATATTTAATCCAATATAGCTTCATAAAAATATTAAAGATAATTTCAGTGACAACTGTTCCATAAAAAGAATATATTACAGAATGTTGATAAAATTATTTCTTACATTAAAATAATGCTTTCACTTTATTTGATTTTGAAGAAACTGAAATACGGTATAACGAGCCTCTATTTTACGAGTTCCTCTATTTTGTGAACTCTTCTCCAGGAATCAACAACATTTTACTATTTACTTCGTAAAATAACCTCCAAATAGCGAAATGCTTTTTCTATTTAAAGAACTTTTTCTTTTGTGATTCGATTTTTTCCCCTCCCTATTTTAAAAATATTTCAGGACATTTTTCAAATTATTCTTTCTTTTAGCTAATTTTATCGCTAGCTAATTATTATAATAATGTACGTTTAAAATTACCCTCTCTCGTTAGATTAAAATTGGAAAATTTTGTTAAATGATTCATTAATTTTAATGTAAAAGTATTTCTTAAAGTTGAAAATAGAGTGTATTCCTGGAGAATGGTTTCTTTCCCTTTCGTTTCAGATACCTACCTATTTTTTAGATAGGTAAAATATATAAAATGAATAAAATTTTCAAAAAAAAAAAAATGTGAATAATTACTTTTTTAAATAACATATAGTGTTTGTTTTACGTGGTAACGAATTTTTTCATGCATTTAACAAATTTTTCATAAAACGAACTTTTTTGGGGTATAGCGACTTCGTTAAATAGAGAGGTCCGACTATATGTTAATTTGGTGTATGATTATTTGCGCTGTATAGAACTAAATATTTTATATATATTTTATGTAAGACTTGAAATGTTCTTGTAAATTAAATTATGAAAGGAAAATGATAAATATATCTTACTGAAATCTAAAGTGAGATTGACTTGACCAGGTTTGTCTATTCCATCTTCCATGGTATCACTCATCCACCATGTCAGGTTGCGGTAGGTGTTGAAATCGGTCATGTGATGGGGCAAGTGGGCTCTGTGAGGTATTGTTACATCGCAAATCTCACAGGGGGCACGGGCCCAGGGAGTGCCCATTTGTCTGCAGAATTCTCGGGGCCCTTTTGGTCCTGCTCCGCAAGTGTTGGTGGCATGCATGTTGCGGTAAGCAGCGGCATTAGAAAATTCTGGAGCACACCTTTGAGGTTGATTGTTTTCATCATAGCAAGATGATCGTCTGTTAAAAAAAAGCGTAGAAATTTTTGAAGTGAAAGTAAGAGAATTGTAAATGAAAGCAAATTGATATGAACAAGCGAAATAAATTATTATTCTAAAAAACCAAATTAAATGCTTTATATTTTATTTGCATGAAAAATAAAGGTTTTAAAGCATGCATTATGATTTGATTTTTATTTGTCTTGAAATAGCGTTTTATAGAGCAACCAACATAGTATTTTTTATGTTACAAATGCAGAGCACACCCACCCACACACATACACACACACTCACGCGCGCGCACACACTCACGCGCGCGCACACGCACACGCACACACGCACGCACGCGCGCGTGTACATGATATACATGACATGATATACATATATATACATGAGTTCTCTCTCTCGATATATAAGGAAAAATCATTTTCAACAAAGCACTTATTTTATACAAATATTTTGTTATATATATTTTAATAATTTTCCTATAAAAGTCTCAGGAAAAGGAATTCAATTTTAGTATATAAACTTAAAGTATATTCAGGTACTAAATTTTGATTAAAAGTTAAAAATAAGTTAGATTTAACAAAATTTCACCTTTTCTCTTCCTTCTCTCCCTATATAATAGATGGAGATTAATTTTATGAACTTTCTTTAATATATTATCTTAATTTTAAAATTGGTCTGTTTTTACTTGCGAAAAAATTACACAGATATACACAAAACCTTGTATCTTTTTATAAATGTCTAAATACTCCAAAGACATGCACGTGTGGTATTTTTTAAATTTAAGAATATTATAAATTATTCAAGTAAGTCAAGAAAATAAAGAGTATTGTTTAAATATCTCGAGCGTAAAATAATTTTTGATATGTATTTTGTATTTAATGTATTTTATACAGAAGTATAATTTTCTTAACACTTGTATTATTAGTTGTAAATAGTTGACCATTTACAGTATATTGAAAATATATCTGCAACAATATGCAACAGTTTATTGAATTAATATAAAATAAATAAAATCTATTGAAATTATTTCAATTAAAGAAACTCCAAAGGAATAGAATACATCTGCTTAATTATCTAATTGAAGGCAGTTTTTACACTTCAAATGGAGCTATATAAAAGAAGAAATTTTACAGCATAGCAAACTGAACATTCTAATATATTAAGTGTAAGTTTTACATATAAAAGCCTGTAATTGTCGGGGAGTTTTGTGCAACTCATAATTAAAACAATCCAATTATATTTTTTGGATTAATCTTTTAAGTACATTTAAAAAAATGCACATAAAATTGCTTTAAATCATTTTAATTTTGTAATATTTCAGTTCTATGATAGAATAACTTATATAAAGTTGTGTTTTTGCATTTAAAAAACTTGGGACATGCAACTGAAATTGTTAGCCAAATGCTTACCGTGCTCTATAAATTCTGGTTACAAAGATTTTAAAACAAGTTCTCTTACAAAAGATGACAAAACAAACGCAAAAGTTTATTTCAGAAATAAAATAAACATTTCACAAAAATTTCACTATTAGATTTTGAGACAAAAAATATTGCTTACGTATCAGTGGATGGAAGATTCCAAGATCCAGGAAATTCTTCATCATAATCATAATCTTCATCGTAATCACCCCGTAATAGTGCATCAGTGTATTCCGAATACAACGAGTAATCGTTCGAATTCTTGATATTGTTAGAAGCGGACCAAACGAGCGTCAAGTTGGTGATGAGGAGAAATGGGAGTAAGAGTGGAGTGGAGATGTGCATCCACTCCATCTTCGAAATCGTCTGCTCTTTAGTCGCATTTTTCTAGGAGCACATGATTGCGCAGAACTTTTGTTAGCTCCGCGCTTTCTTTTCGATTTCTTTCTTTGTTTTGATATCTGTTATAGTTATTGTAAAGATAATGGAATGATGCTTAAAGTTTTTACTGTACTAATCCAGGATGCAAGGAATTCGGTTTGGAATTTTCTTGCAGTTACGATGTTGTAAAGCAATTTTTCATGACAGAATTTCACTTTGTAAATGTAAATGCCGCAATAAGTATGCGCAAAAATTAATAAAATAAAGAAGGTAAAAGTGGAATGACATAAATTCCATTGCTAAAATACATTTAATGTTACATGGATGTTTATAAAACAAAAGGAATTTTTACACGTCTGAACTATTTAATACGTTGCATAAATTAATTTTAAGAATTACTCATTTTTTAGGATAACTTAAAATAAGGATCTTTATAAAATATTTAATTTCGGGATTTTTGAGGTCTAACCAAAAGGAATTAAGAAAGAAAAATAAATGCACTTAATTGTAGTTCTCATTTTTCTACATTGAAAAAATATTTTTCTCAAACGTATTTCTTTAATTATTTTTTAAGGAATATTATTTAAACATTTCTGGGTTATGAAATTAAAACAAAACTTATAATATTCTGACAGTTGATTAAAAATTAAACTACCTTTCCTCTCAATAAATAAAATTAAATGATAACACTGGAAAAAAAAAAAAAAATCATATTTGCTTTGCATTAAAAGATTGTTATACATAAAGAATAAATATTTGACGAAAGAGTTTCTAATTTTTCATTTTAAAGAAAGAGACTACCTTATAGCGTCAAAAAACAAATGTCAATAACTGTCATTGAATTCCCCTTTATAAACAAATTTTTTTTTCTGAATCACAGAATATTTATTTATCTTCTAAAACCTATTTCAGAAAGACAAAAATAAATAATTGCTACATATCTTATTTAACAGCTACGAGCTTTTATATATATATACTATATACTAGAAAGTTTTTAAAATTCGACACATTCTTTCCTTTCCAAATTTTTTTCATATTTTCTAAATTTTTCATTCTCTCCAATTCATATTTTCTATTTCTATACGTGGCTGCAGTAGCCTAGTGGATAAGGTAAAGGACTCGTGACTGGCGTGTCATGAGTTGGAGTCTAGTACCCCTGAAAACCCGCCGTGTAGGGGGGCTATGCACGTTTAATCTGTCGAGATTCAAACGTTGGTATGGTGTGAAAGTTAGGAGAGTGGGGTGCAATCTCTGGTGTTGTCCTTGTCACTTGACCATGGTTCAAAACTACGAGGTTCGTCCCCCAAAGCTGTCGTGTAACTGAATAGTAAGATGTTAATATTCATTCACTCCCTCTATTTCTGTACAGTTTTTTAAGGAAATAATTTTATGAATCGTATCCTGAAAAGAGCTATCCTGTGGTCGTTACTTTTTTTGGTTGCTTATTAATAGATTAATATATTAATTTAACTGCTTCTAGTTAATAACGATTATCCCTTTTAAATTTCTTACATTCTTCCAAGTAAGTAAATTACCTTTTTAAAAAGGTATCCGAATTCGCTCGGAATACTTTTTGACAAAATAATATATTTAAACATTATAATTGATTTTTTAGGACTCAATAGCAATAAATACTAATATTTAACCAACAATATTTAAAATAAATTACCTAAATTTCCCAAAAACTACAATTATAAGTGAAATATTAGCAATATTTTTGTAAAACTTCAAAGCAATTAGAGAAAAGTAATAAACTTATATTAGTAAAAGTATTACCAAAGCAAATAAGATGCATTTATCTATAGAATGTACTAAAATTTTAATGCTTTATTAAAATTTGAAACTTTTAGAGCGGATTGAATAAACTTTATAAGAAAAGTCATATTCTCTTTATGAGACCATTATTTAAATAACAAGTCCTAACTCAGAAAGTATTCACACAATAAGAAATATTTTAGTTCATTCTCTAGGAAATAGCATAAATATCAGGGTATAAAAGTTTTATAGAAATATATTTGAGTTATCAGACTCGCCATGATAGATTTTGAACAATTTAAATGCCCACTTCTGGTAGATCAAAGACCTACTTCCAGTTTTTCTAACTTTGTAAAATTGATTGTAGCTTGGCCTCTAGGTAGCATAGAATCAAAACAAAGTATATTTTGTAAAACCAAATGATAGCTCTACTCAATAAAATAAAATAAAAAAAATATCGGTCTTCACCAAATTTGGTCCTTTTCAACGTGTTCGTATACCAGGATAATAGTGTTTTATATTTTTAGAAATTAATTATAGTTAGCTTTTTTATTCCAGTAAAATAGAATGAAATAAAGGGGATGGCTGCAGCCTAGAAATTATTCCTAACCCGGTAATCTTACTCCTAGGCCTAAGAGTTTGCTATTGTGTTACTGCAGATATTTTACTTTAAAAAGTACTATCTCGCTGCATTCTTACATATTGCTCAGCATTAAACTAAATTAATAGAAATTTAGTATATTATTAAGGGTATTATTTAGTATATTATTTATTATATTATTACTAAAATTTTATAACACACACATTCACATATTAAACTTTTTGCGGTTAATTTGTTATAAGTCAGGAATTTCATTGTTGATCACTGATTTGTTAAAATATTGTTTGTTACTGTTCAAGTACTATTAATCAACAACATTGTTGAATTTAAACAGAGAACACATTTAAGTTTTTTAATTTTCCCTAAAACTGTAAAACAATTACGCAATTTTTGGTGCCCTGTTGAGTTTTATACTGATTGTGGAATTGAATAACTTTCCTTGCGTATTTTAAATGAAGATGAAAATATTTTTTTTTCTTTTTATTTTTCTTTTATTCTTCTTCATAATTAGTCTTAGCTTTAGCATCAGTAAGTATCATTTAGAATATTTTTGTATTTCAAACAGTTGAATGAGATAAATATTTTTTGTGATAATATTATGTGCTGTGTTCTTTCGGTTCACTAATTATATCTGTAAAAAAATCCCTATGTATTTAATGTTTATATTTCAAGAAATTTTAAACTACTTCCTTAAATTCTCTTTTTCTATTTTTACTGTCAAATTCTTTAACAAACATTTTTTTTGTCGTGTATGTTTCATATGATAGCAAGAAAGAAAATATAACATATATTTTTCATAAAACTCTCGATTGCTTCTATTATCCCTTTTTTTTACAAAGGAAAATATTTTTGAGAATTTAATTAATTTTTAAAATTTGAGCTGCAATATTTTGAATTTGATTTCGATTTTATTATATTTTGCAATATTCAAGTACTTATAACTTCGTATATTTTATAATTTAACATTATTTTCTAGATAACAATTAAAATTTTAAAGCAGAATGAAACGTTGCTAATAAGGGCATAAGCAAATTTCCTATTGAATGGTTTGAAGACAAATTTTTGTTCATTTGCTTCATGAGCTTATACAAGATTCAGAGCCACGAATGTAGAAAAATCTTGATGAGAAATAAAAAAAAAATGATCCTATTTAAGAATTAATGAAAGAAAAAAACTCTCCAAAACTCTTCAAATCCTTTTAAGCCGTAAAGAAAATTTTAAGGGGACACAGTACAATATTGACAAAAATCGGTCAAAAAATCAAATCTAATTTTTTTAGCCTAAATTATTCTTTATATACTTTTCTATAATATCCCAAAATTTCAAATCTCTTAACTTAAAAAACGCAGAATTATGATAGCTTTTACATTCGTTTTTATTTACATCCCTATGGCAAATCAAAATTTTACACTTATTTATCTCAGAAAGATAAAATAACTAGTTTGTCTTCATTTAAAATGCTAAGGCTTTTTTTCTATTATACCTAATGCTTTGAAATTTTTTTATCTATTGCTAATAGAACATGTAACAAATTTTTGAATCAAAGCATATTTATTTTTTAAAAAATAATTGAACGCAGAATTTATACATTTTTTATGGAATTTTCAATAAGCATTCATAAAAAGAAGTATTGTACGAATACCAATCATGTTATCGCAAAACAAGTACCAACTTTTGTTATGCATAGTTTGACCTACTTGTAAATCAAATTTCATGCGTGCACCTAAATCATTGTAGGAGCAGCATTTTAAAATCACTTCTTAGATTTTAAGGTTTTTCTTTAAAAAATTAAATGGCTAGCTTTTTATGAAATTTTGAGTACAAAATCTGTTTTATATAGTATTCACATATAGGAGGCAACCAAAAAAATTTTGAAAATCATTAAATTAAATTTTTTTGAGTAAATCGTACCATATCCCCATAAAGAAACAAAAATTTTAGATCCATTGAAGGTTGCTTTTCATTAATGGGAGAAAATATTAATTGTATTTTATATATTAATAAATTTTAATCTCACAAATTTATAAGCAAACGCTAAAACGAGATTTTTTCTGGCCCTAATACTATAAATAAATACTACTTTAAAATACTAAAATATAGTACTACAATATGTTAAATATAATGTAGTTTGGTACTTCACGAAAATGTTCAGTTTTATCTGCAATACGTGAATTCAGAATACTTGTATTCGGAAGTCTAATTGCAGTATCAGCTGAGGAACTGATTTTTAGATACATCATTTTCAGTAGTATTCCATCTCTTCGAAATGTTGTTTCTCACAACAACCTGAGAATGTTTTGGCTGTGGCATTTTCTCAGCAGGAAAAATTAATGATACAACTTTTAAGTTATGTAAACTATTTTTCAAAGCAAAAATTGACCTTGAAATCAATTTAAATTAATCAATTATGATAATTTAAAAAACTCAAAACATAATCAAGCAGAAATTAATTTAGTAATGAAAATTGGAATTAATAAACCTGAAAGAGTTGATTGTGTGCTCCAAAATGTTTTTAATTCATTCAATTTAAGGGCGGAAAATGCTTTAAAATGAAACCGAAACCAAAACCATAGTTCAGAAAACTTCAAATATCTTAAAAACTAATTTATTAACAAATATGAAATTTGGTGGCAAGCTTCTCAATGTCATAAGCTGCAAGAAAATACAAATTTTTTTTAATTGGTAATTATAAAATTTGTAGGCTACTGTGTAGCCTTAAATTTTCTTTTGCAATAAATTAATAAACAATCTCTTTGATTTGCTGAAATTTATAGAAATTCTAAATGCAAATTGCAAGTAAGAAGACGTATTTGAAATATATAGATATCATTGTAATAAAGATAAAAATTAATCCTCTTATATCGAAAAGTAATAAATTAGGACCGCATGTTTCAATGATAACTCATCAAAAGTTGCACGCAATGGGCTTCGAAACTATATACCACCATATTGGTCTGACTTTTCACTTACAGATTATCATTTTTCAAACATCTGGATTACTTCCTACAGGAGAAATGCTTCAGAAATTCAAGGGATGCTGAAATGGCATTCAATAAGTTTGTTGCGTCCAAAACTTCTGAATTTTACGATAGGGCATAAAAAAACTTGTTTCTCGTTGGCAAAAGTGTCTTGAAGTTAATGGTTTTTATTTTGATTAGTAAAGTTTGTTCTACAAAACAATATAGTCATAAATGTATTTAACAAAGTCTCTAAATAACGAAAAAAGTTCACTATATGGAAAGTTCGTTATATAGAGATTCATCTTTCATTATACTTCAGAAACCGCATAAAAAAATTAAATTCATAAATACTATATATTTAAAAAAAGCAATTATTCACACCTTTTTATAAATTAATATCTATTTATTTTATATGTCTTACTCATAAAGAAATTTTTAAATGTCTTACCCATAAAAAAAGATATAAAAACTGCACGGAAAACAAGAAAAAAGAATGTCGAGAAATATACTGTACTTTCAAAATTTTGTATTTAAATTAATGAGAGAGAGAGAATTTAAGGACATTTTCTAATTTAATGTATACGAGTAATTTTAAATATAACATTATTTCGTGACTAGAAATTCTAAACATACATTACTGCAGGAGTCCTTAAATTTAATTACTCATAAAATCTGTTAATTTTGTTTTAAAAAATGCTTTGTTTCACAATACGCCTCACATCTGTGCAATGCACTAAAAATCCTTTCACAAGAGAAAAAGTTCGTTATATAGAAAATGCATTTCGCTATTGGGAGGTTATTTTACGAAGAATATCGTGAAATGTTCTTGGTTCCAGGAAAAAGTTCGCTAGATAGAAGTTTGTAACATGGAGGTTCGAATGTATTTATTTAAAGTAGGCCGTAAGTTACCCATCCGGTATAGTGGTTAGCAACGCGGACTGCTGTGCCGTTAGGCCTGGTTTCGAGTCCCGGAGAACATATGGATGTTTTTAAATGTATAGTGCCTTCACAGCATGGTGGTACTTTAAATAGCCGTCGAGACGCAAGTCCTCTCGTGAGGTTGGTGGAAGGGGATGAGAGGTCGAATGCCCCTGACTACCCCCAGGGTTTCTTCCTCAAAACTGCGGTGAATCCTAGCTAAATCGTTCTTTCACCTGTATGGTGCTCAAAGCTACGGCTAATGACAGGCGTCACTTAGCCCTTTGCCATGATGAATTTCCTGGACCTTGATCTGGCCTTTGCCGATCCGGAGGCATTAGTAGTAGCAACATAACAGGTCGTAAAAAACGGACATTTCATTTCGGTCATCACAACCTAAAATTTGATTAAATACATTCAGCTTAAGATTCATTTCGAGACTGTTGAATTGTAATATTAAAGTTTATAATAATTAAATTGCTTACAATTAATGGATCTATTCTATAGCATCATGTTCTAAGTATAATTGGAAAAATATTCTCATGAATATATCTTTTCAGGATTTATGGAATTGCCAGAAGACTCTGACATGTTCGAGACTCTAGATAGCGCAGATATGAATCCTGTTCGGGATGAATCATTTTTAAACACATTTTTCCGCAAGCTAAAACGAGTTCGTGATCTTGATTTAAGCAGGCTGAGACGCTCTAGAACTTGTCAATTTTACTGCGAACCAGCGATTGAAAACCGTGATTCAGGTGTTGGTGGCAGCTTGCATGATGCTGAACCTTTAGTTCGTGTTATGATCAATCACTGTCTTCGATGCCTGAGGAGAAAAGGTTTTATGCACAAAATCATGCAGCGTAGACTTCAGAAAAGAGAAGCGGTATGTTTTTCTTTCGAATAACTCGAGACACTTTTAAATACGTGGATGAATTCAATATTTGGCGATATTTACGATAAATGTCTAACAACAAATTAATTCACGATAAATGTCGCTAGTTTGGCAATCTTTACAAAAAAAAAAATCCAAAATCACGAACTTATACCCAAGCACCAGTGATATTCTTATATTAATTTGTTTTTAAATAACATTGTAATGGAAAAGTGAAAGCAGTTATTAATTAACCTTACTAAGAAACTATCATGAATTCGAGCCTCTTGCTGCTGAAGACCTGCCTTGTAGAGGGGACCGCTGCACGTTAAATCTGCCGAGGATCAATCGTCCTCCCGTTGGTGGGTGTAATAGTTTGGACAAGGGGGCAGCTCAGGTGTCCTTCTTGTCACTTGACCATGGTTCAAAACTGCAAAGTTCATCGCCCCTTTGTGCAGGTTTCTATTGCGACGTTTCTAACTTACTAAGAAACTATATAAAAAAACAAGTAATATAATTTTTTCTTAAATCTAATTCCTACTTAGATCAACAAAGAAAATTTTTATTTTAGCTACTTTTTATTAAATAGTTACAATTAATATAAATATGTATATACATAGGACAGAATCACAACATTAAGTGGTAATTAATTTTTATTAATTATCATTAAATTATCGTATTGTCATCAAAAACAATCGTGTATATAAATGTCAGTTCAACTGAATACTTTAACACGTGAGAAAAAAAACCTTTCCGAGTTTTGACACAAGTCGCCAAAAATGATGCCAACGAGGTTGTATTTGTTTCTTTAAATGATTAGTTTTAATCAATTAATTTTTATTAATTATTTTTATATTATTGTATTGTTATCTGAAATAAACCTGTGTATAAAATTTCAGCTCAATTGAGCGCTTTAAAATGTATTTTATTAATGATTGAAAATTCCACCAAGATAAATAAATAAATAAATATATAGAGATTGTGAGCTAATAGTGTAGGAATTGAATAACTGTAGGAAAAGCTATTGCATTAAATATAAAAGTACTTTTATGTCTGAAATGTGATAGATACGTTACTTTTGAGCTATGATATTAACAATCTTGTCATTCTGTTATGTTTTCAAATAATTTTCTTGGATTTGGCTTTGTAGGAATCTTTATTAGGTAATATTTTAGATAAATTCGTTTCTAGTGATGATTATTTTTTGTGTTGTTAATTTTGCTGTGAATATATGCCTGTTTGCATTTTTATTTAATTCCTACGATTAAAACAAGCAAATAAGAAAAAAGGTTTTATTGCATTTTTGCTTACGTATTTTTATTTCATATATTATTGTACTATTGAACATGTAACGGAGTTCTACTTTGTTAGTTAACTATTTTTTCAGTCTAGCGTTTCTCATAAACATCTGAAAGCATAAATTTGTAATTTGAAAAATACTAACAGATTGTTTTTGTAGATATTTTAGCAGCATGAAAAACTTCTTTACTTAACTCATGTTTGATTTGTGAATTTAAAATTTTGTTGAATGAAATGCATATATGAATAATATTTTAAACGTGCATGAGGTTATGATTTTTTTACCCCATCATAACAAAATAATTTTCTAAAAATTGTACCGTCAAAACTGAAATCAGCTTTTTGAATAAAACTTGGCTAGGGAATAACTCAAATACTTTTTAAAGTTCCTCGAACTCGAATTTGATGTCTTAAGGCCTGGGCCTGGGACCAGGCCTCGACCACAATCAGGGCCTCATCTCGTTCTCAATTCAGCCTTAATAAGACCATAATTCGAATAATTTCAACCTTCAATTGTTTTCTCCGAAAAAATGGGAGTTTCGGACGATATGTCAACTGGCTACATGTAATGATCGTCGTCCACATACAGGCCTAGGCCTACCACCATACGCCATTATTACTCATTCAGTCAAAAGGTGGCAGTCGGTCGAGCTGGTTTGTGCGACAATAAGTCATACCCTTTTATTTTTTCCAGGTTATTGTTTGTATAAGTATTTAACAATGTTTACTATGTACTGTCTACTTTTAAGGGTTATAGGTGGGGCCTACATTTGTGAAGGAACCCAGGGCCTGCTTTTGAGTAGGGGTCCAGGGCCTCAAAAAGTCTTAAGACGACAGAAAATCATCACATCTGATAGAAAAAGGCAATTTTTCTATCAAAGTTCTTCACAAATATTAAAAAGAAATTATTCATGGTACTAATGGTCCTTTTTTAATTAATTTTTGTATTTAGCTGGCAACACCCAACAATCAAGTAACACTCCCGAGTACTTTGCACAAGAAATTCAGTAGAACGAACACCCCACTACCTTACCATAATTTCTTTGGAGGATGGATCTCATTTAACGAAAAACAGAACCAATATTCGAATGTAATGAATAAACCTTTGAAAATGCGAGGTTTCAGAAAATTGTTATTCAAGGTGAAAAAAGAAGAAATAGTCGTGAAAGAACGATTTGATGAAGATTATACTAGTGTAAGTAACATGTCCTAAGAAAATTCCTTATACGTAGTATGATCCACAAGTTCGGGGACAAGGTGTAAAAACCTTACCCTGAATAGTTCACAGCACCGAAGCACATCTACTTTCAAGGTATTTACCTTGGGTGACATAACACTTCTGCCAGCTTTCGTATGACTTCTGGAAACCCAGCTGGAAGCCTATTTCACAACCTCCCGTAAGGACTCTTTCGATGCTGCTTTCACCTCTTCTAATGACAAAAAATAGGGTCCCTGCAAAAATTTTTTCATTGAAGGAACACATGGGGCTAAATCTGGTGAATAAGGGGGAATGGGGAAGCACATTAATACGAGTTTAGGTGAGGAACTGTTTTACCAATCGTTCTGCTGGTGCGTTCCGTAAAGTTGAAGGTAATCCAACATGTTCATCGTTTTCGATGCCTTATCAGCCCTCTTTAAATGCCACGGTAGATTCCCCGTACACCTTTCTTAGTATTTCCAAAGTCTCCATTGGTATTTCACTTAAGCTTTGAGAGAATTTAATGTTGCAGCACTGTTCAAGAAAAGCCATCTTTCTTACGTCTCTGTGTGTGAGCAAAGCTAACTAACTTCGTAATACAACAGTGGTGCGTGAGGTTCGGTCACATGACACGGACTAAACCAACCTGCACAGCTAGGGGAGGATTGGGAGAATCCATTTCATGTTGTTTAATTTTAGGTAGTTACTTTCGTCGTCAACGATGGCCGCAGTCCCCGAACTTTTGGATCGCACCTTGTATTATATATTTTAATGAAACAACGAATGAGAAAATATAGTAGTAAGATTTATTTTTCAGTTTTTTATATGTTTTATCACTGTAGCCCTCTAACTCAAGTTTCGACTTCTCAACTAATATAATTTTTGAGTTTGGTAGAAATAGACAGCCAGAAACATTTAATGCATCTAATTTCCAAACGAAACACTCAGGGTTTATATTTATAATTTAGAATCAATGCATTTAGAATAAAAGCAACTGCAGTTACTCGTTGCAATGTTTGTACTGATAATAATGTAAAAGTAAGGAGGAAAATCGATGGAAAATATAGTGAAGAAAAAATGGAAAAAATCACCTTTCTAGTTGTTTGAAAGGCCTGGTTTTTGAGTATAATTATATCATCATTACGCATTAATAGAAACATGCAGTGAAGTTCTATTATCAACTGTTTATACATACTAAAATTTTTGAAAATTTTAAATTCTTAACTGATTAGTAGCATTTTAATTTGGAATTTAAATGAACGCAGTGCATTCTTCCATGTTACTTCTTTCCTCAAAAGAAATGAATTGATATTTCCTTTTGGTTTAAAGTACATACAATTCATAACAGCTTAATAATTTTATTCGTGTAATAATAATTATTAATGCGAACTTTTTTGAATAGACTATAAGAATGAATTATACTAAAGCGTAATGAAAATGACCAGTTATTCTACTTTGTAAAAAAAATTCCTTTAGCAATTATAAATTATTTTTTTCTTTATGACAATATTTATCATTTTTTGTCATAAATAAGGGCTATTCGTCAAGTAGATTCACGACATTTGCCATTGCCTTCGTTAAGTCTTAATGTATTGTTTAAACTTTATTTTCATATTTCATACGTCATTTATTTTCATTCCGTCATTTATTTAAGGCTGTCTGCTTACGTCAAAAGTACAAGAGCTTGAACGAAACACTTCTTGAGACATGAGCTTGGAGCACATTTTTGGAAAAATTCAATTTTCTGTCTGAAACTTTCTATATTCTCTGTCCCTTCAATTTTCTGTCAAAATTCAATTTCCATGAAAATTTTCAACATTGTTATTCATACATCTCTGTTTATAATATAGTGTTTTTAAAATTTCAAATTACTCCATAGATAAATATTTTTTTATTTTAACATGCAAAGGGATAGCTCATGTATCAATACGGTATAGGAGAAAAATTGCGAATCAAATTCTTTTTTGTCAGAAAAAATGTCGAATAAAAATGAGTGGTATGATATATATATATATATTTGTATACATAAATTATGCTACTATCTTTAGAATAGTGGGGTCAAGATTTAACAATAATACACTGAAGCAGATTTATTTTTGAAAAATATTTCAAATTCGGGTTAAATTAAGCGAAGACAGGCTTAAATATTAAAAAAAAAAAAAAAAATGCATGGTTTTATCGATGTGATGAAATTCATATGAGACGATGCTACAAATTTCTCTCTCTCATCCTATTAGGTTTTTTATAAATGAAATTTTGCAAAAAAGTTGATCGAAATGGTATACGCAAAAATAAGCATATTTTCTTTATGGGGTCTCAGGGGTGTTAAATTTTTCTAGAGGGCTGAAAATATAAACACTATTTAAATATATATAATTTTTTGAATCTAAAATTAAGTAATTCGAATCTTTTACACTTTATTTATAACGGAATGGGGCTTCAGAAAAGTGTAAAATGCTTGAAATACAATCATAACTTTAAAAATTATAAGCATACTAAAATAAGAAACATTTCTATAAGAAATATTTATTGTCTTACGTTGCGCTTGATATTTTCTAAAATAGCAGCTTTAATTACTAGCTGTAAATTGATTTATAAAGTTAAATGTATCCTTATTACACTGTAGTATTTTTATATAAATAGAATATTAAATAATATTTTTTTAAAAGTAAAAAAATTCTATTTTCAAAATTTTTAAAAAAATTTAAATATTTTTCAAATATTTTGAAAAACAAAAGATATATTATTCTTAAATGATGTAGGATTTAAAAAGTATGATACATTTTATAATTCTATAAAGTTTTATACTTAAGAGGTTACTATTTTAGAAAATAGCATGCACAACGCAAAAATTACTTTATATTTATTACAGAATTATTTCTTATTTCTATATGCTTGTAATTTTTAAAATTATGATTATACACTTCAAACATTCTGTACTTTTTTGAAGCCATAATCCTTTGTAGATAATGTGTAAAAGTTTCGAATTATTTAATTTAAATTTAAAAGAATTATACCTGTTTGAAAATTGTTTATATTTTCACCCCTTGAGACAAAATTAACACCCCTGAGACCCCATAAACAATGAATAAAAAACAATGAACAAAACGTTTGTAGCAGCATAACGGTAGCGAATTTATGTCAGTAACTCAATTAGTCTGTGGTACTTCTCAAAAACGAATTTTGAATATTAGTTATCACATACTGACAAATTAAAAGAAATCACTTTCCTTATTAAATAATTCCTGAGAACAATCAAATGAAATCTGAAGCATCTCCTCCAATTCCAGTAAGTATCTTGCTTTGTTATTACCTTTTAACCCCGGAAACATTCCACAAATACCAAGAAATTTGACGTAATTACCGTAGAACAGAATTTTATGTAACTACCTTTTTTGAAACAGGGGAGGTTTTTTGTTTCACCCTGTACAAAACAAATAAACATTATTTTAAAAATAAATTTAAATAAATTTTCTCAAACTAATTTACAATAATGCTGACGAAATGAATGTAATGTACAATTCATTAAGATGAAATAATAGAGCATGAATTCTGTTATCTTTCAGAATTATGAAGATGTTCTAGGTGATTCAGGTGGCATTGATTTCGAAAAAATAGAAGAAAAATTCAGAGAAGTGATTCCATTGATCCTTATTGGCCTCATTCTTCTTAGTGGAATATTTTTTACTTTGATTTTTCCCGTTTTCAGTTTTCTCAAAACTTGCTGTACTGGCTTCAGAACCAACACCATTATTATTTGCAACGTATGCTTTTGTTGCGATCCGAGTAAGACCCTTTTTATTTTTCAGTATATGTTTTTCTTAAGTCTTCTCAACTCTTTTCCTGCACTAAAAGAAAACATGAAAACACTCTAAACGAAATGCTATTGAAATTAGACTTGCGTGAAAAAAAAGGCAAAATCTTAACTTTTGAAATTATACAGGGTATAAGATAGTATCTAAACTACAGGGCAAGTGGTACATTATAGCCTCGTATTATAATTTCATTTAGTATGTTATTGTTGGTCTTTGGTAAAGCAGAGTTTGTTGGGAGAGTTTTTGACATTCGATCGAGTGTGTGTGTAGGGGAAAAATTCTAAAAATTATTTTAATTTAACAGTTTTTGTAAATTAACTAGAATTTTATGACTTAAAATATTTTCCTTGACTAATTCTCTCTTATTTTCGTAACATAAAAGACATAGGAAAACAAAGAATATTATTTTTCTAGTACTTGTAAAACTCCATCGAATTTTCTAAAAGATTATTTAAGTTTATATTATCAGGAAAGTAGACAATTTTTTGGAGATTTTGACTATATATTGTATGTATATTTGCCATGATTAATTAAAAAAAAGAATCGTAATTTTATTTCAAAGAAAGGAAATAATGTAACAATTTAAAAAAAGTTAAAAAGAGGGTGTGGCTGTGTCATGGACATGGCCGTGTGTTGTACGTGAATACGTCGTGTAACGGGAAATATTTTTTCATAAAAAAGGTTGTTATTTATGTATGTCATAATCATATTTTAAACACTAAGAAGGCCTCCGGGTTTCCATGTTTTTTTTATGATGGCTACTATTTCCTTTCAACGTGTCTAGGAAAGAAATCAAGTAAACAAATAATTACCGTGAGAATATAACTTTATCAATTATAGGTCTGTGATACGAAAAGTACGACACAAATGGCATACAGGATACTTCGGGATTTCTGGTAAACACGTTAAATCAATACAGGTTTTACCTAAAGTTGTTGGAGAAATTTTGATATCAGACAAATTGTACAAGTCGTTGAGCAAGAAGACGGGCAATAAGCGGTCTTGTGAGGCATTAACATTAAAGTCTCCTACTATTATAATTGGTGTAATAAGATCAGGGTTGTAATCGGGTATAATTGTAGCGATGTTTTTGGAATATTTTTACAGCGATCGTAACATAAAGAGTTTAATCTCTACTAACGATGTGCCCGGATGGATGTACACACACCCGAGTATGAATTTGAAGATGCCATTGACCTTTACATTTACTAGATAGATATTACCACACAGCCATTGCGTCTTTCATTCCCAAATTAATTTCCGAAATGTGTCAATGTTAAATCTATTACAATAAGTGAAGCTATAGATGTTGCGATATATGGCGACTCCACCGGCTTTGTGGCTTGATGATGATAATACTGCCACCGATGATGTAGCTGAAATTTGTCTGCGCTTAGTAGTGTTACAATATATCAGATCAAAACCTGGAAGTTTCACTGGTATGGAATCTTCCATCCGTCTCGCTGATTGCCAAACTCCGGCACACTTCTGCCACACTGTAGATGCTCGATTGGATCACCAGCCACACAACTGGTTATTGTGTTAGCATGAAATTAATCCCAGTGTACTGTAATCTTACAATACTTATACAATAGTTGACCAAGTAAGAACTGTCGTCAAGTTTTTCCACTGACATTTTGACCACACTGCTCAGATATGTAGATTTATGTATCATGTTCCTTTTATGTTAACATTGAACGCCTGATCAACGTCCAATTGACGCGTTAGCTGCTGCACCATTGCGTCCACATCCGCGGGTATATTAATGGCTTCGCAACCGACGTATTTGCATGATTGACAGTTGCGGTGATATTAGACGTGCACTCTAATCGGATCTAATGCGGGCAACCCGTGTTGCTTAGGTGGATACACAAATCCGTTCGAACGTGACAACGTGGGGACTTTGTCCCAGTCCAGTGAGTTTTTACACATAGCACACAGTTTAAAGTCAGCCACCAGCCCTTCAGGGAAAGTATTATTAAGCAGCAGTAAGTGTTTTTCTTTTGCTGAACGCAGAAACCATAGACGATCACACACATCACACTTATGTCCAAGTGGATTGTTGACAAACGTTGTAATGAAACGTGCACTAGCTGCTGCCCAGTCTGTCTTCATAAATGACGATCGTACACAATCGATACCTAGACAGTCAGGTGTCAATATAGAAGTGTTTTCATCATCCACTTGCATAATTTCGACTACCCATGCTGCAGATGTACTAACACCGACGTTGATTCGCTTAATCTTATTCATTCTTTTACGTTCCCGGCACTTCTGGACTCGACCATATGGGGTTTTAGTGGTACCATTCGATTGCTCTTGAGAAGCCCTTTCCAACCGTGTACGATTTCTGTATTTGGATTTGGCTTTTTAACGCGTATGTTCCACCATTATATATTTTTTATATATATATATAATACTCTTTTTTATTTTAACACCATATCATAGATTTTGATGAGAACTGACGATCGAAACTAAAACGAAAGTCGTAGCTTCTTCGGGTAAAAAGTTATACTAAATGAAAATCTCGATACGCATCAGAATTACCTCAAAATAGCGACGCTTCCCCCCTCTAGCGCGTGCGATGAGTCACAGTCCTTACTTAGCGTAATAAATTCTTCGATCCTTTAGCTATCTAGTGGAGTAATTAAATTTTTGATAGAGATGATAGATATGTAGCTGCATCACCAAACTGTATTCCCCGATTTCGTTATCCTTCGTTTTTTTGAATTGCCTCCCACTGTGGAAGCAATTTTAAAGACGTATTCACGTCAAAAAGAAAACTCTCCAATAGACTGTGACTTCATCCGATATGACCAATAGCATGGGAAAATAATTTTGGAGAGAGAAAAGCAAAAGCGCATTCACTGAAAATGAACTAAGATATTTGTGTACATTCCCTAGTTGATATTTTCCCTGCATTCTTTTTTTTAAAAAACGATTGCTTATATGTTCGTATGTACCATTGGACAGTTTTTGGAATTTTCCCTTCTTGAAAAACAGGGAAATATGCTTTAAAGAGCAACGTTAGAAAATTTGGCAAAAATTAACTAATTATATATATATATATATATATATATATATATATATATATATATATATATATATATATAACTTACACTTTTCCCCCCATAAAAATATTCACTTAAAAAAAAGTTTGGGTCTCTAAAAAAAAAAAGGAAGCAAGAATTTTAATCTTGCAAAATTTCATTCAGTAGTTTTAATATTGAATTAAAAAATACAAAATAAATTTTGAAAAAAAAAAAAAAAAAAAAATTGAGGGAGATCCTTTGTTATTCATATTTTAGCGTACCTTAATTTCGTATACTCCTTGTCCCTTCCATCTTTACACTACTCTGCTTGTAGTTTCCTTTTTATTAAGATAGGTTTTTTTGTGTTTTTCTGATACATTCATTCTAAACTTAAGTTCGTATTTTTTTGTCAGAAGAAATCGACCAATAAATTTCGAGTAGAAAAATGTCAAACATCTTTGATTAGGCTTCAAATTGAATTTCATGATTGGGAGAGAACTAGCTACTAGAAGCAAACTTTTAGAAATAAACACATGTTTATTTTTGTTGAATTCTAAATTTTTCCCAGAGTGTTTTAGGAATTGAAATGCCTTAAAATTTTTTTTCTGAAATTTTTTGTTTGTCTAAACTTAATGACAAGATACTTATAAAATTTGTTGTACATCCTCTCCTCGACTCCTCGATGTACAGCCATTTATGACCACAAATAAATTAATAAACATAAAAATTTTAAATAAAGGTAACTATATTGTTAACGTCAAAATGTTCCTGAAACTAATGCAGTCAGTGCCAGTTTATCAATTGGGCACTTGAGGCGGGGGCCCAAGGGTCCGGGGCATGGATAAGCAGGACTTAACCACATTTTCTGGCTATAAATTTCGATCCTCCGGGACAAGAGGGCATGTAGTTCTGCGCCTAGTGCCCGATGCAGTATGCCCAGTACAGTATTCATCCATTATTTTTTGTTTGAGGAAAAATTTTCAAAATCTGTTTGAATGCAAATAGAATGAAAAATTGTATATTCGATTTGCGACCTGTTGATTAGAACAGAAATCAATCTTCGTTGAGAAGACCTTGTGATTTAAAAAATTATTTGTTCTAAAAGCAACCAATAGATAGCAGCACGACATTGTATAAGTTTTGATTTGTGCTGCCATCTACTGTGCAACATAGGACTTAATAATTAAGCTTTTGAATAAGTAAATAAGTTCATGTTATGCGACCACTACAATAATAATAAGAAGAAATGTCAAGACCATACGAAAAGAATGTTAAATTGCATTGATTTTTGTAAAAAGTACCTGAATTAATCCGAAAGTTTTGGAAAATATTTACATTCGTAGATTTTATTATTTTCATTTTAATGAAATTAAAATGGGAAAGTTGACAATACAGTTTGATCCCATCAACAAGTGATAGTAGGGGACCATGAACACTAAGTGTAAGAAAAGTAAATAAGAGTTGTAGTATTGATATGAATTGAGTGATAATATAAATTCCAACTTGCATACAGATTTTCTTTGTGAATTCAGTTTGTCACGAAAGAAGATGAAAATAACGCCTTTAATTCGACATTTAAGACATTGAAAAAAAAACGAATTTGTTTTATCAACCAAAACTTCCTGGAAGATTACTTTTTACTAGCATTTTATTTCTTCTTTATATTTCGCATAATTGTTTTATATTTGCTGTGGCCTAATCTGAGATCTCTTTACTCAAAGTAACTTCATAACTTCGTCGCTTTGAGGTCCTTGGGGACTTTGCTATGTGGACCTGCTCAGAGTCTACTTTGGTAAATCTTCCTCTACCTCGTTACCTTACAGGCTCTTCACTTGGAACATTTTAACAATATATTCCTCTATTCTAGTTCCTACTACTGACATTATTTTTATTAATTATGGACACCAAACCGTATAATGTACACCCAATTTCGAGATCTTTTGCAAAAAAATAAAAATAGCCGAAACTGACATTTCACTTTCTGACATTCCTGTCTGTGAAATAGGAAAAGAAGAAAGTTTAACTAGAAGTCCTGACATCCTTCAAACAAAAGATTAATCCTTCATAAAATGAAAAAGTAAGAATTACGACGTCACAATGCCTGGAAAGGATATCATTCGCTCACCATCAGGTTGTCATGGCAAAAATATGTCGGAATTAATTTATTTCCTGAATACCGGCTAGGAAGTGGGTAGGACAGTGAGTCCCACTGATGTTTTAAGAGAGCAGGATATCACGTGAGAATATTCAGGATCTATTTAAGTGTGGCCGCGAAAGGCGAATCTTTGGTAAAAATATTTTGTCCACTTAACCCATTTGCGGGCAGTGGCTACTATGTCTAGCCACATATTATAAAATTTTTCTCCAAGCGGGGATGGATATTTAGTCCATCCACATGAGTTAATTGAAGCTAAAATGCATAAAAAGTAATACAGATGGCAAGACGATCCTTTTTTGCATTTCATGTCCCCTGATGGGTAATTAAAAACAGTGTTTCTCGGTGTAAATCTACAAATTGTATTTTGACTTCTATAAGTAAAATTTCTGATCTTTGAAAAAAAAATTTGACATGTCTTAAGTATACTTTTCTCTCATCTGAATGAATTAAGCAAATTTGCAATTAAAAAAAGTTTTATTTAGGTTTTTGGAAAGCTTTTATATGTGGCTAGAGGTTCTATCCACTGCCCACATAGAACAGAAAAATCATCTAGAAATTTTCACTTTTCTCCACATTTAAAATCATGTGAGAATTTTAGGGGTCGGAAATATAAACAAACTTTGTTTACAATATGTGGTACAAGATTCTCGGGTTCGAAAATCTTTCATTACAGCTTTTCTGCTCGGAAATAACGTTTGCATATTATAAAGTTCCACAGCAAATAGTTCATCAAATTTGTAAAATGACTAATTTAAATTTTAAAAAACATTACTTTTTTTCTAACCTTTTATCTTAAAATTAAATAAAATATAAAATGTGGATAATACCAATTTCATTGTATATCCTAAGTATTCTATATATATTCTTAGTAAGTATATATATATTCTATGTTGTACAATTATTCTATTATTATTTAATTGCACTTATACTTTGTATTGGATTGTTATTGAAATAGTTATTCCATAAATGTCAATTTTTCATAAAAAAGTTTATTGTAATATGATTCATTATTTCTGTCCTGAAAAGTAACTTAAATGTCCTAAGTGCGCAGTGGCTATAACGTCTAGTCACCACTCAGGAAAAAAACCCTTGATCAGATTTTTTTTTTGAGACTAAATAATGTTTATAGGGGATGAGAACATTACACTTATATATCAAGTACTTTATCACAGAAAAGTGTATTTTAGCTTTGTGCCCGTTAAAGGGTTAACGCTAAAGAGGGATAACGAAGGTTTTAGTTGCTTGAAAATACACCGTAGATTTACAGTTTTAAATAACGTGTTCATATAATTAGTGCGTAAAAGTTTCAAAGAAATATTATAGCAAAAAATCACTGACTAATTTTGGAAAACTATTCACCCATAGATTACACACATGTGCTATTAATCTCATATTAATCAGATTCTCGTGTTTTCCAACCACATGTTAAAGGAGCGTGGATGTTTTTAAAACATTTACAGTCGAACCTCTATAGAACGAAGACGTTAAATCCCGGAAAAAAGTTCGTTATATGGAAAATTCATTTTATAGAGGTTCATCTTTCAATATATACTTTAGAAACCACATATAACAAATTTTAAATTCATAAGCACTATATATTAAAAAAGTAATTATTCTCACCTTTTTAAAATTAATATATGTTTATTTTAGATATCTTATCCATCAAAAAAGACAGAAATACTGCAAGGAAAACAAGAAAAAAATGTCGAAGAATTCATTGTATTTTCAATATTAAGAAAATAATTTTTTCTAAAACTAATGAATTTTAAGGACATTTTATAATTTAAAGCACACAAGAAATACTAAGCATACATTATTTTATAATTAGAACACGGGCCAACTTTACTGAGGGGGAAAATGATATCGAAGATGTTTCTAGTGAACTGGGTAATAGGGATTAAGGGTTTCACTTCTTGAATGAAACGTTCAGAACTCTATTGTTCTCGGCGAGTTAGGATATAATAAAACCAATCCAATATTGATGATCACCATAAAATGTGTTAAAGAGAGAGTAACCTGAAATTTTTTCAGAAATCCTTTAAAAAAAAGGGAGAACAAAAATTGAATTACAAAAGAAAAAGTTTGTTATAGAGAAAATGCACTTCGCTATAGACTGGTTATTTTACGAAGAAAATCGTGAAATGTTCAAAGTTCCAGGAAAAAGCTCGCTACATAGAAAAATTTCCAATATAGAGGTTTGTTATATAGAGGTTCGACTGTATATTATAATTGTATTAAGATACTATCCAGTGGGGGCGCAACATACACCCTTGCAACCCTCAGAACGTGGAAGGGGGGGAGAGGGTTGGATTCTAGGAGGCCCAAAGCCTGACTGACGTCAAATACGTACTTTTGTAAACGGCTTGGCATCCAAAACCTGACTTTCAGGGAAGTGAAACTAAAACTACTCGTAAAGCCATTGATGCTATCTTTAAACAATAGTGAAATCTTATTAAAACCAGCATTAATTCCTATGTATAAATTTTTTTAGAATATCAACTTGTTAAACAAGAATGCGAGAAAGAAGGCATTTACATTCCAAACTATAGAAAATATCAGAAACTTATGAAAACATATAAAGCGGCTGCAATAGCTAGAGCAAAGAAGAAAGAAGAGGAAGAAAATGTTGAAAGTTCCATATCAACTTCAGACGAAACCCAGTGACTTTGAACTCTTGGAACTCAGAAAATTCATCACGCAGCTTTTTTAACTAAACAATTTTTAACTAATTTATTATTTATGCTGTAAGAAAAAATTACTGATGAGTTGAAAATGGAATATGTGTTTTCAACTAAAGTCTAAATTATATTGTGATTTAAGAAAAATTTAGGTTTTTGAAATTGAACTGCTAATAAAAATTGGAAATTCTCAACACGAATCTATGAAAGTTTTATTGTTGACTTGAATATTTACAAAACATTTTAAATTTTAATTATGTAGCTTGAAAACTGAGATTGAAGCGAAATTATTTTGAAAATCTTAGGAATTCTAACACTTTGGAATCTATTAATGAATACATGTGTTTTATAATAAATAAGGGCAAAATTTTTATCTAAGAAATTTTTGTAGTGAGTTTATACCTGTAATAAACAGTAATTTTACTCTTATTTATGGCACTGTTTGTATAATTCATGATTAAGCGAGTTTTTAATTTATTATTTTATTAATTTAATAATCAAAACCGGATAAAACGTTAAGGAAAAAAAATGTAAAATGGACGTTTCGAAAACTATAAGAAATTCACACTTGTTTTTTTTAACCCAGCGTTTCTTAAACTATGCCCCCCCGGGAGGTGGGATATTCCTACATGGAGTAGGGAGAGAGCACATCGAACAGTCGAAAATAAAAACTTTAAAATAAGTAAGGTATGTAACTACCCAAAATTCGCCGTTTTGGTGAAAATTAAAAATTTTTTTTTTATGCTGTTTCCAAAAACATTCTACTTTTTTTCTATGAAAATTAGAAACAAAGTTATAGCATGATTACAGTAAACGGAAATGGAGTTTACGAAACCGGAAGTAGATCCCTACACAAAGTATTTTTAAGATATTGAATTGATATTTTCAAAACCTGTTTTATTTAGTTCTACTTGTGTTATGAATCGAAATCTAATCTCTGTGTATATATTTAAGTACTTTATTGCTTTTTTATGAAAAAAATCATTAATTTTTTAAAAAATCGTGTTTTTGCATAAAATTTGGCATATTTAAAATACTTAAAAAAGTATTACGAATCTTTTAATTTCTAACACATATAAAGATGTTATTCACGTATTGTATAAACATTATATGAATACATTTATTAGAATTTTGTGTAACTGCAATTTTTCATCAAAATTTCCCGAAAAAAGGACCATTTTTATAGTCTACAAAACTCTCCAGAAAACAGCAAAAGGTTAAAAAAAAGTCCGATTTAGTTAAACATGAAGCTAAAGAGGTCTTGACCCTTAAATATGGTGAGTTTAAAAAATGTACAATTAGAAGAAAATTTTTTATATTGTATTAAAATCTTAAATGCATCCCGTATTCTGTTTATCACATTTTAATAGATTGTCCAGTTTTTAGCCATCATCGCATCACCTTTTTTCATACATCTGTTTTAACCTTATCTGACTTGGTGGGAAAATCTCCCCACTAAAATCTATTTGCCTTTCTTTTAAAAATTGGATTTTTATATTTGATTTGATTTGTGAGTTTAATTAGATTTTTAATATATAATATGTATGTATGTGTGCATGCATGCATACATATGCATGTGTGCATGCATGCATGTATACATATGCATGTGTGCATGAACTTTTATGTATTTAAAAAGCAAGCCCCTTTTTCTTTTTTAACAAGTGTTTGGCGCAGCTTGGCCGAAGTCGGCACTTGCGCCATTAAAATCCAAATTCAAATTAAAACTTAAATGTATTTTCTGATCTATTCCATTTTTTTGCTTCATGGTAAAGTTTACTACAAGATTTCTTTTTAAGATATTGAATTGAAATTTTCCAAAAATGTTTTATTTAGCTTTATCTACAGTCTAGACTATTATCTAATCTCTGCGTATATATTTATGTATTTTATTGCACTTTTTGTGAGAAAATAACATTAGTTTCTTGTAAGAAATTGAGTACTTGCATAAAAAAATGACATATTTCAAGAACTTTTAAAAATATTACAAATGTATCTTTAAGCACAAATAATGATGTTATTTATGTTCTGTATATATATTATTCAAATATATTAATTAGAATTTTTAATACAAGCCTTACCGTAACTCAGTTTTTCTCAAACTGTGGGGCGCGTCCCCCTGGGGGGCGCGATGACCTTCAAGGGGTGCGCGAGCATATCGAAAATAAAAGATTTAAAAAAATAATTAGTCTACCGGAATGAATTAAAACAAAATACTTTCAGACATAATAAAAAAATGCACTTTTACTCTGATATAATTTATAGGCGATATTAAGCCATCTCAAAAATAAAAACCTCTTCAATACCTAATTAGCTATCTTTGATCCTATAACCAAATAAAAAAACTTTTATTTGATTTGTTGGCATCCCGTGATGAGAGATTTTTTTATTACGCTTTTTTAACCTAACATACTACTCTTTAAAGAAAAAAAAACAGATCCCGGACCCAGAATCGAAAACCTTTAGGAACATAAAAATTCATCACTGTCATTATTTTTGAAATACTGCACATTATAGCTGTAATCTGTTTGACCTTCTAAGTTATTGGTACAGTTAGTTATGACCCCTCTCTTATGTGTTCTCTGTTGCGCTTTTTCATGCAAAAGAGTTTTATGATATTTGGAAAACCACGGAGAGAGCACACACACACACACTCACACACGCACAAGCACATGAAGGATTACTTGGCCAAGACATATTTTTATAAATATTCTCAATGTATAAAGCATAACGAAAAACGTTTCACACACAATTTTTTAGCAGTAACATACATATTATCTTAATGAATATACTTTTTACCCGGAAGTGGTCGCGCGGGACACATAGAATTACGAAATCGTTAATTCTGGCAAAACTGTTTATTTAGTACCAAAAAAATTGAAAAGTCCTTGAAAGTAGGTAAGTAAACTTTCTCTTAGTTAAATTATTCACTGAATCATGATTTGTATCCTGTACAACAAAATAATTATAAAAAAAAAAAAAAGGATTGGGGTGACTCAATAACCGTATCGAGTACGCGCCTGCTCCCGGGTTAAAACATGTTAAAGTCTTTTCTCTCTAAATATTAAAAATAATTCAATTATTCTTCATCGATGTTTTATATTATTGATCATTATTTAACATCAAGGGGGTCCGGACCCCCAAAAGCCCTTGATTTTTTCCGATTGATTATAATTCTAAGTTTATAGTACGCAAAATTTAGTTAAGTAATTGTTATTAATGATTAATTTTATTAATTAATGCTAATTATTTATTCAAGAATTAGTTCTTTACTGTGTTTTTGTTCCCGAAAATCGACAAAATCAAAAGGAACTTGAAACAAGATTGGTGAACTTTCGACCCCGGATCCCCCTTGAAAATTTCTGCGTTCACTACTGTTTAACATCAATTATAAATGCTAATTCTGTGAGGCTTAAAAATAACAATTCGCTTAAAAACTAATTATAATTTGAGCAATGATTTAAAAAAATCATTTTACGTTTTTGTAAACATTTTCGAGCACTTGGCTTTGCTTCCCTTAGAATTCAGCTATTATATCAATAATGTTTTATTTTCTTATAAATGAACTCGTGCAAAGAGCGGCACTTCAGCCGGTGTACTTTTAATGTATCAGTGCTGCACAGAATATTTTATAACTAATTAATTAATACTAAATTAAGAACAATTTTAATAAGTATTAATGACGTCCATGAGCTTGTCTTGAAAGCAAAGTTTTTATAAGGAATGCTTATGATTAGAAATTGACCCTCTGAGTTCTTTTTCTATATTTAGCAGATATCTATATTTTGTCTTCAAGCAGCTTTACGCATTTTGCAATATGTTCAATTTAAAAATTAGAGAAAGGAAAAACAACATAATAATTATCCTATTATTTTATTTATTTATTTGTTTTGCTTAAAAGTAGTATACAAAATTTAATACTTATGTTACTAATTTGTATGGTTTATAATTAAGATCGCCTATTGTAACTTTAGCGACAAAGTGCATTATTATTGCATTCAGTACATTATTGATGTGTAAGGGGGCGCGAAAAAATTGTGATCGAAAAGGGGGGCGCCAGTATTGAAAGTTTGAGAAGCACTGCCGTAACTGCAATTTTCACTAAAATTTCACTCAAAATTCCCAATATATCGAAAATTATTTTTAATTTTGTGGAAATTGTACTTGAATTCCTAGTTTTATGCCCCATTCCAAATAAAAAGTGTTTATTTAGTTGAAAATTTATATATTTCAAAAAAAAAAATGTCGAAGGTAGTCACATACCAATATGTCAGTACTGCACAAATTTTTTGATAATTATATATATAATTTGTCAATACTAAATTAAAACAAGTTTAACTATTTCTAGTGTCTCCCATAGGTTTACCAAATACAAAATTTAACACTTACCTTGATAGTTTGTATGATTTTTAATTAAAGAAAGAGTGGTATTGTAGCTTTACGTCAAAGAAAATTTTATTGCATTCAATGCATTGTTATTGTATGGGGAGGGCGTGATGAAAATTATGATTGAAAATCTTGTCGCAAATATTGAAAATTTGAGAAAAAGCCTTGCCTTAACCGTTTCATTATTACACTAAAATTAAATTAAATTAAATTTGATTATTGATTCATAATAATAATTGATACATTATTTAGAATCCTTACTAATATTACAAACGTGAACGTTTGTGTGGATGTTTGGTACTCTTTCACGCAAAAAACAAAGCATTTTAGACTTTAGACAGTGATCTTGAGTAAAATCTGGTATAATTATTCAAAAATAGCTGTTATACCCGTTCTTCGCGGGTGAATTGAAAAATTAAACAATACAGATTGAAGGATAAAGAAGTTTTTAATGAGTTAATTTTACGTGAATTGCAAATTAAACTAAAAAAAAAAGTTTTTTGCATATCTCAGCTGAACAAAAGGAACCCTGTTTGTTAAATTTTAAGTCTGTAGATCTAATAGCTGATAAAAAGGATTTTATCAATTATGATAATTGTCAAGAAAGTAGGGAAAATTCTGCCATCTGCAAAAAAGCATATATCTATCTTTATATATGAAGCAAAACTTTGTGTTTTATTTTGTCTACGCCAGGCACCAGGAACTGCGAAAGCATGAACCGGATGGAGTGTGAGGCGAATTACAATTTTAACATAAAATAAATACAACAAAAGTAATATTAACGTATTGCACTTCTAAATATAAATTATTTATACTATTTTAAGCGTTCATTTACATAAAATTTATAACAATGTGTTTCCTTTGCTGAGCAGATATATCAGCTTAAGAAGGAGTTTTCAAAAATCAACCCACAAGAGAATTACGGGGATTTATAGATAAAAAAAAAATCCTTTTTATCAGCTATTAGATCTACAGACTTAAAAATTTAACAAACATGGTTCTTTTTGTTCAGCTGAGATATGCAAAAACTTTTTAGTTTAATATGCAATTCACGTAAAATTAACTCATTAAAAACTTCTTTATCCTTCAATCTGTATTGTTTAATTTTTCAATTCACCCGCGAAGAACGGGTAATTATACCAGAATAAATATACAAGATTTTACTCAAGATCTCTGTCTAAAGTCTAAAATGCTTTAAAGTTTTAGTAAAAAAAATGAAGCTCTACTTGAAATACATGTTAGCATAGTGCTATGAATAATATATATATCAAAGGAAACACACACACACACACACACACACACACACACACACACACACACACACACACACACACACACACACACACACACACACACACACACACACACACACACACACACACACACACACACACACACACACACACACACACACACACACACACACACACACACACACACACACACACACACACACACACACACACACACACACACACACACACACACACACACACACACACACACACACACACACACACACACACACACACACACACACACACACACACACACACACACACACACACACACACACACACACACACACACACACACTGTGCACACGCACACGCACACGCACACATTTAAGTGATAGAATTATTTAGTTACAATTGATTTTTATTTTACATTAATTTTATCATTTTTTTACGAAACTGATAGAATTAAATAGAAAAATATGCACGCAAATATGTATTTAGGAAAATAGGTTACATTAGACTTATAAAGATGAACTTTGTTTTCGGTGCTTTATTACGACCAAATTTCGAATTTCTTTAGACATTAAGAAGGTCACGAGAATGAATGAAAGATTTGTACCGAGAAAAATTTCTGATTTATGAGCGATAAAAAAATAAATATATATTTATTTGTATGCAGGATTGACATTTAAATGATACTTTTAGCATTTTCTTTCACTTCGTTTTCTTTTTATTCAGGAAACATATCAAAATGTAGATCATAATGGATGAAATATTTTATTTATTCCTCTAAGGAAATATTTTTACTCTTAAATGTTGAGATAGATATCTCTCTCTCTTTTCGCAATATCTCTCCTCTGACATATTTGCTTGAAGATTTGATTTTTTCTGCTTCATAAAAGAAAATATTTGTTGTTAAAATAGTTTTCACACGAAAGAGAAATATTTTTGATTCTCTTTATTTCAATAGGTTGATGGAAATGCGAATAAAAATGCACGCAAATCATTTTTTCTTCAAAAAGAGAAATCAAATCTTCAAAGAAAAGAGAAAACTGTGATTTTTTCTATATGACTTTCACCGTTAGTTTGTACGCGAAGGCTTCAAAAAACTGACAGGAAATTTTATCTAAAAAGTAACTTTATTTTGATTGTAATTATGTTAAAAGTAAATTGCTCAATTTGAAAAAAAATATGCAGTTTTGCATGTTTTTTAATAGATTATTTTTATAATGAAATTAAACTAGGATTTAAATTTTTTTTATAAAAAAAGTAAAATCTCACAGGTATTGTTTTAGTTCCATTTTTAAATTTTAACTTTAAAAAACAATATATTTAAAGAAACTTTATAAATAGTTCCATTAGAGAGTAATAATAACGTCAAAATAAACTTTTATAAATAATTTCAATCTTCTTTCTACAAAAAAAAAAATAAATAAAAGTATAAAAAAATAATTAATTTAGAAGTTTTAAAAAAGTCTATAAAAATAAATAATTTAATTCGCATTTAGATAAAATCATGAGCTGTGCTTAGTAGATTTATCACCAGTTTTTACATTTTATTAATTTATTTTAAATGCCTTTTTACATTTTGTAGAAGATGGAGTGGTATTTCAATTATTTTCTTTTTACCATTCTTTTTTAATTTTGAGAATGAAGTTTAAGTTAAGAATTAAGTACAAGAAACTTTAGAGACCGTAAGTTATATATTAATACATAAAATAATCGAAACGTACGTGTCAAATACAAAAAATTAAATGTAATCTGCAATTTATAAACAAAAATTGCATTTTTTTAAAAACAAAATTTTTGAACTTTGCTGTAGTAAAAATGATAATAAATTATATATATATATTGTGTTTATATATATATATATGTAATAGTAACTATAATTCTTGTTTTTGAAATAGTTTGAAAATGCTTGTTTTAAAACTTTTTTGCAAATTTAGTTTACACTGCCTTTTTTTTTTCACTTGGTATCACTTAGAGATAATACCTTACTTTTTAAAGTATTTTTTTCGTTACATTCAGGCCTACTCCTTCTGTATGAAAAGTAATTGTGCATGTATTTTTATTACTTGAGTATGGAAATCTCCGAAATATTTTGATGAGTTTTGGCCTTAGTATTACTATCTTTCAAGGTTCTGAAGAAAATAAAGCTCAAAAATGAATGGCTACAACTGGAAGAAAGGAATCCGAATTATCATGAAAAGATCCGTTATGACAGGAGTACCCGAATTACTAGAAGCTCGTTACCTTTCCAGATTTATACGAATTTGTGTCTTTATATGTTGCCTTGTTGGGTTTCTGTATTACACAATATCATTCTTGTTTAAGTACTGGACGTATCCTACTGTGATGGATGTTGTCGTAGAATATCCGGAAATTGTGGAGATTCCGGCGGTTACAGTGTGTACTTACAATGGGTAAGATTCGATTTAGCTTTGCATTTCATTTTTATGCATAAGACTAGAGCAGTTTCCATATTTAGTAGTTTTGTATTGAGAAAAGTTATTGCCTTTCAATTGTTATATGTATAATAAGTTTTTTTTCTAATTATTGGGAAGGTTTTTTTTTATATTTGAAAATATTTTTGGTTATAACAAGATGAAATTTAGAAATTTTAAAAATTATATATATACATATAAATCAATAGAGATAAAAATATTTTAAAATTTTAATTAGAGTTTTAAAATTTTAATTTCATTTGAACAGTCTAACATTTTAATTAATTTACATACTAAAAATATATAAAGAATAAAATATTGAGATTTCCAATTAAGTTCAGATATTCAAATTAATAATTCAATTCAATTCAAATCAATAATTCAATTAATATTCAATTAATAATTCAATAAATAAATTCAAATATTTCCGCTACATATTGCAAATTTACTATTGTTTATTGTCGAGGATAAGTAATGTTTAACGTAATGAATCTGTTTAATTGGAAATTTCAACAAACACAAACAAACAGCTTGCATTAATTTTATGGTTAATATGTTTTAGTTTTTATCTTAAGAAGAAGCATACTTTCTTTTAATAAAAACAAAGTTTTACTTTTAGCAGACTTAAGTGCTTTTATTAACATTAATATTAGTGTAACTCAAGTTTTTATTGAAATTGTTTTGAAACCTTGCATATTCTGCTCCAAATATATATGTTGAATAAAAAAAAGATCGAAAGTATACTTGAGAAAAGACATAAAAAACATCCTTGTGTATCAAAACTTAAAAAAATTTATAGAGCAATATAATCGTTCGGGAAACAAATGATTTTCACTTTGAAATCCATTTTTAAAACTACCCATATTTTAATGAAAAATAATTTTATAAAATTTAAATGTTTATGAGATGTTTTACTTTTTTTTTTTGAAAATATCTTCTATTTACTATTTTGTCTTTCCACTATCATATTTGCAGAAAAAATAAGCGAAACGAAATTCCGTACAATTGTAAATTCTGAAAACGATTGATCCTTTTTTAAAAATTAATTATTGTGATTTAATTTTTAAAATATGTGTAGTAATTTTTTAAAATAAAATGATGCTAGTTATAAAAAGGCGTATAAAAGAATCCAAATTCAATTTACTTTCAATAATAAGTAGATATAAATCAAAGTTTAATTTTAATTATTTATATCAGACTTATTAAATTTTGGTTTAAATCATTTTTTGTATCATTAAATTTTCTGAGAAAAAATTTACTTTCTTTTTCTTGTTTATTATAAATAATTAAATCCTATGCATGGAGTTCAAATCAAATCCAAATATAATTATTCGATTTTTTTATAGGATCTCAGCGAAGCTATTTTGTTTTATTTATCCAGAATCGTGCTCACCTTTTAAAAATTATACAGAATTCTGCATTAATTACTTCTATTTTTGTGACAGGAACTATATATATGACAGTAACGTATCGGTATGTACTTTCTAAATTTAATTGTTATTATTTATAGTACGTGTTATTATTTATAGTACGTGTTATTATTTATAGTACGTGTTATTAAGTATTGATATTACAAACTAAAAAGCATTTAATACTTTTGTAGATATTTAGTTAAAATATTTTGGAATACATACAATTTTTACAAATTCATTAAAACTTTTTATAAATATAACAAAAACTTTATGTATTTTACAAATCTTAAAGCTTTTTTTCCAATTAATAGTTTTAAAGGTTCTTTTTTTAAACATTTTTTTAGACACGTTAAGTTTTTTTTAGATCATGTTAAATGAAGCTCCAACGCGATTGTATACAGAAAAATTCGCATAATTTAGTAAAATTCTTCCTCTTTTTGTTACATTTTCTCTTCAAAGCATTTTTTCTTTTTTTAGATAAAATAAGCTTAAATTATTACATTTTAATCTTAAATCATTTGTTTCCTCTGTTAATGTAAATTTACTTAAATTGGTACGCGAAAAAGGAAATTTAGTTCGAATATTTTTTTTTAAAATCCCGCTAATACTGTCGTGTACTAAAACTGAATTGATTATGAGAAGTACACATTATTTTTTAAAAAATACACCGACTCTTTCTTTTCGCGGTAGACAACGTTCCTTAGAAAACCGTAAGAAAAAAAATCATGTAAATATATGCGACATAGGGTAAATTTGGGTACATGCTCCACAACTTTAAAAAATCGAGTAAGATGAAAAAACTTTAAATATTTTTCCAAAAACCTGTGGAAAAAGTAATAACAAAATATTTATAAAAGTATTAGTATTAATATTTATAAAACAAAAACATTTTATTTTTATTACAAAAAAAATTAAAATTAGTGTTTTGGGAAAATTTAGTCCATGAATACATTCAACAAAATAAAATTCAAATTGAAATTGGGAATAAAACTACTAACTAGCAAGTATCATCACTACTTGATAACAAGCGTACTCGTTTATTACGAACTGGATGAGAAAACTTATATATATCATCAGTCGATGTGTCAGATTTGTCTAGCATTACTGTTGGTTCTCCTATCCCACGTGAGGATTGGTGGTAATAATATAGCCGATTTCTTAGCCAGGAGTGTGGAAGAGGAGGTGAGCTCTAGTGGGTATCTTACACTCCGTGAATTATTTTCTCTTAAGAAGATTGAACTCCATCATCTTGGAAGAACTCCTAGTCATCCTTGGTACTTCGGAAGAAATCCAGGAAGTTTATTCTAGCTAATGCCTAGGAAATACCAGACTGCCTTCTCGCGCTTTATAAGAGGCCATATAAAAGCTCTCTCTTTTCAACAGGGTCAGAAGATATTTCCAGAGTGCCACTTGTGTTACTCCGAGCTCGTCTCTCCTGTCCACATCTTGAATTGCTTGGATTTCCAAAAGGACGAGGTCCTTCTAGACCCTCTTCTGTTCTTATACTTTCTTGATGTTTTTGGATGTATGGAGGTTGTCTAGCATTGCTAGACAATCTGGGGTTAGAAACAACAACTGTCTGTTTTGACTGAAACGAAGAATTTCATTCAATATAATTGGCTCAGTTTGTATATTTTGTCATTACAAAATCTGCTATAAGTGGCTATTTTTTTGATTTCCCAAGTTGGTTATATAATTCTTGATATCTTGCTATGCACCAGACTTATAATAACGTGGTATTTTAATGCGTGCTCTATGTCAGGGTCATGAGTAAGAAAATATTTTTACATACTTTTAGCAAATTTCAAGCTCACACACGAATTAAATCAGCTGTTAAAAGCTAAACTTCACTTTCGACCTCGTCATCATCGAATTCTTTATTCTGTCAAAAATTGAATCAAATCATCCTCATCCAAAGGGCACGAACAAGGGTTTTTGGAGTTCATGCTAGAACAAAAAAATTCGAATTAAAAAAAATCGTTGAATTCGTTTACCGTGTCAATTCAAAATCGCGTAAAAAGGAGCGTGTACGAAAAAAAAATAACTGAGAAATATTGTGATAGAAAACGCCTAAAAGTTGCTCATATCTTTGATTCTCTATAGGTACCTGCAATATCACCTTACGATCTCCCAGATTTGTCTAGACTGGATTACAAGGATCTGGGAGTCAGAGCAGAGGATTTGATAGAATCATGTGAATTTGTAGATGCAACTGGCACACCGGTTGTTTGTGCGTAAGTTAAAAAAATAAGCTTAAAAAATTTATTCCAATGAGATTTCTCTTGAATTCTTATCGTGGACTTAGTATATATCAGGAGTGGCAAACCTTCGTGAATTAACGCACCATTTTTTCTTAAGAAATGTTTAATGAGGTATAGACATGCCGTCAAATAACTTTGACCTGTGATTATTGGGAAAATAATAAAACTAAACACTAACAAAACTCAAAACTCTTTACTCACTATGAACAATACATTTTTTGCACTGTATAGTTTAAAATGTTTTAGTTACACGTGTAATTCAAATTAAAGTAACATTAGTGTGAGTAGCTAAGAGAGTGTGAGTAGTTCTCGTCACTTGACCATGGTTCAAAATTACGTGGTCCATCGCCAAAAGCCCTCGTGTAGCTGAACACACAGTGCAACATTAATATTCACTCCCTCACTCCCTCGTTATTTTGAGCCAAAGTATAAACCATTTTGATCAATGGCGTGCCTAAAATATTGTGTCACGTGCCATTGGTTCGTCATCCCTGGTATATATCCGTAGAATGCATCACAGTTTGCTGCACAGCTATTTTAAAATTTCTAAAAAGTTTTTCTAAGTATAACATTTTTATTAAATCTGGTTAAATAGAAAAAAAACATATAAGAATTAAGAATTTTTTAACTTTAAATTTCATGAAGTATTAGCTGTATAATTTATATGTATCTGAATACAGTGAAAATCATTTAAAACGAAATTGAGGTGACTGAAATATCTTTTCGTGTTAAAGGATATTGCAATAAATAAATAAAACGTATACCAAAATTAAGTTTTATTAGAGTGCATTTTATTTGAATAGATATATACGCATGCATGGATTTAATAAAAATCAATGAAACAAAAACATTCACAAGGCTTTGTGCAATTTAAGGGGTGTTGGAAAGCTAAAATCATGTTTTTTTGACAATTTGAGAATTTTACATTTTCAAATTGTATAGATTTTAACTTTTCTAAAAGTAAATTACTTTAACCTCTAGGGTAATTAGAAGCCCTTAAAACTTATTTTTAAATAATCGTTGAAACTGGGCCACGCCCATTTGAATGACGAAAAATGTAAATAAAGTGCTTCGTTTTTGCTTAAAAGTTGAACTGATGTAAACCTAAACATGCATCTTTTATTTCAAATTGTGCCTTTTATTTTTTCATTTCCTAGCCGATTAGAAGTCTCACTGTATACATTAAAATCAATTTATCTCAAAATGTATATTTTCATGTTCGATGTACCTTTTCTGAGAAACTACTGTTCATAGGTATGTAAATTTTTTATGATACATTTATAATGATGGCTAATATATACCAAAATGAGCTTTTTGTAAAAATTTATTTTTTTCAAATTATTTTATGTGAAAAATGGGTCAAATTTCATAAAGTTTGTTAAAATATTTCATAAATTATGAAAAATTCAAAATTTGCTAAAAGCTCATTCAGTATAATAAGAAAGGTATACTTTTAATTGTATGAAAAATTTCAAGCATTTTCATACAACAGATTTTTAGAAAAGTTACATAGAAAACAGCCAATTTAACATTGTCGGTATATATATTGAGAGAGGTTTCCAACTCCTCTTAACACACACAAAATGTTCAAGTTTTTTCAAAATACATAACATTTATTGAGTTTTTAGAAAATTATCTGATTTCTTTTCTTTGCATTGTCTTTATTAGCATCAAATTGTCAACAAATTGTTCGTTGTCGTCCATTTCGTCATTCATCTCAACATTGGAATGTGTGTCTGAATAACTGCGTATACTTTTCATGGTGTTCCTCAATTCGGATGACGTGGGGACAGGAGCTGCATTATTCATTGCATTTTCATCTCCGAAATCTGCGTAAATGATATTTTTTGAGCTTTGAACAAATATCAAAATGTATTTGTCTGCAATATAATTGTGGTTTCATATACATTATCATCATCTACTGCAACGAATTCTTCCGATGATGAACCTGCATGACTGGTGTATTCCCTGTTTTGTTCATATCCAGAAGGGAAATCTTTTCGTGTTAAGAGATTTTCATTTCGTGTTAAGAGATTTTCATTTCGTGTTAAAAGAAAAAAATGTATGAAAATACAAATAATTTGTCAGGATCGTTGTATTATCTCGTGTTAACCGATCTTTCGTCTTGCGCGTTTTCATGCTAAACATATTTCGCTGCATAATTTATATATATATATAAATGAATATTTGTATATATGACCTCGCTTCACTTCAACACCGTTCAACCGATCACTATGAAAATTAGCATGTATATGTATTTTTTTGTGGAGAAGGCTTTTGTGCTATCCTCTTTGTTGCAGCCCCCCGCCAGGTGGTACTACAGCATTCAACTTCTGCACCGTTCAATCAATCGCCAAGTTCCAACATGGCAGCCAAATTGGCTCTATCCCCACCATTTAGCTGTTTCTATTGAATCGCCATTATAATGTACCACTATAACGGCGAATATTACAATTTTAACGTAAAATAAATGCAACAGAAAGTAATATTAACCTATTATGCATCCAGATATAAATTACTTACACTATTTTAAGCGTTCATTACACAAAATTTGTAACAATGTCCATCTAGCAAGCTGTGTTTTAGATTTTGCTGTGCTGATGAACCGTATACATAATCACGCATCAGTATCATATTTGCTGCATGGTACTTTTTTGCATTAAATCAGCCTATTTACATTTTACAATTTCATAAAAATTTGTACAGTATTTCTCATGATAGTTCACCCTTAGTGAAAGTTCTCTTAATATTAAAACACGCCAGTCCATTTAAATATCCAGTAAATGGGTTCATTAAATATTATTGAAAGATATGCAAGTCTCTCCAAACAGAAGAATGGAATTAAGTTCACAATAAAAGATGAATTTTAGAAAATAAATTTATTTTACATTTATTAATTTAATAAGAAGAAAATAAAAGATCATTTAAGCAAATTAAGGTTTCGAAATGAAGCTTATTCTAGTAGTAATTTTTGTCTAACATTTTTTTTGAAGGCGAGAAGTAAAATGGGTTGCGGTTTTTGACAGTATGGGATTACCAAATAACTGCTATGCCATCAACAGCTTGATAGGAAATGTTTCAATGGAACCATTTACTACAGTTTCAAAATCTTGTAAGTAACTATTTCTGTACAGTAATATACGAGGGGTGATAAAAAAGTTACAAGTCGAATATAGAAATATTTATTAACAATAGACAGACATACGTGCCTATCACATTTCGACATAATCACCAAGACGTTTTAGGCATTTATCATAACGTAGAACCAGCTTGTTTAACCCGTCATGGTAGAAATCAAGTCCCAGTCCCTTGAGCCAGGTGTCGGCGGATGTTTTCACAGCACTGTCTTGGAATATCGCAGCACTTCAGAAACGATATGCTGCACTCTACCCCAGATCAGTCACAGCTCTGACGAGATTTCACGCAGAGAGAGAGAGAGAGAGAGAGAGAGAGAGTTACCCGTTGATCTTTTCAAATCATTTCTTCAATTCATGCCGTGTTGATTTGTGTCCTTGAAGAACTTAGCCAGCCTCTCTCTGCCATATTGTGGTTTTCGACATCCTGTCTGCCTAATTGAAAAGAGTGACACCATTTTTCTACATGTTGTCTGCTCATTACTTCTTCATCATAAACTTCCACGATTTGACTGTTAATGTTAGATGCGGACATATTCTTTGGCCATAAAGTTCGAATCACGTTTCGCAGTTCCAAACAAGACCAATTTCCTAAGAGTCTTGCCATTTCCATTGTCTTGAACTGTATGGGAACCTTCCCTACCTACCCACAAACCAGATGTATGACAAGTAGTGTCATTTGTCTTCACTCTGAGAAAACAAAATTTCTCCACAATATGTAGTTTTCAAATGCTGCGGCTTGTAATCTTTTTTTTCTGATCATCCCTTGTAAGATTTTTTTTTGCCTTTTCTTCTGGTTCAAAAAATACCATAGAATTCCTTTTCTACACAAATTTTTATTCATGCTCTAATAAATATCCTTATTCTGCAACTATTATTATATTTGTTGTGCACAGTGTTTCGGATATTAATCTGATATCAAATTTTATTACCAATTATTGATAGTCTTAAAATAAGTTCTAAGAACGAAATCTTAAATATCAGTCTCGTGAACAAGCAAATATTTCCTCCTCTATCAAAAATCCATTCACGGTTGTCTACCAACTCAAGAAATAATTATTGCCGAAACCTGATTAGCATTAGCATTTTTCATCTACGCGTTGATTGAGACTAAAGTATTTTGTCAGCTATATTATCAGTTCTTTCAGAGATCCAAATTCATTCTCTTGCAGAAAGTGATCAGATTCTTGGCTCTGGAGTCTTCAACTGTTCTGTTTTTCAACTCGTGGAACCTTCTGTGGCAACTCAAGAATATTGATTCTTATTTTACTCTTGAGGGAGAAGATGTTTTAATTGGAACCTCGCTCCGATCGGGAAAAATGTAATAAGAGACAAAGTGTAACGCCCTCGTAGGGGATTAATGTGTCTTAAGGGCTGTATGGAATACCTAGAACTTCCTGGTTCTAACCTCCAATATGTGTTTTTAGAATGACTGAAATAGTATTAACACTTGCCCATTAATAAAATAAATGACTTATAATAATAAAGAATGCCTATACAATTTGAAACACTTTAAGTTCAAAAAGTGAATTAAATATGATTACTGGAAATTAAGCTAAAAACAGTGAAAAACACCGAAAATTAACACGTTATTGATAAGGAGATAGGGCAGGGGGCTTAGCCTAGCTAACTCGGAAGCAGCTGAGAGGTCCGAGATAAAAATTTTGTGAAGTTAGCTATTTGCGAGAGGGAGCTTTCTGATTGGTCGAGACGAAGTCATCCCGAGGGAAGTGCAGGATATACAGAGCTTGGTTGTTAATAAAGAGGCAACTAAATAGTTCTGAATATAATACTGAGAAATTAAAGGAGGTTAGTAAGAATTATACAGCTTTGTTAATGGATAAGTGTAAATATATATAACTATCTATATCCGGTTCAGTCATATGTGTTTTTCCGTAATGTTGTAATAAACAAGTAACGAGTTTCTTGACAATCCCCACAATTCTTTCTTGCACTCGACAGAATAACTTATGTGTGCTCATATTACTTAGGTATATTATTTTTAAATAAATACAAAACACCCGTTGCAAGCACTCAAAGAGGACTTACTGAATGCCGAAGATTTTAGATCAGTTACAGCCATTATCAAATGCACCATTGAGTCGAAAATGAGCTTTATTCGGCATTTGGTTATATCTGGCTGACAATCTTAACTGGAGATTATTTTGAAGTAGGACATATATATACAAGGTATGACATAAAAAAACGAGGCTTGACAAAAGAGTGGAGTTAAAACAACTGTTTTGGTGACGTCATTCCACATATTTACTGTATCCATGACGCCAGTTTCGATGAAACCGATCGTGCCAGTAGGGAGTACTACGCCATTGAGTGAACACGTACAACTGCATACCGCGGGAGAAATGTCAATGCAAAAGTCGAACAGAGCGACTCAACAACAAGTTTCTTCTAAAAATTTAGAAATCAGCCACGGAAACATTTTTAATGTTAACATGGATTTTTACCATTGATCCAGAACGTAAGCGCCAGTCGATGCATGGAAGTCTCTAGGATCCCCAAGACACAAAAAAGCACGTATGACAAAATCAAAATTCAAAGCAATATTAATCGTCTTCTTCGACATTAATGGAATTGTAAAGCTTAAGTGGGTTCCTTGTGGGGAGAATGTTAATCAACACTACTACATTGAAGTACTAAAAAGACTTCGTGAAAAAATTAGGAAAAAAGGCCATAGTTGTGGAATGATGGCGGCATTGGAGGAGACATTGCACCAGGACAATGTCTCCGCTTACACGGTCCTATCAGTCAAGAAGTTTCTGACCAGAAAAAATATTACCATGATGGGGAATTCTCCTCATTCCACTGATTTGGTTCCATGAAACTTTTTCTTTTATTTCCTACAGTTAAATCTTGCTTAAAGGGAACCCATTGTAGCGAGCCTTATTCCGAAACCAGTTGATGACGTCAGAGACCAAGAGTGGGTAATGTTGCTGCCTGAGATAGTAGGGGACAAGGGTTTTCTAGAATCCATTTCCCCTACGTTCCGATATAGACTCCTTTAAAGGACATGCGCGAGGACCGTTTGAAGATCCCAGCTGGAAGCAGAGAGCAAAAACGTGCTCTGAGTGTAAGATGGCGATTTAGTATGTTCCTGTAAATAAAATATTTATATATATACGTATGTCTAGCCTGACTGTGTGTTTTCGTACCCAATACGCCACACCATTTTACCTCAGTTGAAGAGGTTCAGGCAAAAACGAAAAGTCTAATGAAGGGCCTTCCGAAAACCTCGTTCTAAAACTGTTACCAGCAATTGCAGCATCGAATGCTGAAGGGAACTACTTTGAAGAGAATAATATCACGGAGAACTGATTCTGTACGTACAATGATTTATTGCAGCAGTATCGTTTTTTTTGTGTCACACCTCGTATATTGCAAGCATTAACTCAGTTTTTGATTAGGTTTTATTTATGGAGAAACACTGTACACATTTGTATACACTAATAATGAAAAAAAAATTAATAACTTACTTTTTTATGTTTTAGATGTTATTTTGAAATTTAAAACAGAAGTATCGGATACTTTTTATACTTCTACGCCTTCCTCTATGCAGGTATCTGTTCATAATCCTAGAAATACTGTGAATCCATTCAAGAAGGGAATATCAATAAAACCATGTTATAACTATAATTTATTTATTTCAAAAGTAAGTACGACGTAGAAAAAATGTAATTTGAAATGATTTTTCCCCTATTTTTAAGATTAAAACTTAACCCCTCAAACACATGAACATCTTATTTTCCTCACACCTTGACGTTATATAGTATTACTTCGATTATATTGGAGAAAAGATTTTTTACAATGAGAGAAAGGAATGTTTTTGTCGAGTTATGTTATTACTAATTTGATTATGATAGATAATGCTTTCATAAATAATATATATAAGCATGTTTGAACAAAAGATAACAAAAATAAATTATAAATTTATCCAGAGTTTTGAATTAATTCCCGATGCTAAAAAAGTCCATTTGTGTGGAGAACCTGATACATGTTGAATCTGTTGATGAGAAAGGTTCTCACATTGGCATGGTGTGGAAGTTGGGAGAGTGGTGTACTGTCTCAAGTGTCATTTTCGTTCCTTGTTCGAGATTCAAAGTACCACATTCGTTGCAAATAAACATTGTTTAGATTCAAGGGGCGAGCTAAATTAATAATCAAATATTAGTCTCTAAGCATTCTTTTTGACAACAGAGTTTTATTTGATATACTTTGTAAAGGTTAATTGTTAAGCGTAAAAGATATTAAAGTTATTAATTTTATAAAACAACAGCTATTTATTGAATTAAATATTAAAAATAAACTTTATGGGATAATTATATAACTGAAAATTCGAACCGATTTTATTGAATTATTTATTAGGCACACAAAGCAGATCTTACTAGAATTGTTAGCCTGATTGCTAAACTTAATTTTTTTTTAAAAAAAGTGTAGTGGCCTTTTGCAATTTTATAAACTATAATGTTGATTTATATAATATCATTAAGTAAAACATCTATCTATCTCTTTTCAAATTATTTTTTTAAAATCGAAAACCCTTGAACAAGTTTTTTTTGAATTTATTTAAATAAATATATGAACACGTTTTATGTTTAAATATAAACCAGGTATAATTTGTATTCTTTTCACAGACTGTAAATGATTTAATGCCGTACCCTTATTCTACAAACTGCACAGACTATCTGGAATTATGGAAAGCTCGTGGGGGATATGGACCTCTAAGCCAAACGGTGCCTTTCTTCTTCATTTATTAATTTTTCTATGATTTTAATAAACAAAATTTTTGTTTTTGTTTTCTGAAGCATCTAAAATGCAGATATTGACTAATTCGGATCATTATTTCAAAATTTAATAACTAAACTTTATATATATGCATACAGGGTGCCCGGGCTTAAAGTATCCAAAAGTATTGGCTTATTTTTGCGGAATTGCCTATCAGAATGTAATAAACTGGTCATCCATGGATTGGAAAACTCTTCGAGGTTTCTCGGGTCTAGCTCGATCGACAGCACGTGCACGCATTATTCGGCAATAAACTTGTTACACTGACTTCATTAGTAAAGATTTGGACGCCACAGTAAAAAGGGGCAGTGCGTACTTTGGTTAGCGGAATTTAAATCAGTCATGTGTGTATAGCAACGTGTTCGAACGGAATGGAATGTCATTACTCGCTTGCCTAACAGACTTATCAGGACTCCTACAAAATGAATCCCGCACATGATCACCAGTGTCTTCTATTATGAAAACTTAAGGATACTTGTGCCAGTTTGGGATACCAAATTTCCCGTCTCCTTTAAAGTTCTTCCCCATTAGTGGATAGATTTTGATATCAGAGGGTCGACATTCCATTCTGTTCGAATACGTCACTATGCACACGTGTGACTGATTTAAATTCCGTTAACCAAAGTACGCACTGAAACTTTTACTGTGGCATTCACATCTTTACTAATTCAGTCAGTGTAAAATGTTTATAGTCTGCGATTGTCGAATAAAAAATTAAAAAAAATTATATAAAAATTAAGAAGTAGTATGAAATTTCTTTAAGCCAATATATTCATTCCGCTTCTTAGATATTTATTTGAAAAAAGAATTCCAATTTAGTAAAACAGTTAGAAAATATAAAGCTTTCATCTATAAATGATGCGCTACTGTGCATGTTTCGCTTGTGATTAGTGTCAAAAATACCATTTTCTGTCTCAGGTATTCAAATCCTTTTTCATAGAATTTTTGCAATACATTAAAAATTGCTTAGATAAAAATTTATAAATTTTTTTTGGACATTTGTTTGAATTCAACCAGAATAACAAACTTTCAAATTCATTTATGGAGTTGAAATAAACGTGTCGATACTATTCATTTTGTTTTTAAGAAGAATTTGTTTTTATATGCATCCAAAAGTTGAAAAATAAACTGAAACTGATGATAACTCAAAAAGTACACAAGGACATTATACAAAAATCTGATAATATTTATTACATCCTGTTTAACTGAAAAACACAGAAAAATATTATGTATAGTATTTATATTTTGTGATATCAATAGCAACATAAAATATCCTAAATATCGGACAGAAAAAAAAATAAGTAGACCCCCCACAAATAACAATACAGGTCTGACAGCGATGTTTCATAATACTAATGGTGTTGCCAATGGATTGGATATGGCCAGCAGAGCCTATCAATCTGTTTAAAAAGTTGTAAGCCCATAAAGGTTGAGGAAGGTCGGAGAACGTGTTAGTCATTCCATTTTAAATGGTTTTTTCTTGAAGACATCGGTGCATAAGGAGGGCAAAGTTAGGGAAGGCAGTATCTGCTTACAAATTAGGTATCGCCAATTTTGGTAGCACACGGAAAAAAAGTAGAATAATAAGAATCATTATTTTTTGCAACTCAAAAATTTAGGATTATTTTTTGGTGAAAGATTACCCTACACGCAAAAAATTGGCTTACAAAATAGGAAACTTCAGTTCCTTTTCAAATATTACTATTGATACTCCTTTTGCCTAACTTCGAGATAACTGTGAAAATTATTAAAAGTGTCTCATTTTTTAAAATATTTCGATATTTTATAAACAATTCAAGTATTTATTTCTATGTTATATATTCTTCTTAATTCTTGTTATTTTTATCCTATAGCAATGTAGAGAAGAATGTCTTTTAAATGTATCACTGAACGAATCAAATTGTGCCGATCCATTTTATATCTCGTATCCAAACACAGCAAAGATATGTCATCATCGTGAGTGGTACAAAGTTTATATTTTTGAACTACTGTAAAATTTAGTTGCTTTCTTTTGTTGTGTCCTTCCCGAAGGGAAAAAATGAAAGTTGCCAGAGCCTGAGACAGATTGGAATTCTACACGATTGATGGCGACACCACCCATCTCCACCTCCACAATTTAGGCATGGAACTGGAGGGAAGAGCTCCAGCCCCTGCACCCGTGGTTTCTGCTGAGACCACCCACAAAACTTTCGGACCCACTGAGCACGTACTCTAGGAAAACTCGGAGGGTATTACGGGGCATTCAGCATCGAATCCAAGCCCATCGGTCTGGAGTCCGATGCTCTAACCTCTAGGCTACCCACAGCCCTAGTTGCTTGCTTTTATTTATCTTCTGTAAGAAAAATCCGTGGATTTCTTTTCATCTGTACATTTTGATAAATATCAACTACAGTCATTAAGTTATTCAATATTTGTAGCTAAATTATTTCTTGCCGAGTTTTACCCAGCCTTATAGAGTTCTTTCTTCAATACGATACGTATATTTATCCGATTTATTTATTTTTTTACTTATAAATCTTGATTTATTTGATATAAAGGTTTTGTTCCTCACATATACATTTTTATTTTACAGCTGCCAGTAGTAGTATATATTTCAAGAAATGTGCTGACGTTTGCTCCCGTGCTTGCTCGTAAGTTGATACTTTACAAAAGAAAATTTAAAACACACAAGAAACCTTAAACTGCAAAATATTACCTTCATAAATCTGTTTCTGTGTCATATATAATATATGTTTATATGATATGAAAAATAATTACAAAAAATATTCGTGAAAAATAACATTTTGCTTTGCTTAAATAAATGTTTTTGGGCATTTGTAAAAAGAAACTACAATTATCATCATTTGTAAGCTATACGAGTATGAAATTTTCGATTCTTACGTATTGTACCGTCGATCAATTTCTTCAAATCAAAAGACGTTGCCAAACGCCGTGATATGCAGCAAATAGTGGAAACCATTCCTTCCCATGTTCGGAGAACAGTAATAATGAGGATGACAAAATTTGGCAATGTCTTTACATTTGGTGATGTCAGTCGACAGTATAATACGTAAGAGCAAATTTTCATATTAAAATCTATTTTAATTGACGTGGCAACGAGACACAACGAGAGTAAAATAACTTATAACAAGGAGTTTTAATTTATAGGAACGAGAATAAAACCAATCCATTTGGGGAATACTCTTTAAATGTATATACTTCCAATATGTTATATCGTGTTGTATCCCATATTATGTTTTAATAATAATAACATTCCTTTCTATAAATGTGTAAAAGCATAACATCTTTTTAAAAATAGACTCCTCTACTTACGCTATAAAACAAGTGATTAAGCTCTTTAAAGAAAATGTAAAGCTATATTTTTTATGACAGCATTTTCCTTTTTTTAGTCGAGAAGATATACAAGTCGCCGTTGAAGAATTTGCATCACTTTTATATATGGTACGTTTACAATATCATAAAATTTTTTCGATTTTCTTCAGTGATAGAACTATGTGAACAAATTAAACATCTTGCTAAATTTTCTTTAAAACAATTTGCAGACCTAAAAAAATATTTTTCGTGTGGAAAAAATGTATATAAATGTCTTTATAATTTTAAAAATTGTTTATAGTGAAAGGTTTTTAAAATATTGAAACTAAATTAGAAATTTCTTAAATACATATAATTGGAAATTTTTTCTCCTTTTTTGCAGAGAATAAAAGATGGAAGACAGGAGTAAGTATTTTTAATTTAATTTTAAATTTTTTAATGTAACTTTAAATATTTTCATTTAATAAATTATTATATTTAAAAAAATAATAATTAAAGTTTATTTTAATATATTTTAAACATAAGTATATTTATAACATTTATTTAATCAAAATACAAGCTATAAGAAAAGATGTAAGCTATGCTATTTTATCACGTACATCATAAAAAAATAACATATATTTTTAAATACCAAACGGCAATTTTTAATGAACTAAGAAATAATAAACATCAAAAGTAATTATCGAATAACAATGATAAAATTTTATTTTTGTATTTGTGTCTCTTGATTTCTCTTATGCGCTATGATTAAAAACATTGTGAATCAAATACATTAAAATTCCTTTTATTTTAACATACATTTGGCGATTGAATGTAACAAAGCTTATAGAATTTAGATTCATGATTAAGAACTTTCAACATGTTTAGAACTAAAATCTGTTAGTATGGTTTGGAAGTTTAAAGATGCAGCTACCAGATCAGGTGCCGTCCTCGTCACTAGACTGTTGTTCAAAATAATGAAGTCCGTGTAGCTGCAGAGTGGGACATAAATTAAAATCAAATCAAACATTTTTAATATGCTACTTATTTACATATTTTGTCGTCAAAATATTTACCTTCATTATGAATCTATTTTTTTCTAGAATTAAAAAAATTTCATCAAGTCTAACTGCTGATAAAAATAAAACATTTGATTAAATAGAATATATTTAAATCAAATTTTCTGTAAATATAACAACTAAATCAAATTGTGGAGAAATTTATTAAAAACTTGGTACATGTAAGACAATTATGGACACACTCTCTTCTATAAATTTCAATTTATATTTTAGTGATGTCAATAAATGGTCAAAATTTTTTTTATTGAATGTTTCAATAATTTAAAAACAATCAACCATGTTAAAATTTGAGAGTCAAAAACTAGGCATTTTAACTAATTTATAGATTTCTAAGCTATATAAACTTATTTAATTATCTGTTACAGATGCACTTCTGTTATTAACTTGTCTTTTAACAGAATGGAAGTAAAAAGATTCGCATATTATCCAAAATATCAAGTAAGTCAAAAAATTTTTATGTTTACCTTACAATATAAATATTTTTTCGACTTCATATTAAGGAATTATTTCAATTAATATTCTATTTTTAATTTAAATAAATCTGATAGTTTCAGTGAAATTTTGCAATACACGATAAACTTTATTTTTGAAAATGAATAATAATAATAATAATAAAAATCTATTTTCTTGGTTTTTGATACAATAGTTTTAATTCAAAGGTTTTGATAATTTATTAAAAACTGAAATATATATATTACTCAATATATTAATTTCCAGTTCTTTCAATAAAATAAAACGATTTTTGAGTTTTAACACATAATTTTTTTCGATTATTTTCATTCTTCTAATTTTTGTTAGAAAACGCAGAAATTACAGAGAAAGAGATAGAGAGAAATCCATAACCTTAAAAATACCCCTAAATCAGTTTTTTTAGAAAGAAAAGACTTGAGACTACTCACACAGACCGCTCATGGGCAATATTTTAAAGCTATATGGCTTAAGCTACTGGAGGAAAAATGCTCGCTTTTTATCTTCCATCCAAAATTAACTAACGAATTTGAACTAGAATTATCAATGTGAATATAACTGTGACACTACTGGTGTTGAAAGCAGATATTTACGAATAAAATTATTGTGCATTTTCTTCATGTGTTTTCCCTGTAAGAATAACATGCATTTGAAAATATTTTTATTGTAGACGGGATTTTCTGCCATTCCTACATATTAAAAAAATATATACAAGAATCTAAACACCAATCAGTCAGGAGTTTTTTTCGATAGAAATCAGTTTGTTTTTATCTTTTCAGACAGTAGAACTGTTTGGATATATTGGTGGATACTTGGGAGTATCCCTTGGAATTTCTTTACTTGCAGTGTCAGACTTGCTAGAAACGCTTCTTCTAATATTTAGGGCCATTAGAGCAGCTTTTAAGAAACGCAGAATCAAGAAACAAGACATGATACAGAGGATGCACAGCTGTTACCACGCAGATTCAAGAGGCAACTTCAGGTTGAAGATTTATTAATCTTCATCAAAAAGATTAACAAAAATATTAATTTTAAAATGAGCAATCACACATGTTTATTTTTAGAATAGGTTTAACTACTCTAGTATTATAATTACTGTTTTTCTTTTACTTGTAATTATCTGATTTGTAATACTTCGAGTATATATGTAATTCAACTTATGTATCTATATCAGTGAAACTGTACGGCTTAGTAAAAAATATTTGATTGTACTTTACTATTGCATTTCTGTATTGATTGATGATATAATAATTAAAGCTATATTATTCATATCAATATTATGTTGAATTTAAGTGTCATTTTTTCAATGAATTCCATTTGACTTTGAATCAGTCCTCTGTACGTAAGAAATAGTTACTCTATAGTTTTCTGCTATATTTGCTTTATGAATTTTATCCCAGCGCAAATATAGCAGTTAAAATGTACATAATATTTATATGAGCTGCATTATACTGATTTAATGATTATTTATAACGTTTCACTCTGAAGAAACATGAATGTTATTTTAGCCTGTGACTTCTTCATTTTGAACCATGGTCGAGTGAAGAAGATAACATCCGAATTTCCACGTCACTCTCCAAATTTATGCATCATGTCAACATAATCAACAGATTTAACGTTCTTCAACCCATTATATGGTGGATTATTAGTGGCATAAGGACTCGAGCAAGCATCTTTGCAAATAAATAGTGCTCGGAAAAAAGAAGACATTTTATTTTCGTAATAGAATCAGTAGAAAATTTGGCAAAATCCTAGGAGAGCCCACATTCTTGGCGAGAAACCGAAAAAGTGCCAAGCCAGAACGAGATGGCGTCAAGAAAAAACGACAATGGCGGTTAGTTAATATAATGGGGCAAGGTGGATGCGCACTGAAAATATATGTAAACAATACAGAAATTAAACAAATATATTTAAGACAAAAAATTAAAAAACAGCATTTACTTTCTTACTGCTGATCTTTTTCGAGTGGAAGGTACAGCGTAACAGCGCGCGCGCGAGAAGACCACGAATTTTTTCTTATACTTCTGCAAACATCATGCACATTCCCACCTTTTTTTCGATATCTCCATTCAAATCAACATCCTTTCTTTCGTATAATCCCATTTAGGACATTCATAATTCAAAACAATCAATCCTACCTTCATACACCATTCAATCAATTCTTTCTTACCTTTCGCATTGAACAAAAAAATTCTAAGGAATACTCACTTACACACGCAGCTATACTTTCAGCTCTATGCCCAACGACAAAATGACGAAATTCGAAATACCAGCCTCAAAACAGCAATATACGAAAATTCCAGAAATAGTTAGGTTTACCATATATAGTGTATCAAAGTAGGGTTACCAAGGTAGCAAAATTCTCGCCAACCAAAATAATTCTCGCCTAGGGTTTGCGCTCTGAGATCCAACCACCTGAAAATATAGAGTTAATTAAGAGAAAGGATTATTTATACTGAAAACCAAGAAACTGCATTTTTGAAGCGCGTGTCATACACTAGTTAAATATTTCGAAGAGCTATTCAAGTCCTTTCGCTAAGTCAGTGCTTCTCAAACTTTCAATATTCGCGACCCAATAATCAATCATCATTTTCATCGCGCCCCCATACAATATCAATGTACTGAATTCAATAATACTATACTTCGAGACTAAAGCAACAGTGTATGTGTACGACTTTAACCTCTTATATGCCACCGAGGTATATAGACGCCTCGCTCAGCCAAAGATTTAGTTTTCTGGACATATATAAACGTCTTTCCGAAGTATGATCTTTTATGTGCACTGCTATCCATAAAATAATTTCGAAGACTTTGGAATGTGTAAAAAAAGGACATTGACAACGTTTGCGAAGGATTTACTTATTTCAGAGGATTTGCTTATATATTCCTCCTCCCCCGAAAAAAACATCAAAATACGCGCGTCTACGTGGAAAACGGTGGCATTGGGGAGCAAATCGAGTAACTTTTAAATGACAGTTAAGGAATTAATTACAAACTGTGCAAATTATCAAGATAAATGTTAATACAAGCCCATGGGGGTCACTGGTAGTATCAAATTTATTCATTGTATTGTTAAATTACTAATAAAATACATTGTGCAGTACTGATACATTTATAAGTGTATTATATCAGTGTAAATGTGTATTTTATATTTTATTATATCAGAAAGTATTTTGTTTATTTTCAGTAAATTAATAATGTTTTTAATAATCGTTTGTTTTCGACTTTTCTATATACTCGCGCCCCCTCTTGGAATTATCACGTCTCCCAAGGGAGGGGGGGGTGCGCTCCACAGTTTGAGAAATACTGCTCTAAGTCAATCTGATGAAAAAAGTTCTTGTGTCTGTGAGTGGTAGACCTTCTAGCAAACTTAAGCGATGCACAAAGAGGTTTTTTTTCCTACTTAGAGTAAGTATTAGTGGCGGATCATTTGATAAGACACACCTTAAACAAAGACAGATATGCATTCAAAATACATGTACAAGTGGTCTATTTTTCTCCTAAAAGTTTTAGGTAACAATTCAATTAACTTAAAAATTGGTATTAATTTCTTTGAATATCTTAGAGTAATAACAATTATAACTTCTAGAATTAATGTGAATTTTACAGACTCAAAAAAAAAAAAAAAAAAAAAAAAAAGAAATCCTTGGTGTATCTGGTTTCCTTCCTGTTTTACATTAATATTCAGAGAAAGCTATTCATGGCATTATGAATCTCTGTTATTATTCTTTTAACACCCTCGCCTTTATTAATAGTATGATGGTTCGTTGTAAGGCTTTCTTAGAGAGTGCACGGTTAACTCTCCATATTAGGCAGTTTATTCCCGAGACCTTTAGAATCTTTTTGAAATAGCCTGGATCTTAAAGCCCTTCTTTGTTGCTGCATACTTTCTCCCAAAGTTGTATGCAGAGGTAGTTAAAATTGTGGACACTTTTGGAAATATTTATGTTTTTTAAATTTGTATGCTTTTACAAATTGTTACGTTTCCCAAAATGCAAAGCCACACACTTCATTTTAAAGAGAATTTAATACTAAATTCAATAAAGAAATCAAATATTTACAATACAAAAACATTCAGCTGCAATAATTATCGATATACATTAGATAGGGATGATATCAGTGAGTTATCAGTATTTAATAGGGTAGCCTTTATTTTTTTTATTACAGCTTCACATTGATGTTTCATTGAGCTGATGGTAGTTTTAAGCTTTTGTTATTATATGATGCCAGGAAACAATTATTGTCTCAATTAATTCTCTTTTATTTGATGGGTGCCTCCTTCAGACAAGAGCTTTCAATCGGTGTCACAAGTTTTCAATAGGATTCAGGTCAGGACTGTTTCCTGGCCAGAACAGCAATAGTACTGGGTGTCTATAGTTAAAATTGCGCTACATTCAGAGACCTGTAGAACCTGTCCTGCTTATCGGATTTTGATGAAACGGAATATATGCTGTACGGACCACGGGGAAAAATTTCTGCAATAATAATAATAAATAGTTCAAATTTGGACCACCAGGTAGCTTTTATGGAATATTCCTTATGCAAATCCGTAAAACTTGCAGTCAAAGCCAGAGAATCATTAAGCGTGCGTTTGTCTTCGTTAATCATGCTCTTCCAAAAAAAAAGATCTAGCTGTATTGGTAAAACTGTTTCATCAGAACGGCAGCAACCACTTAGAGGCTCTACGGGAATATCGTCATTTAAAGTATGTGCGAAAAGGCCAAATATCGAGGATTGGTTTGAGGAAAAGGATCATGAAATTTGAAGAGACTGGAGATTTGGGTGAGCTGCCCGGAAGAGGATGGAAACCGGTTGGGATTGACCTGTCGAAGAAGTCGCTACTGCTGTGGTTGAAAGAGCCTACAGTTCCATTTATTCTTCTGCAAGTGGTCTATTAGTGTCAAGCGAGTCGAGATTCCGAGGTCGACAGTACGAAAAATTCTGTGATACATTTTGAAATGGTATTCGTACAAGATCCACGTGATGGAAACGCTAAAACCTCAAGATCACAAAACACGCCTTGAATTTACTTGCCGATTTTTGGCGACAATGTAAGTTGATGACGCGTGGTCTTGGAAAATTCTATGGTTAGATGAGGCACACTTTTATTTAGATGGAGCTGTGAATAGTCAAAATTGCTGCATATGGGGTACTTCTCCTCCTCTAATGCCTTGCATCAACAACCACTGCATTTTCATTACGTGACTGCTTGGTGTGAATTTACTGTGGACCTTTTTTCTTTTTGAAACTCTCACTTCACAACGGTCGTAAAAGATGCTCTGTCATGAGTATACGGTACAGTGAACTCATTCAACAGAAGAATGGCAATTTCTGTAAATCACTATCTTTAGGCAAAATGGAGCCACTTCTAACATTGGGTGCCAAGTCAAAGCACTGCTTAGTAATAACTTTGGTGATAATCCTGTAATATTCAGGCATTTTCCGTATGCATGGCCTTCTCACTTACCCGACTTAAATCCCTCTGAATTATGGTTGTGGGGATTTCTAAAAGACCGATTTATAAAGGAGGAATTGGGACTTTACATGATTTGAACGCTAGCATTATACACTATGTGGCTGAAATCCCTCGTGAATTGCTTTTGTCTTCCATTGAAATCGCTATAATGCGCCTTCAATACGTAACTGATTAACTGATGCCAATGAAGCACATATTGAGCATATCCTGTAAATGAAAAATTTTAACGATTCTATTATTTTGGAAAAAAATACTTTTTAGAGACATTTTTAAGCTAACTACGTATATGTAACGATTGATTGATTCATGAAAATCTGAAATTTATTTTATCATTTTAGTTTCTTAGAAACTAACTATTATTAAAAAAAAATGATGAAAGTTTTTTTATTTTACTCTTAGCATCAGAATCGTTTTCTTTTTTTATTGCTTCACACTAATAATTTTTTAAATAACACAATATTGTTTTTTATAAGTCGTGCATCGAAATTTGAAGCTATATCTTATCTGTGAGGGGAAGGGGAAGAGGGAACAATAATTTTTCACTAAAAAACCCCCGTGTTATGCCGCGCTAGAGAGAGGGAAAATAAACCTGTCTTAAATCGAAAATATGTGGAACAAATTTTGAAAAAGGGAAATTTAATGAAATAATTTTAGAAATCACTCACATTGCGCGCGTACAAACACACTCACATAATCGCTGGCGTCACAAGGCCATGCAACGCCGGGCCATGCAGCTAGTACCTAATATTTATCAAATTGTTACAGATTTGTGATTTATGTACTTAAATTTGGACGAAAGTGCAAGTTGTTTCATCAATGGTAGAACCTAAATTATTAGCACTATTAATTTAAAAAAGACAGTGAACAAAGTACAAGAGCAGTGTGATGCGTCTGAGAGAAGTTCCCAAAGTGTCCGTCTTTTTCCGAAGCATTTAAGAGAATTATTACTTTACGAAAAAAAGGAAGCCAAACACATATTACAAAATTATCGTCTGTGCTGACCAATCATTTTCGTGCTTTTGAAATATTTTATAGTTTATTCTGAAAATTAATTTCAATTTATGAATTAATTTTATTTTCGAATAAAGTTTTATCTTAGTAGAAAACCATATTTCTCAAAAATTTAATGTCACATAGCTTTTACATAATAGAAAAAAAGGGGCAAGGTTGGAGGGCGTTGTTTGTTATTGAGCGAGAAAAACAACTCTTAGTAAATTCCCTTCATACAATTAATTATATATTTCATGCAATTTTCTTACTTTCTTTTTTCTCAGCGGAGCAACATCCCATAAGGGCTAAGGCCTACTGCACCCATCTCAGTCTTCGTGACCTTGGGCGCTGAGGTGCATAAACAGATGTTCCAGTCAATCTGACATGAAACTCCCAGTGTTTAATTTCCAAGAAAGCTTGGTACTTATTAAATAACCCACTGAAAGGATGAAAAGCTGAGTCGACCTTCCCCAGTCGAGGTTTTGAACCCCGGACCTGAGGCGTGGAAGCGTGGCACGCTACCACTCTGCCACTAAGCTTCAATTTTTTAATTAAGGGTTTTAATTAAATTACAAATAATAGTACCAGTAATTTTATTATTTAAGATCTAACAAGGACATATATAAGGTGAGTGGGATTTGTTAGATTTTTTTTGCTATTATTTAGATTGAGATTTTTATTGTGTGACTTGATATGACTTAAATTTAAACCCTTTGCGTCCCAGACTGCACTTTCTACCTCACTCTCAAATCCCGGACTCCTGAAAGTACAGTAGAACTTCGTTTATCCTAATCAATTGGGACCGGACACTGTTCGGATACGCGATTGTTCGGATAACCGAAAACTGAATGTGATCCATGTAGTACATGAAACCGGACACTATACAAATATTGAAAATCATCACATGCAGGAAATGTCTTTGAAGAAAAAGCAAAATAGGTGTAAAATGTCGCCATTTTACCTTTATTGTGGAAAATAATCTCTTATTTTTCGCTGTATCATTGTACACCAAGGTCTCCGATTCTCTTGAGCAGCAGTAGTTAAGTAGGACTGCACTCATTGTACCACTCCATAGCTGTTTCATTTGCGTCAGCATTTGATAGACCCTTTCTACTTTCATTGTTGTCTTCGTCTTCATCCGTTTCATCGTTGACAGGGTCTGATTCTTCACAAATCAACAAAAGAGCACGTATACACCTCCCTCACTAGGAAACGAACTGACCTAATATTCCACGCAGATGTTTACCAAATCACACAACTGAAATTCCCCAAATATCCCTGACCTTGGGTTTTCCCGTCAATTTTGGCCTTACGCGAAACAACTTTTTAGCATTGCACTGTTCGAAAATGTGTATTCATACACAATACATGCAGTTGACAAAAAAACTGTTTCGGATATTTGACGCTCCGGATAATAAACGCTCGGATAAACGTCGTTCTAATGTACTAACCTTGACGTTACGATGTACATTTAATTTCCCCTTTTGGTGCTGACTAAAGCCCACGTACGTTCACGTGTTTCGTTTCACTTTCTAAGGTTCGTACAGCTATTTTTGTTGTTTATTTTTACTTTTTCTTGCCAAAATGACATCGTCATTGAATTTCAACGAAAATGATACTGAATCAGAATATTTGCCGAAACTGATCAAAGTGATACACGTAACATGCATCAACTAGTGGTTACATGATTACGTAAAGGGTTAACGTCGCGTTCTAAAACAACACGAAGGCTATTAGCGATGAGCCTCATAATTGTGAACCTCGGTCAAGTGAAAAGGACACCTGAGCTTGTACCCTACGCTTCAAACTAACTTCAGTGGTCACGCGCTCGTGACCATGACCACTCTGCTACTGAGGCCTTTAATTGTGTGAATTAATGTAATTAATTATGAAGCATTTATAACTTGTTTATGTTAATTATTTATGTAATTCGAAACAGTTTGAAGCCACAACGTTTGGGCTGCGATTTGAACTGTAATTTTGAGCATGTTAGTAAAATTATCTCTTTGTTTTTCCAAGCCGATTATTTAGAATATTTACTGATGATAGAACACTATTATTTCTCATATAATATAGAAAGACCGAGAAATAATTCGAAAGTAGGTTTTTATCAATAAATTTTAAATGTAGGCAAAACAATCATGCTTTAGAATCGTATTATGATTTCATGAAAAGAAAAATTGAAATAAAATGGCTGTAAAAAGGCTGCAAATATATTAGGCTTAAAAAACCATATCTTTTCATTCTTTCTCCATGAAATTCAAAAGAAAGCCGTTTATTTCGGACAGATCATGATTTCACTTCAATTGAAAATAAATGTCAATAGTGGTATTGAGTTTGTTTAAAAAATGAATTGTTAAAATGAATGAATCGGAAAAATATGTAAGGCAAAAGGTTTATTTTCTGTAAAAAAATGCTTCGAAGATGAATGAACAGAGATTTGTTGTCACAGAGCATAAAAGAAGAACGTTCAAATGGAGATATTGAACTTCTTGTATTTTTGACGCTGAATGGTTTTGTGACAGAATGATATATTTATCGATTTCATGTCATGTTACCCTACAAAACGTTTTTTACACCAATGATATTGATTTTTTTTGTGGTCGGATGTTTCGTAGTATAAATAACATGTCTGCTGACAATGGTATACTTTTTTGTACGTTAGTCATTTATGGTGTTCTGTTAAATGATCTGAATGTGGCTTCAAAAACAAGATAAAAATGACATTTCAAAAAAAGGGGCGTTATAGTTCTCAGATATCTTATTTTTCTTGTTGGATTTTATGTCAAAGATTTGAAGTTCTTTTTTTTGGACAAATCTCATTACATTTGGAAATATTCTATCATATTTTAAATCCATAAAATTTAAAACCAAAGAAAATAATCTTGGATAAAAAGTTTGTATGTGAAAAATAAGCCCAAGTAAGTCGTTTAAATTATTGTAGATGTATTATTTCTTTATAAATTCACGATACTTTTGGTCCCTTAGGAATTGTTCTTTTAAATTTATAAATTTATATGTTCCTGTATGTATTTATAAAGCATTAAAATCCCTTATGAAATATGGATTCCAGAAATCAAATTTGAATAAGTATACTTAGAATGTGTTAATATAATTAAAAAATGCTTTATTCTTGCATTATACAATTATTGAATTATTTAAAGATCGATTAACTTTTTCACGACTAAGAGAAATCCCCCCCCCTTCATTTTAAAATTGATGATTGTTGTATTTAATTATAACTATATCTGCATTTTTAATATGGAATGTCAAACGTAATTACGTAAACGGGGACATACAGGGGAAAAAATTGTGAAATAAATTGCCGCCAATGAGATAAAACATTCTCTCGTGGACGTATTTCAAATATCATTTATTTCAGTTTATTATATCATTTTTTAATATATTCAGGTGTTTTTTCATGTCTTATGTAAATAGGAAATATAATTTTATACAATAATGAAGTATGCTTGAACAAATGAAAACAAATGCCTAATAAAACTGTGAATTGATCCAAATTAAATCGACATATTGATTCAAAACATACTGCATTATTTTATATATTTTTCTAATGATTTTTTATTTGTTTTACGTCTAAACAAGCTAAAATAAACAGTTACATATTTTTATATATATATTTTCTTTTAGAAGCTTTATAGACTTTTTAGAGTTAACTATCAAATATTAAATAATGCATAATGTGTTTCAAATATTTTATTATGTTAATTAAAATTACATGATATGAATTCTTAATTAAGATTATGAATTCTTAATTTAAATTAAGAAATATTTATGAAAATTTGTATTTTCAATATTGTTTTTGAACAGTCTTAGAAATAAATAAGCAGGATGGGTTCATAAAAGCAAAGTTCAGGTTTAAAATTGTTCGCATATATTTTTTATTTTTTGTGAAAGAGTGCAATCAAATAACATCATAATACATTTTTTAAAATATGAGTTTCAATATATCTTTATCATTCGACTAAAAATATTAAACAATCTTACAATACTATTAATTAGATGAATTTAAAAATGTATCGAACTATATATATATGTATATAATACATATATATAAATGAATTGAGTATTTAACTACCTATGTAAGTACATGATTCAAACATTAATCAAATACACCTGTAACAAAGTTGTTATTCATTATTAGATGTAAATAATGTTATTCGGACTTGTTTTACCAGTTATGAAATTCTGGACTCGCTTCAAGAAAATTTTAAAGAATTCAGTGATCACGGGCGTTCCTCAAATCATTGCAACTCGAAGTAATTTCAGAAAGAAATTGAAGCTTCTTGTCTTCATTGGATGCGTCATTGGCTTTTTCTGGCAAACCTTTGGATTCCTTAGGGTTTACTGGACGTATCCGACGGTGGTAGATGTTCAGTATTACTTTCCTGATGATTTTGATTTGCCAGCTTTGTCCGTGTGCAGTTCGAATGGGTAAGTTGTTTATATGCTCTCCACCATTATTTAAAATTCCCAAGTAAAATAAAAATGCATGTAGTCCGATTCGAAAATATTACTTTCTACTTTATACAGTTGGAAAAGTTCTTAAAGACACTCCCTAAAAAGCAAACTTTTTGAACGAATGTTTTATTGAAAAAATACTGTTTGCATATATATATATATATATATATATATATATGTATCGTTACCAATAAAAATTATACTTCAATTTAGTACTTTAATTTTTTTGCATTAAAGGTTTTATATTTACTCTCCTACAGTTCTCTTCAATTTAATTATATTCATTTTCCCTCAAAACGCATTTTTTTTATTTATTTAAAATGTCGTTTGTGTGTTCATGTTTTGTTTGCTTGAAAGTTTGAATTTTTTCAAATTGAATCTTTGTAATGTATAATAAAAACACAATAAATTCAGATTATTTAATTAATTTACTAAAAATTTGGCAGTTAAAAAGAATTGGAATGTTTCTTACCCGATAAATATTTTATATTGCGAAGTTAATTTTTTTTTACTTTTCAGTTAATAATTGAAATTCCTTAATTTGTATTTAAATATGAGAAGAAATTTTTCTAATACATTATTTTACATTTCAAAGTATAAAGAATAATTTGAATACACTAACTTTTGAAAATTCAGGAAACAACCAGCCTTTAGTCTAATGTGGATACAAGCTATGTACAGAGTAAAATTTCATTGTAACCTCATGATGTGAATACATGGCTTATTTAGATGTGTAACCAGCATAGGAAAAAATTATAGGGAAGATTTCCTTTTTTTTTTTTGGGATTGTATAAAATTACAAAAGTTACGTTACAAAATGCCTAAGTTACAAAAATTAGAAAAAATAAGAAAATTAGAATCAAAATTACAACTCTTTGTGAAATTGCTCGAAATGTACTTTGAAACAAAAGGCTTTCCTTTTCATTCCATAAATGTATTGCTATTTTTGTTCCCTTTCTTCATCCCCAGAACCTGGGATTTGTGCGCACGCTAGAAAGCGCAGTTTGGTACGTTAAGGGTTAAAGGCAACTGAACATAAAGCATTAAAAAACTTATTTGATGATTTTTACATTATTATAACTCAACGTTTCTCAATGTGTGGCCCCTCCCTTGGGGCCTGATAACTTTACGAGGGGGCGCGAGCATATTGAAAAGTAGAAAACAAAAGGTTATTTAAAAAATTGTTAATTTACTGAAAGTTAGCAAACAAAATACTTTCTGATATATTAAAATATAAAATACATATTTACACTGATATAATACACTTATAAATGTATCAGTACTGTAAAATGTATATTTTATTGTTAATTTAACAATGCTAACTTTTATGAACAAGTTTGATAATCATCAGTGACCCCATGGGCATGTATTAACACATACCTTGATAATTTATATGGTTTATAATTAATACTTTAACTGCCGATTAAAAGTTACGCGACTCGCTCTCCAAAGCCACCATTTACCACGTAGAAAAGCGTATTTTGATGTTTTTTTGAGAGGGAGGGAGAGGAGGAAAGAAATAAATAAGTAAATCCTCTGAAGTAAGTAAACCCTTCGCAAACACTGTCAAGGTCTTTTCATTGCATTCTAAACCCTTCAGAATAATTTTATCGATAGCACTGCACAGAAAAGATCGTACTTCGGAAAGACGTATATATATGTCAAGAAAATTAATGCTTTGGCTGAGAGAGGTTTATATACGACAGTGGTTCATAAGTGCTTAGTGTCAAAGTATAGTATTATTGAATTCAATACATTGTTATTGTATGGAGGGGAGCGATGAAAATGATGATTGAATATTGGGCCGCGTATATTGAAAGTTTGAGGAACACTGTTGTAACATCAAGTCTGATTTACAAATACAAAATAATATTTTTTGCAAAAATTTATTATTTGATAAAGAGAAAAAGTTTTTTGAAAATATTTAATAAATGAGTTTAAACAGGGAATGGTTCCTTTTTACACGTAATGTGCGTTATAGTAATTGATAACCTATACTGCTAATTAAGGTTATCTACAGAGTCAGCCCTCACACATGAGGAACCTTTGTTCAAATCTGTTTAAGGTATCCGACTACGTTCGGAACCGTGATTTTGCAAAAGCGTATAAATGGATAATATTTATGATATTTAGTGTCACTTAGATTAGAAAACATATATAAAATTGTGTTAAGAATAGTATTACAATAAAAAATTATTTTAGTATAATATTATGGCAAAAAATTAACATAGAATGACCAATTTTCAAAACATTCTCTTTTTATGAAAAATGCTTCTATTATAATAATATTTTGCCGATATATAGCTCAGACCTCTGTACAGAGGCTGAACTAGAGTTTGTGAAATATATAACTTAGAAGTGGATTTATCCATATTTTACTACAACATAGGGGAGAAAAAAATTTTAAGAAAAACACCAATAATTATTTCAATTGGTGGTAACTCTGAAAATAATGTGAATTTTCAAAAATCCTAGTTCAAACTATCTGGAGAAGTCTTCACTTTATCTAAGCAAAATATTATTATTCTAGAAGTATTTTTGTAAAATGAGAACGTTTTGAAAAAAGATTATTCTAAGTTAATTTTTTGCCAAAACATTGTATTTAAATAGTTTTTTTGTCAAAATGCTCTTAAAACAGTTTTATATATGTATTCTAATCAAATTGATACTAAATATCATTAAAATTATCCATTTATACGCTTTTTGAAATCACGGTTCCGAACGTAGTCGGATACCCTAAGGCTTTCGGAGGAAGAAAATTGATTTTTGAGGTATATCTAAAGGTCTTCGAATAGAGTAATTCTAAAGGCTATTAATTATCTAATATGAAACCCACCGTTCCATTTGTTCCAACCTGATTATCAAGATATTTTTCTTTGTCGTGAATTCGAGTTCCAGTGTGTATGAAGACTTACTGTGCAGAGAAGATGGTGCACGTTAAATCTTTTAGTAACGTTAATCACGTTAGTAAGCTCAGATAGTGGAGAGAAAACTCAGGCGTGTTCTCATTGCTTGGTTGAGATTCGAACTGAATAATCTTTACGTTGTAATATAATACCTAGTTTATACAAAACGAAATCAAAATTAATCATTCATTCATCACCAATCACATCAACATATGAAATGATACACGAGGCAAAAATCTCTTTCCAATATTTCACAGATGTTCCTTCATTCAGATTAATATGATTATTCAGAAAGATTCCAACTGAAACCGTAATTCAACTTACGTACTCCCGTGGGTGTGGTGTGGTAGTTAGGAGAGGGGGTGCCAGCTCAGGTGTCGTCGACGTCACTTGACCATGATTCAAAATTACGTGATCCGTCGCCCAAAGCCTTCGTGTAGCTGAACAGTGCGACGTTTATATTCAATCAATCAATCAATCGATTCAACTTCATATGTTATGTCTGACAACAATGTGAGATTAGTAGCATATGAGACTTGGTTCTTTTCATATCAATGCACACGACTTGATTCACTTTCTAAAGTAAACCAGGAATCATCTATGCAGTGGCCCATTGCTTTTTGGCTTAAGTAATTCCAGCTTGTCTAGCGTAAAAGAGCTCTTCTATGTTGTGTATTAAAAGGGACATACACAAAGAGTATTCTTGCACATGGTTCTTGATTGTGAAGATTTCTGTGCACCCTTACAGATATTGACATTTTGTTCCGGCATAATAATTTGAAATGAGTTGGAACATAACTGTGTTTTTCTACTCATCGCAACAGTCATAAATTCACTTGATTAATACTTATACATATGCATTATTTGTTATTGAAATGGTGCAAAAAGATCACAATTTTCTGATGCGTTGTGCTATAAAATAATTTCGAAAGGAGTATTTAAATCATTGCTAATAACATTGCATTATTAGGCGTATTTCAAAATCCCGTAGTCACCCTACGTTTCCATCCACGTTTCCCGTTTACCAACATCACATATACAGTTTGTTGCGGGTGTAAGAGGGTTCAGTGAAGAACTAGACATGATCTTAAAATTAGCTATCTTTAACACTTTATGAAAGTTATACAACTTTATAGCTTAACTCTGGGAGCAATCTGAAATCCTAAAACTTAATCTGACATAAAAGCTATTGAAAATAACTTAGTTTCACTCAGAGCTCCATGACGATCCTACTCTAACGCCAATAGCTCTGTCAGCTCCAATGTTAGTAACTTCCACAATTCCTGGTGGATTCTAAGAAGAATATTAATTTAAAGAAGTGTGACCCCTCAGTCCCAGTTCATCTTCTCTTATTCTTAGATTTCACGATTAACGATCAACGATTAACCATTAACCTCACATACCCAACGTCAGGGTTTAAATAGTAGATACATTTGCATAAAACGAAGTCATCTCTACGGAACATGGTTTTTAAACAAAAATAATTGTTAAAACTAATAGTTTCCTTTAGAGGATTAGCAGAAGAACCCGAATAGTACTGGTTACAAGTTTTAATTCAAAACTTGTCTTCTAAGTTGCAAAATTAACATAACTTATAAAATATAGGGCAGAGTAGAATTTCACAGTTTATTTATTTCAATCCCTTTGAAGTTTTTAGTAAAAAATTTGACTTTGAAACTTCATTGAACAGAAAGGGAGAAAAATAAGATAATTAAATATGATATGTATTTAGTTGAATTGATGAGCACTGAATATTTTTTTATGAGGTTTTAAATCATTGCGCACTTGGATACAAAATAAAGATAAGCCCTAATAAATTCTTCTCTTAAACTGCTTACAATATGTATTTTTTAGTATTAATTTTTCTTTATATTCCAGAATAAAATCTAAACTTTTCTGTCAGAGATTTTCAGAACTCTGCTATCCAAATTCTAGTCTTGTAGAGTTCTGCAGATTGAATCCATTCTACTGTGATCCAAATAATAACAACCCAGGAAATGTTTCTGTAAGTATATATTTCTCTGTATGTTTTTAAGTTATCATTCAATGTTTTTGAAAGAATGCACTCTCTGTGTTCCAAAATAAAATATATCTTGTTACTGGTTCTTTTTGTAAACAGAATCAATTGGAACTGAAGAACTAATTTAGGTTAGAAAAATTTGTGTATCAGTCTTTTCGAGATAGTAATCAATTCAAATAAAACAGAGCTTTAAGAAAAGAAATTGTAAAAACTTCCAATTTCTGATCTTAATTTTCTAAAATACAATTTCTCTACATTTTTTTTAAAAAATGAAATAATCATGGCATATGTTTGAGTACTGAAGCACGATATATCAAACAATATATATATTTGATATCGCAATTTATGTTCTTTGGTTCCATTTTGTCTTTTAACCTGATATTTTACTTGGCGTGCTTAAGGAATAAAATGCGTGGAGCTGTTTTTGTACTTTCGTGAGATTACATTGATCCTTTAAATCTTTAATATGAATTTGAATTCTAAAAAAGGAGTTTTTGAAAATCACCCATATATTGTTTTGCTCTTTAAGATTTCATTTAAGTTTTCAAGAAAACAATTTTCAGAATCTTTTTTCTGTTTATTTCCTTTAGTATCCAACTGTAGCTTCTCGGCAGCTGCCTCCTTTAGCTAGGACAGAATACCAAGATATGGGAGTGCAGCGGGAGGATTTAGTGACCAATTGTTTCATCTATGAATCACCCAGAATTATTGATTGTACGTAAGTATGCTACTCATTATTCCTTTTATTTTGACTACAGTTGACGTTTATTTAACTCTTGGTTTATATGTCACTATTTTTTAATAACTGAAGAGCAGTACCACTGATGAGGTGCTGGTAAGATCGGATGATTAGTATGAAGGCAGTGTTACGAATACATGAGGCTCATTATACTGGAGCTTTGAGCGTTCTGATAGTAGGTTTGAGAGAAGTCTGAGAGTGTTGGAGCGACACTTAAAAACGACACGGGACACATAATCACCTCTGTTTGGACTTAGCTGGGATTACTATTCGGCTATTGGTCCTTGTCCCTCCTTGTGTGGTGAACTTTGAAGCCGGAGCTTGGTTTGGGAACTGCACAGATCACATCTTGTCGACTGGATAAAGTGAGATCAAAGGTTGAATTGCCGTAGAACTTTAGTGTCGGTATTGTCTTGTCTTGAGCACTTTCCCTAGCGTAACTATGTAACCTTTGGAAAGTCATTAGTTTCCTAAAAGGAAATCGGTTCTTTGGTGAAGACCGTCGCATAACTATGCAAAACTTTACAAATAAACCTCGAAATTTTTTATTGACATATACTAGTACTAAATTTCGCTAAGCGAAATTTACTGCTTGTTAAATTTTACTTGGATAGATCCTCATAACAAGATTTACATGGTTGAATTATAATTAATAATTGGAGGGAGAAATAAATGTGCGTTGTGTGACATGTTTTAATGTTTTAGGGGGAGGGTGAAGAATTTTTTTCTTTAGAAATCAATAATGAAATTCAGATTCTAATTGCTTCTTAGTTTTTCAGCTTTTGATCATCCAAACTCACTGATTTGAAAATTTAACACTCAAATATAACTTTATTTATATAACTTTCTGAGGTAAATCATTTGATCAAATATGTGTATAGCCAGTAATTCCAGCATTTTAAAAATATTATAAGCAGCATGGATACATAATTAAAATGCTCTTGTTTAATTTTTCAGTCACGATTATGAAATAGTGAATGTATTCGATACCAAAGGCTTACCAAACAACTGCTATGCTTACAACAGTTTATGGGGACAAATTAAGGGAGCAAAATCTATCAAAACGAAAACCCGTGAGTATTATGTATTTGACTAACATTTAATAAATTATGGATTTATTAGAAAAAACTATGATGTCCATTGGACTAATGAGTAGATTTTTAAAGCTAAAAATAATTGATGTTTTAAATATAAATAATTTTACTGACAAGAACTCTCAGATAAAAATAAACTATAAAGTTAAAAATTGAAACATTCTGGCTGAGATCGTTGTTTTTGCATTGAGACGCAGGAATAAAAATATGTTTGGAAGTTCTTAGTTTTTGAAGAAATGGGAATTTTTAATTTGTGTAAAATTTTATTTAAATATAAAAGTACTGATTGGAGCACTAGAGTCATAATCGCTATTGCTACCGGAGCCTTTCTTCTGCACAAGTGTAAATATATAAAAGAATTTTTGACACCTTAGTTATTTTGTTTCATTTACAGCTTGGCTTTTCTCTATCTAGAGTTTGCCGACCTCTGCTCAAGGAGACTACTCTAAAAAGATATATGTAAGATTGTTGCGTATATTTTTATGTGTGTGTGTGATTTAAGTATTTCATTTGAATAAAGATCAGATATTTTTTAACATACACATCTTGTTCGTTTGACAGCTTTTATTTTAAAATTCTGATGTAAATAAGTATAAATAGGACTTTACGATAATAAACAAGATGGCTTTTAAATCTTTTTTTTTTATAATTATAAAAGCCAAATAACAATTTTTTTTCAACCAAAACAAAAAATGAGCATTATCTCAATATTAATTTATTCATAATATTTAATAGTAAACTTTACCTCATATATATATTTGTGTGTGTGTGTGAAAACTGTAATTCTAAAAATAGTCATATAATTCGTGAGAAATTCTAAATATTCACATACTTTAAGGCTTATTTCATAACTTCATGAACTTGATTTAGTTACTTTAATTTTATGAATACATATAAAAAATAGTGTGTGTGTACTTATGTACGCACATAAGAAGTTATACTTCTTTGGCGTAACAAGATAAAAATCTTTCTAAAAATTTTGTCCTTCGTGTTTGTAGAAAAAACGACACTAATAATAGAAAAAAGGTATTTAATGTATTGAAAGTTTTTATAACGCATTATCTAATTAAATAAAGTTTAAGTTTTAGCATGCAACGTATATTTTTATATTTATTATAGATCAACAATTTCATATTCAAGTTGCTTCGGAGAACGAATAAGCAATCAATCTTTAGCTATCGCCATAAGCCATTTTGATTCTTTAATAACTCGTTTTTAAAAGCAACTATAAGGAAATGTTTTAATGAAAAAAAAAAAGATTAAAATTTCAAAGACATTATAATAATTTAAGGCTATAAATACACAATGAGCTACAAAAATTAACTATTTGGCAATAGAAACAACTATTTCATATTTAACAAAAGTAACGCATTTAAAATAAATTAATATATATTTATTACAGCAAAAATATTATCTTGAGAGGATGTTTAATAATGAAAAACTGTCATTTTTACATTAATAGCTGTCATTTGTGGAAGATAAATTCATTTAATTCATTATTACTATCAATTGTTTCAATAAATGTATATTCTTGATCAGGAATCAATTGTTTTTAATAAAAAAAAAATTAATTTTCCCCCATTTGTTTAAAACATTGCTTTTCAGAATAGAGTTAAAATGATAAATTTAAAATAATGAAAATAGTTTATTTGAAAAATTTAAATTATAACGTTATGTATCTGCAATTGGGGTAAAGTAACTGGAAGTTTTTATGCAGAAATGCCGAATAACAAGAGTTGTGGTTTAAATTCCTCCCGTTGTCGGGGTGCGATAGTTTGGACAGGGGGTGCCAGTATAGGTGTCGACCTCGTCATTTGAAAGTTCAGAATTACGAGGTCTGTTGAGATAGTTATATGTCTAGTTGATGTTATGAAATATTCAGCCATAGAAGCATACTACATCTTCAGTCTTCTTACAGAAAAAATAAAATACCCCCCCTCGTTTTATTTAAAAATGCGATAGTTAAAAGCACTAGAATTTATCAATTTGAACAGGATGTATGAAGGATTTTTGTGTATACGAAAGTTTTCAACTTTGAAAAAAAGTAAATACAAGTTCTAAAAAATTTAATTTGTGAAAGAGACAAATTTCTAGTTTATGAATTTTTTTTCTTAAATACAACTATTATTTTTCTGTGTAAACAGCTCGAGCGGAAATTTGACTGCAAAATATGCTTGAATTCCTTAAAAAAAAGAATGACTTTCCTATTTTAAATAATAAATTAAATCGAATTTAAAAATAATAAATAAGGTGCAGTAACATTTTTTTATTTAAAAACAAAACTACAACTTTTATAAAAAGTTCAAAACAAATCACATTAACATATAGAAGATCTAATTCTTTTTTTTCCTTTTCATATCTATAAGCCACTTAATTAAGAAGTGTACAAAAAGAAATAATGAAATACGAAATGTTCTTAGCACTAAATAAATTGATTTTATATTGTTTTTAATTAAAAATTCCCATTTAACTGTTTCTAAAGGAAGAAAAAGCCGGTAACATTTTGTTATAAGGAAATATTTTACAGAAGTGTAATTTTAGATATCAAAACATCTATCTTGTTAGAAACAGTTGAAACATATGGTGTAATATTAATGATAATAAAAGTTATCAATTACATTGCAGTATTGCATAATAAATTTTGAAAATTTAAAAAAAAGCCACTAGAAATTAAAAAAAAAATAATTTGTAAGAAGAATAATGTTAAGCAGATAAGAGAGTTATTTCTAATTAAGGATAAATTCAATTAAAAAGTATTTGTCTGTTTTTAACGTGTGGATTATTAAGGTTAATTAGTTTTATCAGCTTTGTATTATTGTTCTTCTACACTAGATAGCGCTATGTGTATAAAACCTAAAATGCAGGGTGTCGATTTTTTGTGACGGTGTGCGCGCGCATCGTAAAAATTTACTCTCATCATTTTTCCCTAACAGGGCAAAAGAAGCATAACTTTAAAAACACTATTCAACATTTAAGAAAGTTATAAAAATTGTAGCCTTACCTTTATTGTAGCTTTGAGTGGGTGTGTGAAGTAAATTACAAAAAAAGTATTCACAGAAACAATTTTGGATGTATTAAATACATAATTAACCTATTTTCACATTGTAAAACATCAAAACTTTGTTATTTAGCTGTAAATTTGTATTTCGTTTCAATGAAAAACGGAGGAAATATAGAAAAATATGTCACCCTCAAAAGCAAGGTGAAAGAAGAGAATTTTAGATGTAATGAAACTGTTCTCAGTTACTCTTTTAAATATATGAAACAGAAATATATGTGCATATGTTCTCTCTCTCTCTATATATATATATACACTGCTGGACAATTGGTAAGCACGGATAACACTATCCTTTGAAAGGAAGCAAAATGTGGAAAATTAGAATAAGTGCGGGAATTAGTAAGAAGTATGAGTATGTAAATTTTTCCCACGTCTGTTCATCACGTGATAGCGTTCATAAGAGCTTTAAAGGTTTTGACGCGTGTGGACAGTTGTTGTTTCAAGTCAAAGTTTTACAGGAAAGATTTAATAGACGAACTTAAAAAATTTTTGGCATGTCTTTCGACATCACATGGATGATTTTATGCGTGGTCGAATTATTGGAAAGATCGAAGAAGGGCGAAAAATAACAGATGTTGCCAGGAGTTCGACATTCACAGCGTTGTTTCACGGCTGTGGAAGTCATTTAAAACTACTGGAATGTGTAGCAGACGGCACGGGGGAGGTCGTGTTCGAAACGAAGCCTGCAGAAGACAAATATATTGCCACACGCATAATTTGCTACAAGTCCCGATAGCCGAGTTGGCAGAGCGTTGGAAACTTCCTCAGGTCTCGGGTTCGAATCCCGGCCCCGGCAGATTTATCCAAAGACTGGAATTTTGTTTCCGTTTTTAATGTATTGTTTCTCTAGGTTCTAGATGAATCCAGATCATTCTTTAGAGTGCATACTGGTTATTTCTCGAATACGAAGTGTATAAAAGCAGAGTTCATCGCCAGTTGGGCATGTTCTCAGTCCAGTGTTGTATCGAGCTCCCAGCGTTAGAATAAATAATTGTTTGTTTAATTGAACTTGTACTTTTCGAATCCGTGACAAGTTTGGTGGAAAATTTCAAACGTGGATAATAGTTAGGAGCCTCCGGTTAAAGGATTATCCCCGAATTCGGACTGTTAAAAGAAAATAGTAGGAAGAGGACAAAAATGCCGACCGAGCAAGAAGCCAATAGTTCGTTACAGCAATGGAGGAGCCCATCGACCTTCCGAGGAGCGCCTGGGGAAGACCCTCTCAAATGGCTTAAAGAGTACGATCGAGTAGCCAACTTTAACAAGTGGGATGACATGATGTGCCTGGCTAACGTTTATTTCTTTCTTGACGGTACTGCGAGACAGTGGTATGTCAACAACGAAGACGCCTTAGATTCCTGGGAAGCGTTTAAAAATGGACTAAGTGGACTTTTCGGTGACCGTCAAAAATATACCAGAAGGGCAGAAGAACAACTAAAATGCCGAGCCCAGCGTTCAGGCGAGAGTACACAGTCTTACATACAAAGTGTATTAGACTTTGCCAAGAGGTAAATCCTCTGATGAAAGAAGACGAAAAAGTGTCACACCTAATGAAAGGTGTTGCTGAGGATATTTATCAGGCCCTGTTGACGAGAGAAATCAACGACACAGCAAGTTTTATCAAATGGTGCAACTATATCGAAGATATGAAGCAGAAGAGAGTTGGTCGACCGAGATTTGAAAGGCTTCCAAACGTCGTACCGGTTGCATCCCTGACGGATGAGACTGATTTGGTCTCTCTTATTCGCACAATCGTACGAGAAGAAGTCCATCGACTAGTTAACCAGACGCAAGAATCTTTGACTCCGATCCCCAATCCTTAGAAGAGATCGTTCAAGACGAAGTTGAAAGGGTTTTGGCCCCAGTGTCAACAAAACCTTAGACCACGACCAACATACGCCGCTGTAACCAGGAAATACAAGCTCCTGTTCAGAAATTCCCACCTGAACCAAGAAAAACAGATGTGTGGAGAACGGTTGACAACAGACCTGTTTGTTTCCACTGCGGACGTCCTGGACATGTAATGCGCTACTGCCGAGAGAGAAAGGCTGTCTTTGACAACTCTCGAAACCGCCGACGGAACTTCGACGACGTTGGCACTGAAGAAGAAATACGCCGACCAAACTCTTCTCGCCGTTTTACGCCAAGTCCCACGAGAGGCCGATCCCCAATACGTCGTTACAGATCCCCGTCGCCATATCGCCGATCCAGTCAGTCGCCAGGCCGTAGGAGCGAGGAAAATTAAGGAGAGCGACCTTCCAAGGAGGTGAGGCCGCGTGTACTGGAAATCCTCCGTCGACCGCCAAGATGACTGGTAACCAACTAGACGTAATAATAGATTACGTGCTCTAGTAGATTCTGGGGCATCTTTTCTGTCATATCCGATAAGTATCGCCGATTTTTAAAGAAAGTTCTGTTTGCTGATGCCAAGAGCGTTATGCTGAAAGTTGCGGATGGAAATTTTGTTCGGCCGATAGGGAAATGTGTTTTACGTGTCCGTATAAACAATCGAGAACTGCCTTTTTGAATTTATTGTTTTATCACATTGTAGCCATGACGTCATCCTAGGATGGGACTTTTTAGAGGCGTCTCAAGCCGTTATAGACTGTGGACAAAATGAACTTGTTCTAGAAGACGTCTGTCGAGACTCCACAGCGCCTGACGCCTGGAATTTGTATGCCACCAGGGACTATACACTTAAGCCGCATTCTTTAACTAGAATAACAGTATCAGGATATCAAACCCGAGGAGACATAAAATTCTAGATGGCAGCAAACATTTGCTCTTCGAGAAAAAATATTGCTACACCGTCCATGGTATCCACATATCGTAACGGAAAAAGTGATGTCTGGGTTACCAACCTGCAGTTCCGAAACCAAATCATCCCTAGAGGAATGTGCATAGGCCAAGCTGAACCACTAAATGAAGGGCATCTATGTGTTATTTCCGACACATCGGGTTGCTGTGATGACCAGCAAGAAACTTCGGAGTCACAGATGAATTGTTCGTTAATGATGTCACCCGAGTTAAGTGACGAACAGAGAAACAAGCTATCCGAACTACTCCGGAAATTTTCTGGGCTTTTCACGAAGACCGACAAGTCGACAGCCGCGAAGACGAATGTGAAACACAGGATTTTTACTGGTGATCACAATCAACCAACGAGCCTACAGAGTCTCGTCGACTGAAAGACGCATCATTCATGAAGAGGTTCAGAAAATGCTTGATGAAGGTATCGTCCAACCCTCTGAAAGTCCTTGGTCATCACCCATTGTGCTCGTAAGAAAAAAAAGACGGTAGTTGGCGTTTTTGCGTCGATTATCGCAAGCTGAATAGCGTCACGAAAAAAAGACGTTTATCCTCTGCCTCGTATTGACGATACGCTCGACTGTCTGAAAGGTGCCATGTTCTTTTCTTCCATGGATCTCCGATCTGGTTATTGGCAAATAGAAATAGACGAAGCGGATCGTGAAAAGACGGCATTTATTACCCCCGAAGGCTTATACGAGTTTAAAGTCATGCCGTTTGGTCTCTGTAATGCACCTGCGACCTTCGAGAGAATGATGGACAATTTGCTACGCCATTTTAAATGGACTATGTGTCTTTGTTACCTAGATGACATAATAGTGTTCTCAGAAACTTTTGAAGACCATCTTATACGATTAAGACTTGTTCTAAAAATGTCTTCAGGAAGCTGGTCTTAAATTAAATTCAAAGAAGTGTCTTTTGCTGCCCAAGAAGTAAAGATTCTGGGCCATCTTGTATCTAGTAATGGCGTTCGCCCCGATCCCGACAAAATAAAAGCCGTAAGAAATTTTCCCACTCCAAAGAATATACATGACATACGAAGTTTTCTTGGCCTTTGTTCATACTTTAGAAGATTTATTAAAGGTTTTGTTATCTCGCCGAACCTTTGCAGTCGTTGCTGAAAAGTGGCGTGGAGTTTCATTGGGGTCCTGAAGAGGTGGAAGCATTTAACAGTTTTAAGAAAGCACTTACGGATCCAGTATTGGGGATGTACGACGAAAGAGCTTCTACAGAAATCCATACTCGGGTACGGTATCGGAGCTGTCCTAGTACAAATTCAGAATAATGTCAAATATTTAGCAACAAATGTGGAAAACATTACTGTTGTAACTGACCATCATTCCTTTGTGCTGGCTCATGAATTTAAAGGATCCTTCAGGAATTAGATGGACCCTCCGACTTCAAGAGCATGATGACGTAAAATATAAAACCGGTAAGAAGCATAGTGACGCCGACGCTCTTTCGAGAAATCCAGTGGAAGAGGAAACGGAAACATCAGACAAATTTTTAGCAGTCACGACGAGTATGTGCGATGGAACAGAAAAAGGATCACGACCTTGCGAAATTAAAACTTTGAGCAACTCATCCAAAAACGAAGAATTCAGATTTATCGACGGTATCCTTTGCAGGAAGAATTTTGATCCAGATGGAAAGTTGTGGTTGCCAGTCATTCCTAAACATCTACGAGCAGACATACTAAGGCACTTTCATGACGCCCCTACCGCAGGACACCTTGGTTTTGACAGGATACGCAAGAGATTTTACTGGCCGGGAATGTACCGAAATGTCGTTCGGTATGTCATGCATTGTCGGGAGTGCCAAAGGAGAAAGTCCGTTCCTCAACGACCACCTGGACGTTTAGTTCCCATCCCTCCAGCTATAGCTCCTTTCCATCGCATTGAATTGATCTCCTTGGGAGATTTCCAAAGTCTGCTCATGGAAACAAATGGATAATAGTCTTCAACACGATATGCAATAACAAAAGCCTTGCCGACAGCCGAAGTCGACGAAATAGCGAAGTTCTTACTTGAAGAAATTGTCCTCAGGCATGGAGCTCCTCGAGTAATTATCACAGATTGGAGCCGTCTTTCGATCCAGACTTGTTTCTCTCTCGTCGACTTGTGTAACATTGATCATCGTTTCACAACGGCGTATCATCCCCAAACAAATGGACTGACGGAGCGCTTCAATAAGACCTTGGCCGACATGTTGTCAATGTATGTGGATGTAGAGCAGAAAAATTGGGATGAAATTTACCATTTGTAACCTCGCTTATAATACCGCTAAACAAGAGACCACAGGTTTTGTCTTCATGGTCGTGGAAGCGGAAACGACACTAGATACAATTTTACCATTCTGTCCTAACGATTTTGATGACAATAACATCACCAAGATAGCAGCCAGAGCCGAAGAATCACGACAGCTACGAGTGCACACTCTGAGAGCTCAAGACAAAGATCGTCGACGTTACGATTCCAAACACCAAATGGTATCCTACGCTCCCGGAGATCTCGTATGGGTTTATACTCCAGTGAGAAAAGTCGGTCTCTCCGAAAACTCTTAAGAAGGTATTTCGACCGTATCAGGTGCTACGCCGTTTATCAGCCGTGACTTACGAAGTACAAGATTTTGATTGCTTCACGAAAAAGAAAACTAAGAGAAGTTGTCCATGTACTGCGTATTAAACCGTACCATGATCCCGCCGAGCAAATCGAAACCGAGGATATTCCTCCCAAAGAATCAGGCGTTCCAGAATAAAGACCCTTGAACAAAAATGACAGCGGGCGCTGTCTTCTTTTTCGAGGGGAGCAATGCCACACGTTGCAAGTCCCGATAGCCGAGTTGGCAGAGTCAGGTTCGGGTTCGAATCCCGGCCCCGGCAGATTTATCCAAAGACTGGAATTTTGTTTCCGTTTTTAATGTATTGTTTCTCTAGGTTCTAGATGAATCCAGATCATTTTAGAGTGCATACTGGTTATTTCTCGAATATTCCGAAGTGTAGCAGAGTTCAGACAGGTCGTGTTCTGTCCAGTGTTGTATCGAGCTCCCAGCGTTAGAATAAATCTAATTGTTTGTTTAATTGAACTGTGTACTTCTTTCGAACTCCGTGACAATATCGTCCTATCAGCAAAAAGGAACAGGCGCACCACAGCACAGCAGGTGGCAAATCAGTTTCTGGCTGCCTCAGGAAAGCAGATCTCAACGAAAAACTGTTGCCAGACATTTGAGGGGAGGAGGACTATACGCACGCAGACCTGTTCTGTGTGTCCCATTGACCAGACAGTACCGTACTGCCCGTTTGCAATGGTGTCGTGAGCATCCACAATTGGACTGAACAGGACAAGGCATGCGTACTGTTCTCAGATGAGAATAGGTGCAGTCTGTCATCGGATTGTAGACGCCAACTGATCTGGCGCGAGAGTGGTACTGCTTATCGTCCAGAAAATATCCAGGAAAAGGACCGATATCCGACATGCGTGGTGTGGGCCGGCATCATGATCAATGGCCGCACGCACCTACATGTGGTTGCGAATGGGACTATGACGGGCCAACGATACATTGATGAAGTTCTACTTCCTCATGTCCGTCTTTTCCGTGGTGCTGTTGGTGATAAATTTGTTTTTATGGACGACAACGCAACATGTCATCGAACACTCGCTGTTCAGTATTGTCTAGACAGCGAGGGTATTCAACGTCTCGTATGGCCAGCGCGTTCTCTAGATCTAAACCCCATTGAAAATGTGTGGGATGCTTTGGGGAGGCAAGTTGCTGGTCGAAACTATCCTCCGACAACTAAGAACACTCTCATCCGTGCACTCATAGATGAATGGGATAAATTGCCTCAACAGCTGCTGGATAATGATGTGCAAAGTATGGTACGACGTGTGGAATGTTGCATCACACTCTACGGTGGACATATCCCGTACTGATATCTTTCTTTAAGGTGCCTGCTGATTTTTAGATGCATTGTTCCATTTCTTCGTACGCAGATCAAATGAACATTTTTTTTTTCTTTCAGATGTTTCACAGCTTTTGTACTTTCCAGAACAATAAATATTCTTTATTCTAATGTCTGAACAGTGTGGCAACTATATTTTATCCTACTAGGCCTCATGTCTCGCTTAATGTTATGCTACATAGCAATTTGTGATCCGTCCTTAGCAATTGTCCAGCAGTGTATATGTATGACATATTTTTATAATATTTCTGGAGAGTGGTTGATTTAAACAATGGCGCGCCAAATGTAAGGCGTGGCCGGTGATGTGATTTTCTGTGTTACGTGGAGCGTGGTCGAGTACGGTATTATCGAAGAGGCACTCATGTAAATCGTTATTCTTTTTTAGTCACATCCGTAAACACATAAAGATCCAGTAGGGATGGCATTACACATAACAAGAAGCAAACTTAATGGCACAAACACAGACAAAGACAGACATAGAATGCGTTGCAGTCGGCTGATTACATGATGAAGTCAGGTAGACAAAAGAGAGCGATTACACAAGATTTTTACTTTTATACCAGCAGTGGAAGAACGTGATGATTATGTAATAGCAGTTCTGTTTGGATAGAATGGGTGGGACAGGGATTTCGGACTAGCCGATTACGATTAAGATTACAATGTTAACTTTAAAACGAAGAATTAAAGTTATTTGAAATATTAGAACAAAGAGTTAATAAAAAAGGATACCAGGGGGAATTATTACACACATACATATATATATATATATATATATATATTAATTAATAAAAAAAGATTATGAAAAGAGCATGAAGTATAGTTCACCGAAATTAAGTATTTTACTTCCTTTCATTAACAGTTATCGTATTTGAATTGAAATCGGAACGAACCCAGACAAATCAGTTTTATACAGGGACTCCATTTGCTTTACAAATAGCTCTACATAGTCCTTATAGCCTTGTGAATCCTTTCATGAATGGATTCTCTTTAAAGCCTTGCTCTAATTATCACGTGTTTCCTTCAAAGGTAAGGCAGAATTTATTAGCGTACTATAAAGTTTATTCTTATTTTCTTTTGCTTAGAAAAAATTCTATTAATACATACTATACTGTCAAATAAGGCAAAGTTGTCAAATCAAAATAAAAAAAAATTTATTGTATTTTTTATATGTAGAATTTCAATGAAGAGTATGACAACGATTTATTTAATAATTAATTGAATTTATTTTCTTAAATGTGGTGTAACATTACTCGAAGTTAAATACTTATTATGTTGCTTCATTTTTTTAAGCTACCGTTTCAGTAAATCCTGGATACATGCTTATTCAATTATTACACAATTGTAATCATAGTGATTAAGTAGTAAGTATACAATAAACACTAAGAAGATAAATAATTAATATATATAATTATACTTCTTATCTCTTTCTTTGTTAAAGTAGGGAAGATAAACATATACGGGGGGATTCGCTACCAGATCGACAAGCTGATAGTGTGTTCAGGGGGTACATAGACGACTCAAAATTATACAGGAATGCAGGGTCGTAAATGCCGCAGTTACGAGCTATGGTGCAAAGTAGAAAAAAAAAAGAACAGAAACAGCAACACGTTGATGGGACAAAAACATTGTATCGAAAGGTTGTACTAAAACAGGTGCTTGAAGTTATGGCTAGAAGTCGTTTGGTGGGGCTGACAGCGACGCTGTATGGAATTCCTTACGTTTTGGAACATTTCTGGCATGTCACGTTTCCTCTCAACAGCTAAAGATATTCAGGTGTTTCCATCAACTGAAGAAACAGGCGTCTCGTACACCAAACGTTTTATGTGAACTTGGAAGAAGTTCATGCACTTATACGAACACTTGTTGTAGTACAACTCCCGATAAAATGTTTTTTGTCTTGTTAATGTATTGATGTTTTTGTTCCTTTTTTATGCTATTTTGCACTATGGTTCGCAACTACGGCATTTGCAAACCTTACATTCCTATGGGATTCCGAGTTGAGTCTGAGCCCCCTACACATCCTACCAGTTTGTGGGTCTGGTAGCAAATCACTTTTTACATATTTCGTGGATTGAATGACACCAATTAGGTTTTTGAGTTAAAAACTTTATTAAAATAATTCTTAGCTTATCTTTGTCTTCCTCTTTGCATTTAATTTTCAGGAGTATTTTTAGTATTATGCTTGCCATTATATGAATGTTAAGGATTTAAAATTATATTTTGTTGACATATAAAAAATATAGACATGATTTATATAGAGTTATAAAACAGTACATATTACGATTCACCTTTTTATTTCTTTCCTCCTTTCTTTCGCAGCAAATTAATAAACTTTTACCTCCTCCCTACTCGAGCCAATGCTACAATTACACAGAAAGCTGGTTGAAAAGATCTGGTCGAGGACCTCGCAATAAAAGAGTAAGTTAAAAAAATTAATCAACAATAAATTAATTCAAATGGAATTTAATTGAATTATATGTAAATAAAAAGAAAATGAGAATTTGCTCAAATATGTGAATGTAAGAAAAGTTCATATGCTTTGATTATTTATAGAAATGTATTAAATTTCATTGTTTTATTAAATCTTACTAGATTATTTCTATAATTTATACATGGAGTTCCCAAAACTCAGTGTCAAGTAGGCATGAGGGGAAAGTAAAATCACATCAGTTCTGGGAAAAATAAAATAAAAAATTCCTTATCACTTGATTAAGAGGTTTCAGGTGTGTTAAATTTCTCTAGAGGTCTGAAAATATAAACAATTTTCAAACAGGTAAAGTTTTTTTAAAATTAAAATTAAATAATTCGAATCTTTTTTTACACTTTATTTATAAAGGATGGAGCTTCAGAAAAGTATAAAAATGTTTAAAATATAATCTTAATTTTAAAAATGATAAGCATATGAAAATAAGAAACTTTTCTATAAGAAATATTTATTAAGTTTTACGTCACGCATGCTATTTTCTAAAATAGTAGCTTTAATTATTAGCTATAAGTTGATTTATAAATTTATATGTATTATTTTTACACTGTAGCGATTTTTATATAAATAGAAAAATAAATTACATATTTTAATAAATAAAAATACATGTTTAAAAAATATTTAAAAAATTGCAATATTTTGCAAATTTTTGAAACGCAAAAGATATATAATACTAAAATTAGGTAGGGTTTAAAGAGTATGATGCATTTTTTAATTCTATAAAGTTTTATACATCAGAGGCCACTATTTTAGAAAATAGCGTGAGCAAAGCAAAAAATACTTAATATTTATTGTAGAGCTTTCATATGCTTACGATTTTTAAAAATATTATTATATTTTTAACATTTTATACTTTTCTGAAGCTCCATTCTCTTATAAATAATGTGTAAAAGATTTGAATCATTTAGTTTAAATTTAGAAGAATTATGCCTGCTTGAAAATCATTTAAATTTTCAGATCTCTAGAGAAACTTAACACCCCTGAGACCCCTTAAATGATGACTAGCATGTGTATTACAATTGACATCCTCCATCACATCAATAGGCACCGTGACCACGATTTCCCCAATTTTGCAGTGTTTTTTCCAGTAAAGCAGTGTTTCTCAAACTGTGGGGCGTGCCCCTCTAGGGGGGCGTGATAACTCTATAAGGGGACACGAGCATTTTGAGAAGTCGAAACAAGATATTATTTTAAAAAAATTATTAATTTACTGAAAGATAACAAGTGAAATACATTCTGACATAATTAAAAATGAAATACACATTTATACTGGTATAATACACTTAGAAAAAATACATTGTGCAGTACTGATACATTTATAGATAATTTATAACAATACTAAAAGTTAAGAAAATTTTAAAAATTACCTGTGACCCTATGGGCTTGGCATATATAAAATTATATACAAAAATTAACACCTATCTTGATAATTTGTGCGGTTTATGATTAATCCCTTGATTGCTTATTTAAAGTTACGCGATTTGCTCCCCAGTGCCACCATTTCCCACGTAGGTGCACATATGTGATGCATTGGAGGGATAGAAACGTAATAAATAATCAAATCCTCTGCGTGAAATAAAGTAAATCTTTCGCAAACTCAATCAAGGCCCTGTTATTGCATTCCAAAGCTTTCGGAATTATTTTATGGATAGCAGTACAGAGAAATGATCGTAATTCGGAAATACGTATATATACGTCCGGGTTATTAACGCTTTGACTGAGCAAGGCATTTATTTACAACGGTGGCACTTAAGAGGTTAAAGTCGTATTGCAGCTTTAGCGTCGAAGTATATTATTTTTGCATTCAATACATTATACTTACGTTGAGGGGAGCGAGGAAAAACATGATTGAATGTTGGGTCGCAAGTATTGAAACTTTGAGAAGCACTGCAGTAAAGTGATATTATATTGTCAGGGCCATAAATCACTGTCACAAAGAGTCAAAAAATTTGCTGGTTTTGTTAAAATTAAGATAGTTTGAGTTGGAGAGAAAATGGTGTCACCTTTGACTCTCCGTAAAAAGAGAAATATTACATACTACCCTAGGCAAGTTATTCCAAAATATGTGACCCATTTAGTTGATTCCAAAGTGGTACAGCACTTTATACTTTTCTTTCCGTAACAATAATTGAAAATTTTATTTTTTTACAAAATGACTTAATTTTTTTTTAAAAAAAACTCAATCTTAAGTGTGTAGCTCAAACAAAGCCATAAATTCAAAAATAGAATGGAAAACAGTTTTGTAATACTTTAATGAGTTAATTTTTTCAAAGTTTTTGTCTTCTTTTTAAACAAATCAAAAATAAAACGAAACTGCACTAAAGGATTGCTGAAGCAACGGAAGAAATAAATTTAGCTAGTTACTCTCATCTCATTAAGCAATCCTTTTTAAAAAAGATGGTGAGCCTGCGTTCGCGTGGAAAGCAAAACTCTTATATATTTAAGATTTGATCGTAATCAGTTACAATTTCTGATTATAAGTTCAAGTAAGGCCATTTTTTTTAAAGAAATCAATGCTCCAGTATTTTAAAATAATAAATAAAAATAATGCTATATTGATTTTTTTCATAAAAGCTAATAATAAAAATCTTTTTACATAATTATTATTGCAAAATTCTTATTCATGCGATCTTATGTGTGTTTTAATGCGTTTATACAGATTTTTCATGCGCATTTTTAAGATGATTTGTGATAATTGTCATTAGTTAGAGATAGGTAAGTTCCCTATAAAATTGTATGGTAGATTACTTATATTTTATCAGTTTTGAATGTACATACCAAGCAATTTTTTTTTAACATTAAAAATTACCTTAGAAATTTTTTATTCCAAAGATGCTTAGTTATTTTATATAAATATTCCAAAGATGCAGAAGATTTTTTAATGAAATTGTCTTACAAGAGACAATTTCATTATATATAACAATTTCGTTTACTCAAGAATATTTGTGAAAAATATGTAATCTGCGTGAAAACATTCTCATCGAAATTTGTTAGTTTGCGTAAAAAAATCGGTTATTCTAGTAACATGATAAATATACCCAGCACCTACAAACGTGTCGATAGTATAGATATCACATTAACATATAGGAATACTGCGCTTAAGGTATCTGTGACTACGTTCGAAACCCTGATTTAATTAAAATTTAACTGAAAAATGAACATAGAATGACCCATTTTCAAAACATTCTCCTTTTATGGAAAATGCTTCTATAATAATAATATTTTGCCTGTATATGCTCAGACCTCTGTACAGAGTCTGAACTAAAATATTTGAAATCTAGAACTTAAAAATAAATTTATGCATATTTTAATACAACAGAGGGTAGAAGTTTTAAGAAAAAAAATGCTGATAGTTACTTCAATTGGAAACTACTGTGAATTGTACAAAAATTGTAGTTCAGGCTCTCTGGAAAAGTCTTTTCTTTATGTAAGTAAAATATTATTATTAAAGAAGTATTTTCCATAAAAAAGGAGATTGTTTTGAAAATAGATAATTCTAAGTTAATTTTCTACCAAAATATTGCATTTAAATAATTTTTTATAGTAATAATATTCTTAAAACAGTTTTATACATGCATTATAATCTAAGTCACACTAAATATCATGGAAATTATCCATTTAGGCGCTTTTTTTAAAATCACGATTCCGAAAGTAGCCGGATACCTTAAGTGTGCTTGTGTGTTTTAATCATTATTATACACTTATGGCTCATTGAGATATTTTAAGAAAAGAAACGAAGCAGAACTATATCTTTCATGGCTATTATAAAATGATCTATTTAATAAACTTATGGAAAGAGAGTGAAGGGAAAGACTAAGAGGCGAGGTTTGGTATGTTTTTTATAGATACATTATCTGTAGAACTATGGATAACAACTTTAGCGATCAGTTCTCTTTATAGATATGCCCCTGCCTTTTAAGTTCTTTAAAAGCACTTTCTTATTTCACGTTAAGAGTAAAAATGTATTCTTAAGGAGGATTTTTTACGTGGTCCTTATCACCCACATAATAAAATATTTCCTCTTATGAATGTATCTTTTGTTAAATCAACTTAAAATTTTCGAATGTTTTTTTGTGCACATTTTTTTTAAATGCGGTCCGTATTGTGTGTTGTGTATGTACCACAATTTTGTTTGATCTGTCAATATTTGTTTTCAGCTATGCTCCGAAGAATGCTATTTGAACAAATCAGTGGAAGTAAAAGGCTGCGTAGATCCTTTCTTTATTGCATATCCAAACATGGAAAAGATTTGTACAGGTAACATCTTATTACAAAATATGAAATATTTTTAATAAAACTATATTATAATTTTATTAAAGTAATCATTTCATTATCAACCATATAATGGGATTTTTTTTGTTGTTCTTATATATTTTTTTAAACAGTCTATGAATGAATTAATTAGTTCATAATACGCATGATTTTTTACATGTTTTAGAACTGATTTATTGATTGTTTTTAATGTTGAGTTCACAGAAATAGCTCTCACACACACAAAAGTCACTGGCGGAAAATCCAAGAGGAATTTTCTAAATGATTTTGTGCTACTGGTCTTCCTGACCATCCTCGGACAACAGCCACCTATTCCCTCAGTCTTTGTTTAGAATTTTTTTTTCACCCCATAGAAAGTATATTTTAACAGATCAACAAAACAACAACAAAAAATTATTAAAAATAACAAAATTCGACACTAAATACGAATTCAAACGAGTCATTTATTTAAATAAGGCCATTACTGCCTATTAATACTTTTTCCATTGCGAAAGATCTTATAATTTTGAACCATGGTCAAGAGACAAGGTCGACAACTAAATTGACATCTCACGCCATCTTGAAGATTTAGGTACTTGACAGAAAGGTAATGTAGTGATTTTGATTCATCTCATCTTAAGAAAATGTGATTACAAGTTTAAACGCATAAAATTAACCTATGTTATTTATACTGCTTTAATTCAAAATTTTTATTTTTTGTCAGACACATAGATATAAAAGTACATATCTAAAAACTTATGCAATTTTTTCACAACTTTTTAACACGGTTTTTCGAAATAAAGGGATGCATGTTACATCGGCCAAGGCTCAAAGTCTTTCTGTTTGCGTCGTCTAGAACTTCAAAGAGGGGGTTCCAGCTCAGGTGTCGACCTCGTTTCTTGACCTTGGTTCAAAATTATGAGGTCTCATATTGCTTCAGAGTCCGACGTAAGCTAAAATCAAATCAAATCAATTCACCCCATAACTAGTTTGCCCGAACACCGTACGGGCTACCAAAGCTGGTTATAACCAGTTTGCTCTCACGCTGTACGAGCACTGATATTATCTTCTTTTTATCTTTGATTAGTATACATTTTTATTTCTAATAGGAAAATTATTAGTGCTAGTGTTTTTAAGAGATGCAGTTTGTCCTTGGTACCAAAATACTTCTCATCCAGAATTTTCTTTGCGATGAAGGCGGGAATTTTCCTTTGAAGGCAGAAATTTTGATTCTTGAAAGTATTTGATAAAGAACAGGTATTGGAAAGGCAATGTACAATTTACTGCTTGAGAAGAAAAGGAAAGTGAAAGATAATCGAAACATGCTGTTATTATCCCCGTCCCCCATTGCTATGTAAGACTTAGTATATTACCATGCTTCAAATATATAAACATATATATATGCACATACATATGCATATGGTGTGCATATATATATGCACTCAAGCACAAAATCCTCACCCGCTTGAAAAAGAGGTGCAAACATGAATTTTTTGTAAGTATAAGAGAAATTCTTTTAAAATATGTGAAACATTCTTCACGGCATGCAGCGTGTACGTAAAGCAAACACATTTAAGCGTTCTTGTGTTGCACAACTGTAAAATGAAAGCTAGTGTGAAAAGTTTAAAATTAAAAATTCAAATAAAATTCGATACTTACTAAATATCGCAACAATTGCCAACTCTATTAATAACTCGCCAAATTGATAGCTCCGATTTCGCGTGTGTCATATGATTTCGTGTGTGTCTTATGAGTCGTTCTCGGTGAATCAGCAACCAGGTGCTTCATTTCATAAAATGTCTCTAATAAGTTGCGACAATACATAAAATTTTTTTCCATTTTCGCATTCTGCACATTTTTTATTGCGTAATACGCAATAAAAAATGTGCTTTCTTTTGGAACGTTTGGGCAAAAAAATTGACTGCTTAAGGGGTTAAGTAAAGTACTTTTGTTTTATTTTACATAGGTTGAGGATAGAGTGGAACGCATTCCTCTTTTATATTTTATAAATTGTATCATTTTGCATGGAATTTTCTTATATGTATTTTAAATAATATGTTTGCCTTGTAAAAAAGGAATTAAGTCTTCTTTTTCAATTCCTACTATCAACTAACACTCTCAATTTATTTATTTATCTTGGTGGAATTTTCCATTGTTAATAAAATACATTTTAAAGCACTCACTTGAGCTGAAATTTTTCATACGTGACTATTTTGGGTGACAATACAATAATTTATTCATAATTAATAAAAATTAATTGATTAAAACTAATTATTTAAAGAATTACAAATACAGCCACGTTGGCATCATTTTTGGCGAATTAGCAACCTTTTTGGCGACTTGTGTCAAAACTTGAGGTTTTTCTCGCGTTTTAAAGCATTCAGTTGAGCTGCAATTGATTGTTTTGATGACAATACGATACCTTAATGGTAATTAATAAAAATTAAATACCACTTAATGTTGTGATTCTGTCATACGTACATACATATTTATATTAATTGTAAATATTTAATAAAAAGCAGCTAAAATAAAATTTTCTCTGTTGATCTAAGTAGGAATTGACTTAAATGTTTTTTGATATTACTTGTTTCAGACGAAGTTCAACCATACGTGTATGAGAAATGCAGAGATTATTGTCGTCCTGCTTGCTTGTAAGTACTTACCTCAAAATAGTTCTATTTTGGGGTCCAAAATACTAATGCTAAAATTATTATACTTGAATGTTTTAGTAATAATTTTAATTGAATTCCAGTTCCGCCAAATTATCTACATATGAAGGTCACCCAAAGGAAAGTGGCATTGCTGCATAAGTCTCCAGTTTGAAGAGAAAGATCACTGTGCATGTCCCTATAGAGATAGCAGTGTGTTGGGATGCATGTGATATTGTCAGATCCCGCCAGATGCTTGTGTGATGGCGTGAGAGCACGTTAAGGTATCCGACTGCGTTCGGAACCGTGATTTTGCAAAAGCGTATACATGGATAATATTTATGATATTTAGTGTCACTTTAATTAGAAAATGTATATAAAAGGGTTTTAAGAATAGTATTACAATAAAAAATTATTTAAGTACATTATTTTGACAAAAAATGAATATAGAATGACCCATTTTCAAAATATTCTCCTTTTGTGAAAAATGCTTCTATTATAATAATATTTTGCTCGTATAGATATTTATATATAACATTTGTATATAATATTTGCTCCCTCTTAGACCTCTGTACAGAGGCACAACTAGAATTTTTGAAATATATAACTTAAAAGTGAGTTTATTCATGTTTTACGACAACAGAGAAGAGAAATTTTAAGTAAAAAAAATCACCGATAATTATTTCAATTGGTTGTAACTCTGAAAATAATGTGATTTTTTCAACAAAAAAAATAGTTCAGACTCTCTGGAGAAGTCTTTGTTTTATATAAGCGAATTATTATTTTTTTAGAAGCCTTTTTTATAAATGGAGAATATTTTGAATAAAGGTTATTCTAACTTAATGTTTTGCCAAAATATTGTATTTAAATAATTTTTTTTGTGAAAATGTCCTTAAAGCAATAGAATATACATGTATTCTAATCTAAGTGACACTAAATATCATGAAAATTATCCATTTTTACGCTGTTTTAAAATCACGTTTCCGAAAGTAGTCAGATACTTTAATCATCGCTCGCATCATATGGATACCTCCAAACAGTTTGCCAGTCAACGCTATTGCATGAACTGGGAAATAATATCGAGAATTATTGATGTGGCATGCTGTCGGGCGGGGTTATTATCTTACATGATAATGCTGGTCATTATAGGGCTGTGGCATGCCAAACATTATTACGGCAATTCGCTGGAAGGTACTGGACCCCCTTAAAGCCCGGACTTTTCAACGTGTGAATACCACACCTCTGGTCTACTCCAGAAAGCTTTAAGGGACGGTGGTTTCTCGACGATGACGAGGTCCAAGCTGGTGTTGAAGATTAGTTCCACAACCAACATCGGAGCATCATCATGCCGTGTACCACTGGTACACTTTTTTCAACCTTCAAGGTGACTTTTTCTAGCCTGTATGTTACGTCTGTATTAACTTTTTTCCTTTGTTTACTAATTTAAATTAATAGCATTATACCATTTATCAAACCAACTGTAGTGCCATTTTCATTTGGGCGGCCCTTATAATAAGAATCATTACATGATCTAGTTTCCAATCAGGGCAGCTATAGTTTAAATGGAATAATTGCATTGCAACCATTATATCAGGGTTAATTTAGAAATAATCTTGAAAACGTGATAAAAATAAGTTATAATAAAATAAGTATATAAATACTGACTCAAATATAGCCTTTGTTATCCGAGTGTGTGGCGTTTAGAATTATAAAGACTATGTTAAGTTGATTCATGGAATCTGCATCTGATTATGCTCAGATTTCTTTTTTTAAATTCGAATAACTTACAGATCTACTTGCATTTCTTTTTTTATTTTAATGCTGAAAAAGAGTGTATCTATTCATATTTTTTTATGTTAACTACGTAAAAAAGTCCAAGTAGATCAAGAATGTACCAAATATTTACAGAAACTAACTTAGATAGTCATTGTGCTTGATATGTTCGCTAAAGTATAATAAACAACTACTTTATTTAAGACTTTTTTAGAAATAATAATTGAAATTAATTGATATTTCTAAATATAGTAAACGATATTTAAATTTTAATTCAACAATAGTGCTTTTATAAATTAAGTGGAAAATTAAAAGGAAAATTATTCATTGGAATGTATGTATAGTTTTATAGTTTTTAGCTATGGGTTGCATAACAGTTTTTCTAATTTTTAGAATCGGTAAAAAAATTCAAAAATTATGTTTCTCATTGTCTTAAATTTCTACTTTAAATAATTCATCGACCTTCATTTTTTTATTCAGTTTTTATAAATTATTTTTTAATGATTATTATTTTTCAGAAGAGAAGATATAACAGCAGATGTTCAAGAGCAATCTCCGTTGACCATGAATACAGTTAAAGCCTTTTTAATATTCGTTTTTTTGCATGATAATGTCGATTCAAAAAATAATAATTGATAATATTTTATTAATTAAATTATTAATACTTATGTTATTTATATTTTCATTTTTTTTCTGCAGCGAGGAAAAGAAAAACACAACGAGTAAGACTTGTAGAAACACAATCCTTTTCTTCTGATATTTAGTTACTACATTTAACATTGACTAATTAGTTAATAATACTATTGATCCCCTTTTTATGTATTAATTTATTATTTTATTACATATTGAATCCTTTCTCTTTTATTCTTTTTTAAAGGATTTGTAATTTATCATGAAAACTCTTCGATATAATCATTAATGTCCCTCATTAAGTATTTTTTTAAAAATAAATGTAAAAAAAATAATTTTCCTGTAAATTTGTAATTAATCAGTATTAATCAACTCATAACAGTTTTCAATATGACCAACTAAACTGTTCAGTAAATTTACTACTATATTTGTAATTTCTTAGAAATATATTAGTTACTTGAAAAACTAATGATTGCTGTGCAATAATTAAATCTAGTTTGATATAATTATTTTTTACAGATGTTTATCCGTAATTACAATTTCATTTAACCGAATGGAAGTCGTTCAGTACAGTTATTCTGCAAAATATGAGGTAGTTGTCAATATTTTTCCACATATTTTACATCTTAGATAAATACAGAAACTAATTGATTAAGAAATTAATACTTGCAAAAAATATATTGGTGAGTTCAGCCTTTAAAATGATAATTTTTTTTTATTTTATCTATTTGTGCAAGTTTTAAACACTAATTGATGTCCATGTAAAGAAGTTTTTGTTCAAGAAAAGTCTTAGTAAATTATATGACTAATGTATTTGTGTGTGTTCAGAGTAAAAAGTAAGGTTTCAATTCCTAAAATTTTGATAGCAATTGGTATAAAGGATTATTTTCTGTGGAGTGAGTCAGAAACTGAGATTATTTTAGAACACTGAAAGAATAAATTTTTTTTACATGAGAGTAAATTAATAACAAATGTACCGTAAAATCCGGCGTATAACGCACACTGTTGTATAGCGCGCACCTATACTTTCAAGCGGCAAATTTTAAATATATTCGCTTTAAAACGGGTACCCCCTTTTTTTCGAAATAACCTGAAACGTACACGCGCAATGCTCTTATGTTTTGAAGTAATTTATTCGAGATATTATTCCAAGCTTTTAAAAAGTAGTATAATTAAACAACTACAACTCTTCAAGTTAAGAACTAATCTTATTTTTTAAAATAAACAGTATTTCGATATATGTAGAAGTCTAATTTTTTTTCTAAGCTAAACTGTTCTATTATATTTTAAAAGCTCTTCTTTTTATACCAGGCGTATAACACGCACCCGTGAATTTCGATCTTATTTTTTGAGTTAAAAGTGCGCGTTATACGCCGGATTTTACGGTAATTAAAACTTCCTATCGTTTAATAAACATGTTTCCAATACTTAAATTTTTGAAAAATAATCTTTTATATACTTTTACAAAGTGATGAAAAAGAAGCAATATTATGCTCATGTAAGAAAAATAATAATGCGTTTTATGAAGCAATAATTGAATATCACTGTTATGATGCCCTGTGCTTAATTTGCTTGTTAAAAAAATTGTGTATTACAGAAATTCTAAATTCAGATTCTTTTCGGGAATATACTTATTTCTTAAAGGTTTTAGGTATCGTATCTTAGTGAAATTTTTTTTATTTGGTCTTAAATTACTTCCCATGATGCATAAAAATAATTTTATTATTTTATCATTTTAGAGCATTTCTCTGTTTTCATATATCGGTGGTTACTTGGGTTTATGGCTAGGAATTTCCCTTGTAGCCATTTGCGACGCCATAGAAACAGCACTACTCATTATTCAGTGGACGTGGCAGACAATTCGAAGACACAGAAGGACTAAGAACAAGGCTCATTACAAACATTCTTTTAGAACGAACGAAGTACCTCAACAAATGTGGATAATATAATCCTAATGTTGTAGATAATTATGAAAAAAAAAATATAAGATACTTCAGATCAAAATATATCCAATCATTTTTTTTGAAACAAATAAATAATGAAGAAGTGTAAGTCAGAGGTGTCAGACTTTCAATTTTGACAAAATGACCGAAAAACTCGAACATTGCTGCAATAAATTTTGTACGAAGCGTTGTGATTTCCAGGAACTAGAAAATTTTTAAATGAGACCATATTTTAGTTTATAAAACAGAGGAGCATTCTCAAAAGATTCAATCCAGTGTTATTTCAAACAATCAAAACGACAGAAACGTTTGGAGAAGTGTGAGGCAACCGAAGAAGAATACTTAGAATTATATTGCTTGAAGTGTAACATTGTGCTGTATCTAGTACAACTATTTTTTACCCCTTCCAGGTTCATTTTATTTCTGGATTACGGATAAAATGTCAATTCCTTATACTTATTTCAAAACATACTTATCTTTTTGAACATAATAGCACCATTTACATACAAAATTTCCTAAAAATTAAAATGTAAAAAAATCTATTTAAATAAATGAATAAGTTTCCAGTACTTTTGGCTTTCTGCATGGCGAAAATTATTTGGAGTCAATTCACACTAACTATAAATATAAAGCTTGGAATACCTAGCTTTTATCTTGAGTTATAGATTGTATTTACATCTGTTGCATTTACATAAATGATTATGAAATTATTAATCAAAATTTGATCGTGTATGAAAAATTCGAAAACACGGTACTGACCTTTAAAACTTTAAATGGATTTATCTCAAGTTTTTAAGTTTCTCGATAATCGTGTATTTAAACTGCTGAGGCCTTTTTTTATTTATTCACTATAAAGTTTTTAAACTTTTTCTAGTGGTTTTGTATAACATGTTTGATGATTCTGTGCATGGAATAAGGGCTTATGTGAATAGATATTTCTAAAAAATCATCAAAGCTAGATACAGCTGTTTTTGTTGGACTTTATAGTGTCTATCACGAAAAAAAATTATAAATACAAAAGTATCCCTCGTAATGCCAGTCCGATGCACGGAATTGTAATTAACGCTTCTGAATATTTTAGAAAAAAATTGTGCAAAAATATTAAAATTCCTTGGAGTAATGGAAATTTTAAAATATTGATATATTTTTCAAAAAATAAAAATAGTGGTTTGTTTAAAATAGCGTTTTTATTGTGAAATGTATATTTCATGTGTGTTGAAATAGTGTACATGTAAACATTTTCATATAAATACATAAATAAAAAAACTGTGAACATAGTATCGTTTTCCCTGAAATGCAGATTAAATCAAATTAAAAAAAATATAGGTGATGAATTAATGTTGAATGCATACAGTATTTTGTGGTTATAATATGTTCAATTATAAATTTAGTAATTTGCCTTTAACACGTGAAATTCATTGATGCAGAGAAGTTCATAATTGTACATTCCTTGGTTGAACACATTTATTTCTTAAGTACACTTGGGTTTCATAAGTTTAATAATTAAATAGCAATAGTAATTTATAATTTTTTGAGTGCATTAAATTGAAAAGAAAACTATCTGTATATATTACACCTTCTTTGAATGGACTTAGTGTATTTATTTGATGATATGTTCAAATTTTACGTTCATTTTAGTAACATTCAGTAGCATGATATATTTTTGTGTTTCTGATATCTTTCACTCATTATAGACGAAATAGGTCAAATGTGTAAAATTTGAAAACATTTATAAGGATGAAAACTTTCAATAAATTTAATAATGAGGCATCAAAAACAGCGATTTTTGTTTTAAATTGTGTGTGTGTGTGTACATGAGGATATCAAACAAAAACAGAAATCAGTATAGTTTTTGAATTATATAAAATACTTTTATTTTTCTAATGTACCAGTGCAACAAAAGAATTTGTCATTTCATACCTGTTATTACTAAAAATCAGTAAACATATCTCTTCCATCAGAAGGCATATTATCACATAGTGAAAAAATGATTTTCTATAAAGTTTATATTTAAATGCCTTTTTACTTTTATTGATGCGATATTTCTCAAAAAGCATTTTTATAATATTTCAAAATATATGCAGATTTTACAACATTTTCTTCATAAGAAAATTTAAATATTTACTGTATTTTTAATACTGTATTTAAAATGTGTTAAAACTGATTTCAATGAAACTTGACCAGTACATTAAATTTCTCTCTTGATATTCCTTAGATACGAATAAGTATATACAAACTCAAATTCGATTTAATCCCTGAATTGATTTCAGTTTTTCCCAACAATAAAATGAAATCTTGGTTAATTTCACTCACACAGTGTTTTGTTTTAAATCAGTAAGTTATCTCTCTCTTATAAAGTTTTTTTTAAGGTGATGAAAACTTCTTTTAAAATAATTTCCCAGTAATAAAACGAAGTGTTCCACTAGATTCATTCATTGTCTTATTTCCGAATCACGAAGAAGTATTTGTGTTTCCCATTAAAAAGCTAGTTCTTTACCATTTCCAGATAAAAAACCTTTCAATAATAGGTTTAATATAATCTCTCTTTTTAATCGAAAACCATACCCACAACAAGTGTTTTCACAGAAGACGTTTTGCAATGACAGTGAAATTTTCAATAACTGTATGTCGGACCTGATATAAAAGTGGTATAATTGGTTTTGAATATTTCCTTTACTTGAAAATAGAAAACCAACTTATCCAACGAGGAATGTGTCTAACAAACCTTTTATTGAATATCTGTTATTTTATCCTCAAGTCATCTGAAGGATTTGATATATTCTATTCCTCAATTATCATTAAATCTTGATACTACGTACAGATTGTCGAACTTTTGACATAGATTATTGGTAAAACGCAAATAAAATGAAATTTTTACTCTGATCTTTATTCAAATCTAAAATTATATTATATTTTGAGCAAAGAATTTTGATATAAGTTTAACTTGCCACTTCTAAATCAGTTATCTTGACGCAAAGTTTGATTTGCTGCTACTGAATCAGTTATCTTGACATTCTACTTTTGGATAAAATATTACCTTGAAGAAAAGTTTGACTTTCTTCTTTTGGAGGAAATGTTTCCTTTATGTAAGGTTTGACTTGCCACTTCTGAATGAGTTGTTATCTTGGCGCAAAGTTTGACTTGCTACGTCTAGTTGAAATGCTATCTTAATAAAAAGTTTGAATTTCTATTTTTGGATAAAGAGTTTCAAAGAGCAGCCCTTTTTAGACAAGATTTCTTTAATGATTAATGTTTAATAATTACTTAAATAATGTATATAAATACGAAGTTGTGCTTCAAAATAATTGAGGCATTCAGCAAGCTGTTCCTTGCATTGGATCATTTGATCTTGAAATGACGTGGTAAACTCTGAGCATTTTTTTCACCAGTAAACCAAATTCTTCCATATCTACTGCTGTGTCATCTGGCATACCACTTATTGGTGAAGAAGCAATTTTATAAGCGTTGAAATCGGGCACATATACATGAATGTCGTCGCTTCCATCCTACAATTAAAAAAACTCCAATGGATCATAAAGGCTAAAAATAACATAAACATAACAGAAACCAAACCAGACTAAAACATAAAACAAAAACTGATTAAACATACAACAAATGCAAATTTTGAGTTGAAAACTATTTTACACTTTAAATTCTTAAGATGGCCACATAAATTTGAGAATATTCATCATGTTGTCTCAATAAGAGAACATTTGCTAGTGTAGTAGCTTAAGTACTTTCAAACATTATCTAAAACGTGCAATAAGCTATTTCAATCAGAATAGAAAATACTAATAAAAAGGTTTAAAGAATTAAGGGACCCTTCAAGTGAAAAGGATACGGGATTAGAGATTGATGGTATTCTGATATTAATCGTTTGAAGATGTGTATTACGAGGAACTCTTTAAATTACTTAATTATAGAATAATTTTTCAAGCACAGATTTCAGTTATCAATTTATATGCAAGACAGTTAGCTAAGAACAATAGAAAAATCAATGTTTGTACAAATATGAGACTCTTCTTGAAACTTTTGACCAATACAATGAAAAAATGTTACTTGAATAAGATTAAAATAAAAACACTCCTCAAAATAGTAAACTTATTAATACACTATCTGGTAAAAAGTATACGGACTCCCCCACACTCCGGACTCTGACGTAACTTGATTATTAAAAGAAAGCCATAAAAGTGTTCGTAGTTATTTGTAAGACCATATTTATGCACTTTTTTGACAAGGAGTAAGTCAAAGGAGCTTAAGGACTTTATATTGAGATACCTTAGTAGGAAATGGTTCGTGGGGTACTTTAGACATTCTACAGAAGCCAAAGTTCATTAAGATTGATGTAATTGTAAGGCGGAAACGTCGAGGCAAACCGATTAAAAATTAGTGAATACCGATCGTAGGACTCAACAGAAAAACAGGGAAACAAAATTGCAAGTCCTCATTGGGTGAAATAAATTAGGACTTTCAAAGTCCATAAGTGCTAGCAGCAAGACTGTTTGACGACAGTTATAAAACTGGGATCCCATGGTCGCTTAGCCGCCAACAAGCCGAACATCACTTTCCAAATGAGAAATGTTGATTGCAATGGTGCAAAGCTTATCGTTATAGAACTGTGGACATGTGGAAAAATTTTCTTTGGAATAAAGAGACTCGTCTTACAATCTGAAAGTTCAATGGACGCGTCTGGATTTGGCAAAGTGCTTTTTAAGTCACTACATTGTACCGACTGCAAAATTTGGTGGTGCCAACAACATGGTATGGAGATGTTTTTCATGGCTTGGCTTGGGTCCCTCAATTCATGTGGTTGGAAATATGAATTCCGAGATGTGTAAGTAGACATTCTAGACTATGCTACTCTTTCAACTATATGGAAATATTTCGGGGAATGCCCTTTCCCTTCCACCCGGATAACTGCTCCATTCACACATCGAGACTTGCATAGCCATAGTTTGACGAAATGCGTGTTAAAAATAGACTGGCATTCTCAGAATACCAATTTAAGTCCCAAAGAACACCACTGAGATTAATTAAAATACAAATTACGAAGCTAGCCAAATCGACCGTCCTCACTGCCGGCGCTCAATTTAGCTGAGATGGACGCCTGGAAGTCAAGTCCTATGATCGCTTATCAAAAACTGGTGGAAAGTATCCCCAGATGTGTGGCGATTGTAATCGATGCAAAAGGTGAACCCGATAATATATACCACATAGATATATAATATATACCACAAGAATTTATAAGTTCATATCACTAGGTGTTCGAATGCCTTTGACTAAGAAGTGTATCAATTGCGTTAAGGCACAGCAACACAATATTCAAAATTAGACTGCACATCATTACGCCAAAATGGCAAGACTTTTTGCAAATGATTTAAAATTTTTCACATTCTTCCTGAAACGCATGCTTCATTGACATTTTATTTATAATATGAATGTGCAGACAGGAATAGCTCTAAATCTTGAAATCATGTTAAACTATATCTTTACCCCTTTTTGCACGTCGGTAATAAATAGTAAACATATATTTTGATTAAACATGGATTTTTCTTATTATCCTTATGTAAACTTAAAATTAAAAACATTTTCTAGTGTTCTTGTGATGCTGCTGGAGATTAAGCCAATGTGTTTGATCTCGTACCTATATCATATACTACTTTTACCTTACAAAAGCTTTACCATGAATTGGTGAAAGGTAACTTCGAATAAACTGGAAAACGAAAATACTTACGGAGGACTCACTGACAAAGACTGCATTGACATCGATTCCTCCCAGCGCATAGCTTCCTTCATGAAGATCTGAAAGGGTCTTGCAGATGGCAGTGGCTATTTTCAACAGATGCCTTGGTCTCAAACCCGGTACTGTCCTCAGATACTGCAGTAAGCAAATATATCCATGGGGAGGTTGGAAGGGTCTAGAGTTCAGCTGCTCACGCATCATCATACGTTTATTCTTTTCAGCACCTGAAGACAACGAATGAGTGAGTAAGTGATTATTAACTCACTATACAGCAACACGAGAGCTACTGGTGACGAACTTCGTAAACTTGAAGCACGGTCGAAGATAATATCTAAGCTGGCACCCCTATCTCTGAATTTTCACATCACACCAACGGGAAGAGTTTGCCTCGATAGTTTCAACATGCAACAGCCTCACTACATGGCGGGTCTTCAGTGGTACTCTGAGGCTCAAACTCATTACACCTCAGCTTCGAGACCTTGAATTTGACCTCTAGTATACCGGTAGAATGAGAATCGTTACCGCACATTTTATACTTTTATATTTGAATTTGAAGTTGTTAATCAATACAATATTCTGAAATAAAGGATTATAACAATTCTGGGACAGCACTAATATTAAATGTGGATTTTTTAAATATTTTTCTGACAATTTTTGGAACTTGTTATTTTTTTCATACTTTTATTAAATTTCATATTTAACATACTGTATAAATATATTTAAATAATATATATTAATTGATAGGGCTCGGTGGTCGAGTAGTACCGCTTTGCGATTCCACGCCATGAGTCCCTGCTGGGCAAGGTCGACTCAACCTTTCATCCCTATTGCAGTGAGTCGATAAATGATTACCAAGCTTGCTTGGGGACTTAAACACTGGGGTTCTCGCTTCAGACTGACCACCTGATTGCGACATCTGCTCATGCACCTCGACGCCCAATGGTCACGTATACTGGGATGGGCGCAGTAAGCCCTGGCCCTCATGGACTATTGCGCCTCTGGGTTTGAGTTTGAGTATATTAATTAATACAGATTAATACATACATTAATTTTTATGATTATTATTATTATATATATATTTGATGCAGCGTCGTAATTATATTTTAGCGAGTAAAAATGTTCAAAATTCTTCTATTAAACTTTTTTCTAACCCCCACCCCCCCGCTTGTTTGTGTGTGTGATCGAACTTACCAAATGTCGTGACATGCTGCCGTTTTCAAACATGGATAGAAAACGAATATTACATTTGGCAACATATTATGATTTAGCAACTTTTAAGAATGGGATATTCGGAAATCACACACAACTAGAAAAGGAAGGGGGAAAGGTTGCGGGAGGGTTGTAGATGAAAATTCCATTTTTGAACAACCTGATCTACAGACTAGCTTAAAAAAATATAAAAGTTTGAAACCTTTTTTACTTACCGATAGGTGTACCGGAAAGTCTACTGGTATAAGTGTTTTTCCCATCTTTTTTGTTGAGTCCAAATCTAGATAATAATCTTGACTGAAAATGTAAGGATGAAATCGTGTAAATCAAAGGATTTGTAGCAGAATTCAGAGGTAGAACAAAGATGGCTGTCCAAGAATATGCTTCTCCTATAAAATAAATAAAAGTTCATGCGAAAATGTTGATTCATAATTAAGATTAAAAGAAATTTCATTCTTAAGGAAAACCCAAAATGATGTTTGGGAAATACAGTCGAACCTCTGTATTGCGAATTTTTCTATAGTAGCGAAGTGCATTTTCTATATAACAAACTTTTTCTTTTGTGATTCAATTTCTTTTCTCCCTATTTTTATAGTATTTCTGAAAAAATTTCAAGTTATTCTCTCTTTAACACATTTTATGGTGGTCATAAATCATGAACTGGTTTTGTTAGATCCTAACTCACCCAGAGCAATGGAGTTCTGACGTTTCATTCAAGAAGTGCAACTTTTAACCCCCCCCCCTTGTCTAGTTCAATAGAAACATCTTCGATATCCCCTTTCACCCTAAGTGGAGCTTTCTCGCGTTCCCGTGTTCTAGTTATAAAATAATGAATGTGTAATATTACTTGTATGCTTTAAATTAGAAAATGTCCTTAAAATTCATTAATTGTAATATAAAATTATTTCCTTAGTATTGAAAATACAGTGTATTTCTTCGACATTCTTTTTTCTTGTTTTCCTTGCAGTTTTTATTTCTTTTTTGATGGGTAAGATATATAAAAAACATTTGTTGATTTAAAAAAAAAGGTGTGAAAAATTGATTTTTTAATATATAGTGTTTATGAATTGCAATTTTTTTATGTCGTTTATTAAGTATATTACAAGATGAACCTCTACATAACAAATTTTCCATGTAACGACTTTTTTCCTGGGATTTAGAGACTTCGTTATGTACTGTATATATATACACTCTATAACAAAAAAAAAATCGACTCATCAAGAAGTCGCTCGATTGTAATGAAAATTCCTGTTTTTGAGTGATTACACTTACAGATTTGAAATTTTTTAAGGATCTTTCTTTTAACGAGTGGAGATCCGTTAAGAATGGGCTTTACAGAAATTGATTCCAAAGATTAAGGGGTTAAGGAGACGTATAGATAAAAATACATTGTAATGGTCGCCCCGCGACATTAATTAATGTGTGAGGATCGGAAGGAAGATTTGCTATATTCAAAATAACTTCTATTTATTCACAACTCTGAACAACGACAAAAATTCTGTAACCCAAGTTAAGAAATGCACCAATTACTAAATATAGAAAGCAATAGTGAGGTAGACGAGATACCGGAAGACTTAAAATAATCAGATCACTTACGTCCCGGAAATACACCTTCTAATTCCAAGTGACCTAATCCAATTTAATTCTTAATCGACCAAATCATCAATCTTACACAAATAAACTCCGAGGTACTCCCGCCTTATTTCCCGTTTAATCAATGACTGCTATCCGTTAGCAGTCTAACCCCTCTCCCTCTAACTCGAAAGTTTAATTTTTATATACAAGTCTTAATTTACATAATTATATCTTCTTCTTCGGAGGAAGGTTTCTAATAGAATAATTTTTAAAGACGCAATATTCCTCAAGAGGATTATTAGGGGAAGGAACGCAGATGGACCCATTACAACATCCATTTTTTAACTGTAAGACCTACGTACTTTAAATTTGTTAAGCATGTTTTTTGTTGAGGAAAGATCTATTAATGAAGCCCAGAGGCTAAGTGGTTAGTGCATCGCGCTTCCACACCACAGTGACTGCAATAGCCGAGTGGTCAAGGTATCGGATCGTGGCTGACCTTGTCACCCCAGTAGTTCGACCCCAGTACCACTAAAGACCCCCGTGTAGGGGAGTGATGCACGTTAAATCTGTCGAGTGCTCAAACGTCCTCCCGTTGGTGTTGTGTGGTAGTTAGGAGAGGGGGTGCCAGCTCAGGTGTCGTCCACGTCACTTGACTATGGTTCAAAATTACGTGGTCCGTCGCCAAAATCCCTCGTGTAGCTCAACAGTGAGACGTTAATATTCACTCATTCCACACCAGTGATCTGAGGTTTAAACCCCGGGCTGGGCAGGGTTGACTAAGCCTTTCATCCCTTCAATGGGTCGATAAAATGAGTACCAAGCTTGCTTGGGAACTTAACACTGGGGGTTTTCACGTCAGACTGACCACCTGACAGGAACATCTGCTCGTGCACCTCAAAGCTCAAAGTCGCGTATACTGAGTTGGTCATAGAAGGCCTTATCCTTCATGGGATGTCGCGCCACTGAGTTAAGTTAAAGATCTGCTAATGGATCTCTTAAGGAAAGGGTCCCTGGAATTATGGTGGTGTATGGTTGAAAAAGAGATTTTTTTGGACTATTGAAACTGCAGACTTGAGGTCTTACAGGTGAGTTTCTTTTGTTTGCTATAAATATGCTAAAAACTAGTATTGCTGGAATGGAATTCGGATGGAGGCTGTGAGGGTGTAAAAATAAATAGACTTCAGTCTTAGATATTTAAGTCCTTTTTAAATCAAGAGGTGATGGCTATAACAATGTTTTCAATGCATGTAAATTATTAAGGGTATGACTCATATATCTGTTAATATCTTAAAATCTGTTTATAATAGTAAGAGGCCTGTGCCACTCTCGCGAGCACCTAGATGTGTGTTTGGGGGGTGAAAGGAAGAAACATTCGATATGATTCAACTAATCTATTTTATTTCAACACTAAGAATAGACACAATTTCAAGTAATAATATTAAGAGAATATCTCAAGGAAAACCGTGAAAGTGGAGCAACGACAGTAAAAAGTGAGCTATTAGGTGACTAACAAACTGGATCCTTATCTTAATTAAGGATGTAACCAATCATCCTATTTAATATAATCTTATTTCAATCTTAGTGAACAATCATCACTTAAAGGTTTCCTTCTAACAATAATTAATTCACTCTAATTCTAATATTTTACTTTTAGTAGCAATCTCACCTGTCTTGAATATATCTTCGCTCCTTCTCCCTCTCTAGCTAGAAAACCTCACCTATTTATAGTAAGTTAATTTATGTATCACAATTATCTTCTTTCGAAGGGTTGGTTGTGAGTAACGCGAATTGATAGCCCAAAGATTTCCCAAGAGGATTAATTCGAAGATCTCGTGTAGATCCGTCACATATTGATACAACCTTATGAAATACCCAGAGAAGTAGGTGGAAAATTGCTAGTATAGTTAATATATCCACAGTAAATTGAAATTTTTTCATAATTAAAGGGCTCTTTTTATGTACTTCATTTCGATTTCAATAAATCGCTTCAGATTATTTCAAGTGAGAGAGTGTTTGTTAAGGTAGCAATATATAGCAACATGATTACTTTGAGTAAAGTACTCTCTAATTTCGAGAAGAGAGAGTTACATTTTCGCCACACTATAAAGCAACACGAGGCTATTGGCGACGAGCCTTATAACTTTAAACCATGGTCAAGTGACGAGGGCGACACCCCAGAATTAGTACTTTATCTCCTTTCCACATCACACCAGTGGGAGGACGTATGAGTCTCAACAGATTAACCCTTTATCTACGCTATTATGATTTACTGCAGTTTTTTTCATGCAATATATTTTTTTGAATCACTACATTGAAAATTAAGGGATATTCATAAGCAAAATACTCAACTTAGGGAAAATTAGTCCGTTAGAGCTAATTAATCTATTAAAAACATTCAACTGTAAAATTAATTATATACACTGTTCACTTATAATAAATAGTCAAATCGTTTTCTAAGGTATTCATTAACATATAAGAAATAAGACACTTAAATTTTGGCATTAACTATTTTTTCGGGACAAAAATGATAATATTCGCTATTCGCTGATATCGCCGTCAGCTGAAAACGCAATTTATGGTATAAAACTATTCGCCTTACTCTCTAAAATACTCATCATAGAATTCGTGCTGCCATATATCTTGGAAGAGTGGATTTCAAAGAATATTCCTGCTAATTATCGTCACAGAGTATTCGTAAAAATGGTTATTCTACATAATTTTAAAGTGAGTGGTACTTATAAGTACTATCGGTAGATAAAGGGTTAACGGCGGATTTTTGATGGCACTAGGACTAGAACTCACGACTCACTGGCCACGAGTTCGTGACCATGACCACTTGAGTATCACAGATTTTATTGTGAGAAGTAAAGCAATAAATTAGTTATGAAACTTTTGTAATTCGTTTACGAATACTAAGAATTGTATATGTTAATTACTTTTGTAAATAAAAAGTATGGAGCTAGAATGTTTGGTCTGGGTTTCTGAAAAGTAATTTTAAAGTAACGAGTTTTTAGATTCTGGATTTGTTTCTTAAAGTTGATTATTTAGCAGGTATACTCATGATGAAACTCTACTATTTATTATATAATACAGAAAGGCAGGCTTTTCTGATTTAGTTTTACGTTCATGACACCTCGGACACAAGTCCACAACTATGACCAATAAGGTTCCTTGCTCTAAGATTATTCCACAAATTAAGTAGCTTAAAAATTTGATTTTATTTTTAAATTCCATAGGACTTCGTGATTAGATCTATTTGCCGCTTACCACTTATTATTATTGCTATACCTATATCACTCACAAGGAAGCATACTTTTGTAATGAACTGCTTTAATGCAGAAAATCTAGCATGGAAATGATTTAAAATAAGTATTATCTATTTTTTAAAATCAATATCGGGCAAATAAAAATAAAGGGCCATTTTACCCTTTACACCCTTTCTCTTCATTCCAAATTATATAATAATAACAATAATTTTTAGCTTTGCGTAACGTAAAATATCAATTTAGGTACATTATTAAATGATAGATGATAAAAATTGATAAAATTCGAAAACAAAATATTATTCAATTAAATAATACTTGAAAATATGTATTGAATATTCAAAAGTTAGGAAAGGTAACTTACCTGGTATATTCACACCAGACATAGCAAGTAAACCCATAACTATAATGGGAAACCAACACATTGAGTTCGTTAGGACAATCAGTGCCATCTGTCGTCCAATCTTATCGGACCTTGATTGTCGAGACATTAATCGACTCATATTTTGATAAGATTTTCTGATTGTAATGTACATATATAAATAAGCTGTCACAATGATGATGAATGCCATGAAGTTCATGCAGAAAAAAATGCCCACTGAATACTCCCAACCGGACGGTCTGTGATTGGTTATGTGTAACGCCAAACACACTCCGGAACGAGCGTAAAATCGACCTTGAAAATAAGGCTCCACTACTAAGGGAATAGCTGCCATTATAGCAGCTATTGCCCAAGATATACCTATAAGTTTATACGTAAAAGGCAAGCTGAATCTTTTCTGGGACAGTGGGAAACATAAACTAATAAGACGGTCTACCGTTATAAAAGCCAAGGTGAACACGGACACTTCACTGGATACTGTAGAGAGAAATCCACAGGCTTTGCAAAGAGTACTTCTTTTCCATTTATCAGAATTCTCGATATAGATACTTCTGTAGTAGACATCCACGCTGGCAATGATAATGAGGTAAACACCCATGAGGAAATCGGCAAATCCTAAGCTCAGAATGAGGGTGGAACTAATTGTAGCAGTAGAGTCTTTCGTTTTTAAACGCCAAATGATGACGAAAAGATTTCCCAACAAGGCGATAATGCCAAGGACCCAGAGGAAAGATCTTTGTACAGGACTGCTCATGAGATCTTCGCAAGACGATATCTCATCTGCTGGAGGAAGGCAGTTGTCTAGAGGAACTTGGGGTAGTGCCATGCAACAAAAAGTGTAAGAATCGCTATATCTGCAAAAAATGTTCAAAATAAGCTGTCTTAAAAATTCATATTGAATATAGATTACAACATTTATTCAAAAAGTCTAAACGCCTTATCACACACGCATGTCTCGGAACAACTCGAGTCTATATAACAACCGTTTCAAGGAGTTGTGAGGGTGAAGGGTTGCCGTATACAAAGCGATACGCTTTATCAGCCGCGTCTTATCTTCACATTGAAAAACTACTCACCGATTTTTCTGCTTCGGAAAATGGATTTCCAAAATTATTTCTTTTATTCCACTCGCGTTTTTGTTGACGGTCGTTTGATGAAAGGGAGCATCATTCTGTTGAAAAATTATACGACATTAAAATATTGCATTAAAGTACTATACGCCCTTTCTAAAGAGTTTGACGAAGCCGTGGCTGCCATCTCTTTACCGTCATCTTGTTTATGACGTAGGAATCCGAAGAAACCCATTGTCTGGAATTTCGACGAATTCTTTCATTTCACTGGGAAAAAGTTATTCGAAACCGTTGCTATGGCAACTGGGCAAAAATTGCTGCAAAGGTTTTCCTTTGAAAGAAAAATTGCTCCAAATACGTATACGTGTGATAAGCCTTAAACCCCTAATAACACAAGTATTAATTTCATTAATACATACTTGTGTTAGCATAGGCTTATAAATACACCGTATAAAGTTTTATTTTAAACAAACTTTTTATAGCTTTATATTTGGATGCTTAAAAATTCACATGCAAATACCTTAGCATTTGTTGAAGGTATTATGAGGACTTTTTTAAAAATAGGGATTATATAATAGGAACAACTTAAATTTTCTGATTAAATTTCGTATTTAGAAGTGGAAGGGAGGTACTGCAGGTCTAATCTGAATCAGAACTGTTATACGAGGGTTGGGGCATAAGTCATAGCAATTTTTTTTCTTGTAGATATGTGAATGGATCACAAACTTATATGTGTCGTGTGAAAGTTCTACGGTATTAGTGTGTATGCAAAATAACAGAGGGCTCTGTAATAGCTGGCAGTAGTGGAGCGAGGGCTATGAAATCAGTCATTTGGTTAGGGTCGTGTGAGATGGAAGTAACCCGTGTTGAGCCGCGCGCTGACATCAAAACAGCTGTTTTGCGTGGGAGAAATGTGATGGAATGTCACAGTGAATTAGTGGAAACGATTGGGAAAAATGCCTTATTATATCGTACAGTAGCACCGTGGGTAGGTAAGTTTCAGCAAGGACGTGTATCAACCAGTGATGAGCAACGTTCGGGACGACTGGTTAGTGTGAGGACAGATTTGGTACCTGCCATCATCGAGGAACTCATGGATTAAGACAAACGATGGACACTACTGGAGTTAGAGAGAGCAAATGGTATCATGAAACGCAAAGTCCACAGGACATTGCGTATTGAGACACGCCTACGCAAAATCGCACCACAGTGGATACTGCATGCACTGACACAAGTTCAAAGGTAGTTGCACTATGCGATATGCTCCGACCACTTTGCAAACTTGTAACAGAACGGGGATCAGTTCTTGTCACGAATAATCGCCATCGATGAATTTTGGGCCAGTGCTTACGAACCAGAACTGAAACGTCAGTCTGCAGAGTGGCAACAAGGCGGATTATCAAGGAGACAGAAGAATCTTTCCCCAGTCAAATTGATGGTCATCGTCGCGTATGACGTCAGGGATGTCATTGTTTGCCACTTTGTTTCTCATGGCAGGGAATTGACCGCACAGTACTACAGGGACTTCCTGGTGCGACAGGTATGACGTAGCATTCGGGGCAAACGTCCAGATCTTGTGGACAGTGCAATAATCCTCGACAATGCAAGACCACATAAAGCAAAGTGTGTACGGTAGCTACTCCGACATTGAGGATGGGAAGAATTGGAGCACCCACTGTACTCTCCCGATATTTTGCTTTGTGACTTTGATCTCATTCCCAAGATTAAGGAACCAATACGTGGTAGGCGGTTTGCAACACGAGAGAACATTGCTAATGCTGTGCGCCAACAGATGGCCAGATTCACAAAAGGTGTGGCAAATGCTGAGGCTGATGGTATTCAGCGCCTCCCAGATTGTTAATATGGCGTGTGGTAACAGTAGCAGGGGACTACATTGAGGATCTTTAGGCCCCGGTTTGTCATGTCAACTTTATGTGTACTGTGATGTCATTATTTTGCACCGTGAAGGCCATATTGCTCTGTATACTACAGTAATAAATTAGTGTATTACGACAATTTAGTGCTATTCATTGTCCACACATGTGGATAACACCTTGTCCTTTAATCTGTAAATGTAACATTTTTCAACCGGACTGGTATCTTCAAGAAAAAAAAACTGTTGCCTTGACTTTTGCCCCAACCCTCATTTATCGCGTAATATATATGGCCAAACAAAGCTACGAGGAATTTACTGGATGCAAGTTTTGCCGTTTTCTTTTACGGAAACTTCATTTTCGAAAAAAATGCACCAAGGCATCATCAGCTATATGTCTTGCATTATTTTTCGATATAGTCACTAACGACATTAAAACATTTATCGTGGCGTGCGATTATTTTAATGAAACCACTCTGGTAAGATTTGTATCCTTGCGATGTAAAAATTTGTTGCACAACTTGCAATGTTGTTTTCATTTGTGGATGTGGAGAGACATCGACTTTGACCTTAAGCTTCAACAATCTGCCTTTTTTTCTCTAAACGTGCAATAAAAGCGACCAATTATTTGAAGAGGTATGACATGGATATCAAACATACTAATCCCACGTGTCAAATTATACCGAAAGGCAGCCCATATTTCCATTTACAACACCACTGTCAGCCCACATCTGTCTACCATCGTGATTTATATTGAAATAACCTCGACTGATATTCTCTATTCTTCTGTATTCTGCACATGCGTGTTTCTCTTATGCTGACGATCCTTCCATTGTTGAATTAGGTACGGATGCGGTTTCTTATGGCGATAGCTTATTTAACCTGGTGCACCATTTTCTCTTTAAAAATGACGAAACTTGTAACGGGTCTATTCACGAGCCTGTCACTAATCCTCTTGAGGTAAATTCATTTCTTTTTAACTGTTGTTCTATTGAAAACTTTCTTCCAAAGAAGAAGACTCGATTTATTCAAATGAATGGTTCTATTTAAGCATTGGCTCTTAGATACGTAAAGTTAGTTGAGAGCGAGTCAATAGTTAAACGACAAGTAGTTGCTGGATAATCAATTATTGCTAATTGATGATTAAATCAGAAGATAGAAATTAATAATAGCGACAGGAGGTCGTACAACTAATAACAGAATTACGATGAATTATACCGTAGACGTCCACAGTATTCTAAAAGTAAGTGAATTAGATTATACTCAAATGTTAAGTATCCTTGTTGCCGAGTAATTGCTCTTATACTTAATAGTGTTGAGCGTTTCTTACCCTGAGTTGTTTCGATTTAAGATAGAGAAATAATAAATTAAAATTTGAATTGATTATGGCTGATCTTTACTCGATACTTCAATTCCTACTATTAATTCACACTCTTTATATATTTATTTATCTTTGAGAAATTTTCAATCATTAGCAAAATACATTTTAAAGCGCTCAATTGAGCTGAAATTTTATGTACATGATCTCATTTTGGATAACAATACAATATTTTAATTATAATTACTAAAATTAATTGATTAAAACTAATTACTTAAATAATTACAAATACCGCCTCGTTGGCATCATTTTTGTTGACTTGTGTCAAAATTTGAAAAGGTTTTTTCCTCACGCTTTAAAGCATTCAGTTGAACTGAAATTTTATATAGACGATTGTTTTGGATGACAATACGATACTTTAATGATAATTAATAAAAGTTAATTACCACTTAATGTTGTGGTTCTGTCCTATGTTTACACATATTTATATTAATTGTAACTATTGAATAAAAAGTAGCTAAAATAAATTTTCTTTGTTGACCTAAGTAGGAATTGACTTAAATTTTTTTTATATTACTTGTGTGTTAAAAGCTTACTTTCGAAATGTTCTTCATATGAAAATCCCTTTTAAAAATTCTACAATTTCTTAGAACTTTTTGTAGCCACAATATTGAACCATGGCAATATTTAGCATCCGAAGAATTAAATGAATACAAGAGTCCAAATTTGGTAGCGAGAGCCGGCACTAGATGGGGCTGCTACTAAAGTGGCTCTCACATTTGGGGACTAACCGTGTCTGCAAAAGTGTACTGTAAAAACTGGCGTATAAGGCGCACTTTAAACACAGAAAATAGGATCGAAATTTACAGGGGCGCGTTATACGACGGGAATAAAAATATCTTAAAATATAAAAAGAAAAGACGTGCATAAGAAAAAAAAATTTGGATCTACATGAATCGGAATACTTTTTATTTAAAAGAAATGACATGCCTAACGAACTGAAAGGGTTGCAGTTCTAGAAGTATACTATTTTTTCAAAAGCCTGTGATAAGACTTCGAATAAAGGACTTCAAAACATAACAGCATAGCACACATACATTTCAGGTTTCTTCGTAAAAAGGGGCGTCTGCGTTATACAGCGAATATACCTTAAAACTAAAAAAATGTACTTGAAATATAGGTCCACACTATACGGCGGGGTGTACGTTATACCTCGAATTTTATCACAGTTGCCAATTTGCAGCCCATTAGAAAAAAAATATTGAATAGAGTTATTTTATAAAACAGAAAATATTCCCATTTCTTAAAACATTGTAAATTTTTAAATATTTACGAAATCCCGTTGCATTTATCTCACAAGTTCTTTAAAAAGATGATGATATTTTTGTCTCTTCTATTTCAGAACATATTTTTTTAGATTTAATCTTAATTTTGAAATAGGAGCATTCGATAATTTCGTAGAATAAAATGGTCATTAAGTACAAGTGATCTTGCTGAGAAATTTTACTATACGGAGAGTTTATATATTTACAACACAACTATTTACCGTAAAATCCGGCATATAACGCGCACTTTGAACACAAAAATACGATCGTAACTTAAGGGTGCGCGTTATACGGCTAATGTATCTTAAAACTAAAAAAATCAGCTTTAAAGTATAGGTGCGCGTTATACGCCGAATTTTACGATAAGTATTTTAAACAGCGAAATTTAGAAGAGAAACATTTATATCGATTCTTATGCTGAAAGAATAGAAAAGTGCATGCATTTGGGTGAAATTATTACGAACTAAAACTTAGAGACTTACAAGTATTCCAATGACTTGAGACCAGTAAAAAGATACGAGGTGAAGTCAACGATGTCATTTCCTTTCATGTCCCTGGAAAGAAAAAATATCTTAAGGCAAAATATGTTGACTGAAAAATTCTGCAAAAAATATATAAAAATCAATATTTTGAAAGTTTTTTATATTTTGAAGTAATAAAAATGTGTTAATTTATTTCCTATGTCTACACTTTTGCAACGAAGAAAACCTTTTAAAACTTTTCGATACTGGCTGGGTTGGCGTTATTGGTTAAGTGCTGTTCTGGTTCTCTCAAGTTTGCGGGTTTGACACTGGACCAAATCGGTGGCGGAAATTTGACAGCGACCGTGTCGTATGATTATATAACATGTTAAAGATGTTCAGAGTGCCTGTGTGGCTTGGATGCTTTCTGTAAAATAAAAATTCCTAGTATGATCTCACATCGCCGAAGGTCAGGTGGCTCCATCTGGTTGGAAATTGGGCATGAAAATTACATTGCGGTGGTTAATATATACCGATATGGTGCCGCACTTGAAAGATGTACCAGCTCCCGGGGAATGTACTAGGTCCACAATGGTAAAATACCAATCCACAGCCCTAGCTGAAATTTTTTTTTTATTCTACTCTAAAATCTCTCCAGTATTATAAGATTAAATTTAAATACCATATGCTAATTTTTGTCAGTTTACGCTACAATGCCCTTCAAAAGTATTTTTTTAAGTATGTCAAACACGCATAGAGTATGTATAATTGTCATATATTAAGATGTCCGACCACGTTTGGAACCGTGATTTTGCAAAAGCGTACAAACGAATATTTGTTTTTATATTTAATGTCACTTAGATTAGAATGTACTTATAAATTTTTTAGCAATATTATTAAAACAAAAAATTATTTAAATGAAATATTTTGGCAAAAAATGAACTTAGAATTACCTTTCTTCAAAACATTATCTTTTTATGAAAAATGCTACTGTAATAATAATATTTTGTTTATATATAGCTAAAATTTCTCCGGAGGGCCAGAAATACGACTTTTGAAAAATTCACATTTTTTTCAGAGTTACTACCAAATTAATTATCAGTGTTTTTCTGTTAAAATTTCTCTAGTTTGCAGTACTAAAATTAGGATAAATCCACTTCTAAATTATATACTTTAAAAAATCCTAGTTCAGGCTTTGTACAGAGAGAGAGATCTGAGCTTTATACAGGCAAAAAATTATTATTACAAAAGCATTTTCCATAAAAGAAGAATATTTGGAAAATAAATAATTCTATGTTCATTTTTGTCAAACTATTGCATTTAAATCATTTTTAAGTGTAATAATGTTCTACAGACAATTAATTCCATGCGTGTATTCTAATCTAGTGACCCTAAATATTAAAAAATATTCGTTTGTACGCATTTGAAAAATCACTGTTCCGAACGTAATCGGATACCTTAATGATAAATAATCCTATGTGTAACCCTTTAAGACCCAACCCGTACGATCATGAGGGTTAAACATTCTTATACATTTTTGCTTCTGGAATAGTCGTATGTAAAAAAAATCCCGAATCCAACGATTGAGCGTGTTTTCAGAAGGTTTAAAGTATTATTTTTTATCAATAGATGATGGTTGTAGTCCATGTTTTACTTTCAGCTGGAAAATCTAACTTGGTTTTCAAATACAACGAAAACACGTCTTCTTTTTATCTGTCGTAAAAAGGTAATAATCGATATATTTCTAATTGCTTCGATATAAATTTTTAAATAATTGTAAAATAGAAAAAATATATGAATTATACAACATTAATGTGGCTTCTAGGGCTCGGGATTTTGTTACCCGCACGATCGTGCGGGTTGGGTGTTACTTGAGTCACTGCAGCTGTAAAGGTAAGTACTTAATCCACCTGCTATACATGTCAAGGCTTTTATCCTAGCCATTCTAGGATAAAACGATTGACATATATAGCCGTTTTTGATGTGTTGATGACATTTCAAGGCCTCGCAAGGGCAGATTTGAAAACTACGAAAGCGGTTCGAAAACATGTTGTGAAAAATGCAATGGTTATTTATTCTTGTCAAAAACAAAACAAAAGATTTTTGCAGTAAATGAATAACGAATTAATAAAAGAGCTAATTTTCATCAATAATTTCCTTATTTGTGAAACAATTTTAGTTGAATTAAGATTGTTTCATCTATTAACTTAGAGCTAAAAATGTATAACTCTTAAAATTTAATGGGTGGTTTGTTTCACAGATGACGCCCAACCCGCTTGATCGTGCGTGTACCGTCTACATTTCAGGGGGAAGAGGGAGCTGGAATTTTTTTATTATTTTCCCCAATATATCATTGGGGTTCATATAGTATTAATAACCAGAAGAATTTAACACTTGAAGATAAAAATAATTCGGGTCTTAAAGGAATAAGTTGGATCGCAATTGTATAAATAAAACAATATTTATTAATTGGAGTCTACCTATGCGAAAATTATGTTCCAGGATATGGAGATTTGAAGAAAAATAAATTAAAAATAATTTCAAAATTTAATTTTACTACAAAGGGATTGAATTTGTGAAAAAATGGAAAAGGTACTTAATTTTGGTTAGATGTTTATAGACTCAAAATAAAATCATTTTCTAAAATATAAATAGTTAAAAAATGACGGTTATTGATAAAAGACCAGTGAGACGTGAATAGTACAAAGTACATTGCAATATTTTACAATCTCAGCTCTCTTCCCTTTGCTATAAAATAAGTCCGATGTAAGCTTTTTTCCGGCTTTCTTCTTAACGTGGTGCTCTGTAAATTTGACAGAAGTTTTGTTTTGACCTATTAAATGTATCTGATGCGAGATTTACCTTGTAACTGTTTAGTGCGTATCTTCTCATGGCAATAAATGTTAGAAAGTACTAAAAAATACTTGTTTTTCTCTAACAAAAAAAATTACTTTTTCTTTACCGTAAAAAAGCTCAAATACTAAAGCTTTATTCTCCTTTTATCAGTATTTAACATAAAAATTATTTTTTTACTTTATTTTACCCTTTATCTATATACCACAGCAGAGGTCTCCAAAAGGGTGGTCCGCCAGAAAATTTCATTGGTCCCCAGAAAACGTGTGGCATATACTTTCTCATCACGTTAAATTATGTTTTAAGACGCATTGAAACATAATTTAATTCGTAACAATACGTAAAATAAAAACGCACTTCATAGAATAACGCCTCGGTAAATAAGTCGTACTGTTGTAGATGCATTGTTGTATGTGGATAACAGATATGTGTGCAGCGAAAATTCAGATTAATAATTTAAGCCTGCATCTCTCTCTAAAAGAAAGCCTCATCGACCTATCTCGGCCGACGAACTCTCAAATTTAAATTTCATTCATCCTTATCAAGATCTCAGTTTTGGCTTTCCATAAAAAGAGAATACCTTTTTGGTGAACAGAGATGAAAATTAGGATTCAATTCCCCATATTTTAATTATGTGTGAAAAGGCATTTTCATCTATCACAGCCATCAAAACTCAGTACCGATCTCAGCTTGAAATTAATGCAGTCCTCTGTCTTGCAGTAACAACATTGGATCCAAATATCCATAAACTTATTTCAATTAAGCAGAAATATCTATCACATTAGGAATGTATAATGCTAAAAGTTTGACATACTTAAACCATTTTTTTAATTGTTTTGTTTTTATAGGTTTTTTATTATGGTTTATTAATAAAAAGCTTTCATAATCTTTGGTTACAATTCATAGTTTCATTTTATTAACTAGGTACATTTTATGTGTTCTTAGATCACAATTTTTTTTAATAAATATATTTATCACTAAAAAAATCCTATTAATGGTCCACGGAATTTAAATTATGAATTTACTGGTCCGAGAGGTAAAAAAGTTTGGCGACCGCTGTACAAAAGAACACTTTTTCCGCATAGATATAGGTTTTGAAATATTCTGAATTCCATCTCACAATGAGACTGAAACGTATCAGTATTATAATTGAAAAATATATTTAATATATTCTGTTGCCAATAGGGCTTAGAGCAGCGTATCTCAAACTTTGGGGCGCCCCCCTAGGGGGCATGATAACTCTACAAGGGGGTGCGAGGATATTAAAAAGTCCAAAACAAAAGATTATTTAAAAAAATATTAATTTGCTGAAAGTAAACAAACAAAATACATTCTGACATAAACAAAAATAAAATACACATTTATACTAATAATAATACACTAATAGTAAATTTATCCGTACTTCACAATGTATTTTATAAGTAATTGAACAATTTTAAGTTAAGAGCAAGTTTAATAATTACCAGTGACTCCATGGGCTTTTCATATATACAATTATATAGAAAAATTTTCTCTTATCTTGATAATTTGTACCGTTTATAATTAATCCCTCAACTGCCGAGATGAAAAGTTATACGGTTCACTCCCCAATGCCACTGTTTTTTCATGTAGGTGCTTGTATCAGATGTATTGGAGGAGGGGGGGGATAAATGAGGAATAAAGAAGCAAATCCTCTGAAATCGTAAATCCTTCGCAAACAGAGTCAAGTTAATTTTATTGCATTACAAAGCTTTCGGAATAATTCTATGGCTAGAAATTCACAGAAAAGATAATACTTCGGAAAGACGTATATATATGTGGGACCAATTAATGCATTGGCTTAACAAGACGTTTATATACGTCGGTGGGACTTTACAGATTAAAGTCGTATTGAAGCTTTAGCATCAAAGCATAGTATTACTGAATCCAATACATTGTTATTGTATGGAGAAGGGGGGCGCGATGGAAATTATGACTGAAAATTGGGTCGCAAGAATCAAAAGTTTGAGAAGCACTGGCTTAGAGCTTATGAATCTGTAAAAACTTTAGTGAAAGTTAATTTGCATAGTTTAAAATTAATATTACTGTAAATACTTTTATTCTTTAATTCGCTGCCTTTGCATGTATTGGCATATTGAAATTATCCATACTTATATGCCTTTTTACATTTAGAGTGACGTTGCTGAAAAAATAAAAATGCTCAAAATTTCCATCGTCTTTGATTGTATCCTGGTGTTTTTTTGTTGAGGATTTTGCTTTTTTTCATAATAACCAAACAAAGAAAGAGTCAGTAATCAAATACGCAACGTATCTAAATATTTTACTATGTAAATCGTGAAAATAAGTTAAGCTCAATAAAAGAATCTAAAAAAATAATAAAATAGTTCAAAAAGGGTCAGAAATTTGTATCAGTTTATACTTACAGAACAGTAACGGAATGAAGACCTGCAAAGGCACCACTTTCTATTTTGGCAATGTTGTTATTTTGTATATTTCTAAGAAGGTAAAAAGAAGAAAAAAAATCTATTAAGTGGTAAAAATAGAATTGTATGCGTGGATTAAAAAACATTTTGTATACATACATGCACGTGAATTTAAAAGAATTTAATCTAAAAATACACTTCTGGACAAAAAAAATTAGCTCACCAAGAAAGAGTCGTCAAAATGAAACGAAATTTAAATTTTACATACGTAATGACTACTTTGATATAAGTAAATGATTATAAATTCAAAGAAAAAGGATCATTTATATTTCAGAGAAAAAGGCGACAGAACGCGGGATTTAATACCATGTTGAACCCCTTCCAGGGCAAATGCACGATGCGATATGATCGGGCATTGAGGCATGCAAGTTCCGTATGATGTCTTGAGACATTTCGTTCCATATTTGCTGTAACCTTGTCTCTAGTTCATTATAACTCGTGGGATGCCTAACTCTCCGGCGCAAATGATCCCAGATATGCTCGATTGGAGACACATCTGAGGATCGGGCCGGACAAAAGTGCGGAAACAGTCTTGTGACACCCTTGTCGGGTGAAGCTGAGCATTGTCTTCTTGAAAAATGAATCCTGTGTGACATTGCATGAGTGGCAACATATGTGGTTGCAGGATATCATGGACATACCGCTGGACTGTCATGGTACCACAAATCAATACTAGGAGTGACCGTGTATTGTAGATAATGGTACCCCATACCATCACACCAGCTGTGGGAGCAGTGTGTCACTGTAAAGAAAATGACAGAGGCATTCACCACGGGGTCTCCACACTCGAACACGATTGTCATCACTGCCGAGTTTGAATCTGGATTCGTCGCTAAAGACGACCTGGTTCCATTCCACTGCAGTCCAGTCTACTCATGCACGGCACCACTATAAATGGAGGCGTCGATGAGTAGGCGTCAAGGGCAACACACGTAATGGGCAATGCGATCCCAAATGTCCTTCAGCCAGACGCCTTCGTACAATTCGAGAAGACAGAGGGGCCCCTAGTGAAGGCGCTACATGTGCCTGGATGGTGGTCAATGAAGCAGTTGGCTGTACGCACGCATTTCTTAAAATGTTGCGGTCTTCTCGATGACTGGTCTGTCGAGGGCGTCCTGAGCCTGGTCTTCGTGTAAATGACATCTCTCGGATCCACTGGTCCCAACACCTCCTCACAACACAATCAGAGCGGCCTAATTGACGAGCTACTCGTCTACCTGATCACACATCTTCCATCATGCCGATGATTATCTCACTCTCAAACTGCGACAGCTGCTCATATGGTCTTCGACAACGACGTAATGACATGTCTACCTAAGCTCTGTCTTTGTAAACGATTCAGCACAATCTAACAAGCTTTGGTTATCTGTTTTATACTCCGCAGAGAACGACTTTAAACGTTTTCTATCGGCTATACGTAATGCGCATCTTGCTGCATTTCTAATCTTTTCTCCCCGACGTGTACTTTCATGCCACGTTTCGTTATGATCCCGCAATTATTTCTGGGTGTGTTATTTTTTTGTCCATGAGTGTATTTACAATAGTCCTAATTATAATATTTTATTATTTACAATGAAGTTCTTTTGAATCTATCTTAATAGTAGAAAATAATGTGTAAATAAAATGAGAAAACTATTTTGAATTCGCGTAAAACTTCCTTCTTACCACATGAATAATAACTATAAGAAGACGAAAACTGAAGAAGAATGTTATGCATATACTTACAATGCCTTCAGATGTGACATTCCATTAAAGGTGCTTTTTCTTAATGTATTTAAGGATATTCCAGTAAGATTTCTGAAAACATAATAAATATATAAATGAGCGAATGTTGAAATAATGTGTGGTTGAGATTTTGATTGATTTCATGATAATTAACCCTTTTCCGCTTTTTCCCAAACTGAGCTCGGGCAGGCGAACCGTACCGTCCTGACTCATCCCGAGTGCGGCTCGGGCACTGTGAAAATTTACGCTATGCAATCGGTCTTTCCCCAATTATTTCACGTGCTTTTTATGGTTTCGAATAACTGAAAAGTATTAGTGGGTGGAATTTTCTGCAAAAAGAGGACGTCCTTCTGCAGAGCACCCCCCTGACGCTTGTCTGAAAGACACTTTGTTGAGTACATTCCCCCACAGATAAGAAAACTAATCCAACACTACAATGCACTTTTTTCTGCTCAAATAGATACATTAAAGGAAATAAGTAAGAAGAGAAACACTGATTCTACTATCCAGATTATGATGTTTGGTTATATGCAGTCGGGGGCGGCTCTAGGGCTGGACAATCTTAACTCCTGCCCGGGGTCTCAAATTTTAAGGCCGACATTTCGCTCGAATTTGGATAATATTTGTAAATGTTCCAAAAAATTTGATATATTTTCTGAAACATTGGGTGTGAATTTGATATTTCACTTAACGTATCTTATTTCTTTATTTTGTACACTGTACGTTTAATATCAGTTTTCTTTTACGTTGAAACTTGAAGAGTTCGAGGTGGGAGTAAAGGTTAAATCATGAAATTTGTTTACCCATCTTCCACTGGTAACTTTCTCACCATCCAAGAGCGAGGTAATAACGAACATTTCTTTCATCCATACGATCTCCGGTGTCAGCTATCCAAAAGGGGACAAAGGTAATAAGAGTTTAGTTGATAGAGAGCCACAGGAGATGTTTTATTTTAGTCTTGAGTGTAATTACTATAAGTTAAAATAAACTCTTGTGTGTGATCCCCACCATCATCTTTTTTAAAATCGGCCTGATGAAATGGGCTATTTCTTCTCTTACATTTTACTCTTTTGAAATAATAACAGGTAATAATGTGCTTGATTTTGAACTATTTTGTATTTTTTAAGACTTTAATAACAATATATATATATATCTTTATATATAAAAATCTTCTGTGCGTGTGTTTGTCACTAAACTCCTCCTAAACGGCTGGACCGATTTCGATGAAATGTTTTGTGTGGGTTCAAATAAATTCGAGAATGGTTTATATTTACAATTCGGTCCGATATCGCAATTAGTTAAAAAAATATTAATTAAAAACATTCAAAAAATACAATTCAACATTCACCTGCATTGTTGTAACAACATTATTGTTTCCTTTCAACTGAATGCTTTAAGACGTGAGAAAAACACCTTTTCAAATTTTGACATAAGTCGAGAATTCAATTGTATGAAGATACACAATATATTCTACTCCGAGAAAATTTTTGCAACATTGTGGCTACCAAAGATGAATTAATAAAAAATATCTTTCCACATTTACGACATAATTATACTGATCATGCATGGCTATGTGAGCGAGCTATTTTAGCGGCAAAAAATTTGGATGTTGACGCCATCAATTGCAAAATGCAACAGTCGTTGCCTGGTAATGAAATTACATTCAAATCGATTGGCACTGTTGTTGATCCTGATGAAGTAGTCAATTATCCTGTAGAGTTTTTAAATTCACTGGATTTACCGGGAATGCCACCACATAATTTGAGATTGAAGATTGGCTCGCCCATAATTTTGCTTCGAAATTTGAACGCCCCGAAATTGTGTAATGGCACGCGATTAATCATAAAAAATCATGGGCAACATCCTTGAAGCCACTATTTTAATTGGAAAATTTCAAGGTGAAGTTGTACTTCTACCACGGATCCCAATGATTCCTTTAGATTCATCTATACCATTTAAACGTTTACAATTTACAATTCGCTTGGCATTTGCTATGACTATTAATAAGTCACAAGGTCAAACAATGCAGATTTGTGGCTTAAATTTAGAAAATCCTTGCTTTTCTCACGGCCAATTATATGTTGCGTGTTCCAGAGCTGGAAAACCTTCGAATTTATTTGTTTATACCTCTCAAGGATTAACCAAAAATATTATACACCTAATGGCATTAGAATAAATTAAGTTTATGTACAATTTAATAAATATACCTGTTATAAAATAGTTTGAGTCTCAACTTTTTCACCTCTAATTAAAACAAGTTTAAGTTTTTATTCACACAGCATTTACATTTAACTTCGCTCATAATATACACATACTCACATGCTATCGATTGATTGAATTGTGATAACTGTACAAGTGTGTAATGACGTTAGACATTGTAATAATTTTTTAATACAAATTTTACTCAAAACAATTTATATTTTTTAATCATAATTTTATGCTTTATAGAGAGGGGTGGTATTTTTCTTTTTTATACGGGGTGGCAAAACTGCTAGAGCCGGCCCTGATGCAGTACGTGTTTTCGAATTTATCTTATACGATTAAATATTGATTAAGAATTTCATAGTCACACACAGATGTAAATAAAATTTGTAATTCAAGATAAAAGCTAGGTATTCTAAGCTTTATATTTATTGTTAGAGGGACTCGACTTCAAGCTCTAAGGATTTCTGCCTGACACACACACAAAGCCAGCTTAACAGGTAAATTTTATTCAATTACCTAAATAGGTTTTTAAAATTAATTTTTAGGAAATTTTGTAAGTGATTTGAAATTTTGAATGGTGCAATTATGTTAAAAAATATATGTATATGTAAGAAAATACGCATAAAAAATGATATTTTTGATTCATAATCCAGAAATAAATGAACCTGGAAAAGGTTAATAAAAATTAAAAAAAAAACATTTAGAAATTTATCACTTTTACTTACAATGATGGTAGATTAGAGAGACCATAGAAAGCTTCCGATTCAATTTCCGTTATAGTGGGATTATTTTCCAAAAGACTACAAGAAAATATTTGAAATTTCGATATTATAGGTATCACATTAAAAATATCAAAAAATATTTTTCTCGGAAATAAAAAAACTGAATAAAATTCAATTTTTTTCTTTTGTTTACTCACAGTAATCGAACATTTTTAAGTCCTGCGAAAGCGAATGCTGAAATGATAGTCAACCTGTTGTGGCTCAAATCCCTTAATGCACAAATAAAAGAAAATAAGAATGATTGTTAATAGAAATATAAATATAATTAATACAATTTCATTACTACGTTTAATTAATACTTAATTTCTATAAATCAATTGAATGTTGATTATGTAGTATAGAAATCAATTATATTTTTCAAGGGAATTAAAAAGGATTTGTATCTGAAAAAGAATAAGCGTGAAATATAACTTACAATTTGTAAAGATTTTTTAAGTGATTAAATCTCCTTGGAGGTAAAATTGTCAAATAGTTGTACTGCAGTATCCTGAAATAAAATACGAAATTGAGCTAGAAAAAAACCTAAAATTTATGCGTTTCATTTAATCATTATGGCTGCGAAGGAAAATAAGTTTTCCCTTTGATAAACAAAGATAAATTGTAAACCTTTTAATATTTGTATAAATGTTATTAAACTAGTAAAAATTAAAAAAAATAGGCAAGAATAAAAAAAGATAAGTAAAGAAATAAGAAATTTAAGTGTATTAGAATATATATAAAAAAAAAATTTATCTTACAATTCACCCAACGTCCAGAAACTCGAAAAATCTGTCTTCGATAAATCCAGTCGATTAAAACTGAAATCTCTAAAAGACGAAAAGATACACATGAGGGTAAAAAAAGACAAGAGCTTATAAAAAAAACTGGAATATACTGTTAATTTTCTTACATTCAAAAACTATAACATAAAAGCAAAGTCTCTAAAAGAGTAATTTATAAATCCCTTGAAAATTTTTATAAAGGGAAAATCAACACATTCACAATTTATATATACTATAAAGAAAGAAAATAAATTTAACGATTTTAAGCACTGATTATTTTTATTGTAGCAATAAGTGAAGACTCTCATGTGCGACTATTGGTTAGTCAATGTCTCATGTCCAATTAAAGATAAATTAAAATATAAGTACATTTACAAATTTATGTACCATTGATAAATAATAATAACCTAGATTGCTTCTGTTTTTCTATTATTTAAATAACGTCTAAGCAAAGTTTATAATTAAAGTTATATGAATAAATTCTACTTTCTTCCTATTTTGAAAAAATAACTTTTTAATAAAGGACGAAACTTATTTTGAATTATTATTAAATTTTTCAGAGTTTGTTGCTTATTACTATTAGTTGAATGAGAAAATTAATAAATTGATCGGAGTGAAAAATTCAAGGCTGTACAAACTTTCATTTGAATTTTCGCAAACGTATAATTAATTTATTTCTTTTTGAAAATATCAAAACAGCCTGAGAGGAAAGTTGTACACTTACAATTTTCGGACCTCCTGAGGTATGTTGTCGGGAAGCATTGAAGCATTTTGCCGCATACAAGACACGAAGAGTCCGACACACATACAATGTTCTGGACAACTTAGATCTAAAAAAAACAAGCATTGGAAGTAAACATGTCTTTTTCTGGGTATATAGAAAAATAAATATAAGGTAGGTCTCTCTCTCTCTCTCTATATATATATATGTATATATTAAGTTGGGGGAAAAAGAAATCCATTATTTTTGCATGAAAATCAAGAATTCATTTAACATGCTTTCGATTGTACGATTTAGGTCCAATATGCACCGTTGTGTTGTATAATTTGTTGCCATTTTAAAGGTAGCTTCATAATGCCTCTTCCATAGAAGTCTTGGCCCTTATTGGCGAAAACATATAGTAATCGATTTTCACAATCTTCTCTTGATCCCAATTTCTTATCACTCAGGAAGTTTTGCTATGCTAGAAAAAGGAGGTAATCACTTGATACCAGGTCTGCACTATATGGTGATTGCATTAAAACTTCCCAACCAAGCTCCCAGAGGTTCTGGAGAGTCACTACAGAAATGTGTGGCCTGGCGTTCTCCTGATGGAACACAAAACATCTGCTGTCGGCCAATTCTGCCTATTTCTGGTCAATCGCTAGCTTCAAATGGTTCAGTACTTGACAGTAGAGATCTGAATTTAGTGTTTGGCGATGCGGAAGTAACTCTTAATAAATGATTCCTTTCCAGTCCCACCAAATACACAATAGAACCTTCCTGGCCATTAGTCCTGGTTTGGCCACCGTTTGAGCTGCTCCACCGCTCTTTGACCACGATCGTTTTCGCACAATATTGCCGTACGTGACCCATTTCTCATCCCCAGTCACCATCCATTTAAGAAATGGGCCGATTTTATTCCGTTTGGCCAAGGCTTCACAGATGGAAATTCGATTCATCCTGTTTTTCGGTGTTAATTGGTGGGGCACCCAAACATGGAGCTTCTCTTTGAATCCAACTTTGCGCAAATGACTTAAAATTGTTTTATGGTCAATCTTTAGCTCTTAGGCGATGTTAAGACTACTAACATGCCGGTCAACTTCTATTATTTCTGTGATTTTATCGACATTTTCGACGACGGGCCTGCCTGTGCGAGGTGCATCTTTGACATAAAAATATCTGAACGGAATCGACGAAACCAAAATTGCATGTAATTAGCTGTTACAGTATCGGTACCATAAACACCATTCGTAATTTTAGACACCTGGCTTACATTTTCGTCTTTATCAAAGAAAAACTGTAAAAAGAACCGAATTTTCTCTTTGATGACTTCCATTTTTAACACCCTGTGTTAAGAACAGTTGACTCCTTTCACCGTCCAGAGATGGCATCACGAACTGGGACTTTTTTATTCTAGAAGGATTTGTGATTGGCGGGAAAAATTCCATTCGATTCGTATTCTTGTGTGATGGAAGCATCGTTTTTTTGTGATTGTGTTGTGCAATAATTTCCTACATGTAATGGTGTGCGTGTGTGTTTTTTTTGTGAAATATAAACTGGAAAAGCTCTTTGCGTGTTTCTCAATGACTCATCGCAACTTATTATTTTTTCCTCAAGCTTCTATAAAAAATGTACTTAGGTGTCCAGCATGGACACAAGACCGCGGTAAGTCGAATACATTCGCACTCCAATTAACATGATTGATTCTAATTCTATATTTATTATTCTAATTCTAAATCGATTCTTATTCTTATTCATAACACCCTGTAACTCCCAACTGAATTAACCAAAAAAAAAAAAAAGAAAAAAAAGCAAAATAATTTTTTTAGTGTGAAACGTCATCTTGACAACGATTATAAATGTGAAATTGTATGATCGATATTTCACGATATCGACGCTAGAGCCATCTACCGAAAAAATAATGGATTTCTTTTTCCCCAACCTAATATAAATACACTGCTGGTTACACGAAATGCAACACCTAGAAAAACCAAAGATATCACAGTGGGATTTATTTGTCAGATAGTTTATCGTACAAAGGCCAGTTGACTAAAATTACAGCCTATTGTGACGTGAGGATGATGACAAAATCAGTAGTTGGTATAGCCACCATTGTAGGCTATAATCGCTGCCCCACGCCTTGGCAAAAATTCAAAGAGACTTTGGATCTATCTTTGAGGTACAGAAGTACATGCAGCTTCCACATATTGCTAAAGCTGATCTGGTGTAGCAGCGGGTTGTGCACCCCGGGCCAGTCGTTGTGTAAGCAGGGACCACACGTTTTCGATTGGTGATAGATCGGGTGAACAAGCAGGACAAGAAAGCAATTCAAACTGATGGTTAAATCTTGAGCAGTGCATACCCCGCGTGGTCACACGTTATCCTGTTGGAATATGGCTCATGGCAAGCACTGAATGTATGAGAGGATCGCGGGCTCCAACATCTCAGGAATGTAGCGCTGGCTATTCAGTGTACCGGTAATCCGTACTAGAGGAATGCGGCAGTAAATTCCAATACCACCCCAAACCATGATACCGGATGCAGGACCAGTGTGCGATGCATAATGCAACAGTTCAGCAGCTTCTCACCACAGTGTCTCCAAATTTGAATCCGAACATCGTGATGTTGCAGGCAGAAGCGGGATTCGTCAGTTAACACAATGTCGTTCCATTCGGATGTCAATACCCGCCGTTTATCGCATCATTGGTGGCGCAAAAACCTGTGGTAAAATAGGGGAAGGGTCAAGGGTAAATGAAGCAATGGACTCCTTACGGACTGCTGCAAACTGCGTTGAATGGTACGAACGGACACCGAATGGTGCGTAACAGACTAAATCTGTTGTACTATGGTTCATTATGTGGCAACGTGATCCAACACTGCTATGCGCACAATTCTCTCGTCATCATGAGTAGTGGTACAACGAGAAAGGTGCGTTCCCTGTCATTCTGTCGTTTTCTCCTGTATGACAGATCCTCATCACAGTTGCTTGGTTTCGCCTAACACGTTGACCGATTTCTCTGAAGGATAATCTGCTACTATTCTTTGCTACTATTCTTTCTAGGTGGAATTTAGAAACTTGGTCAATAGACGGCCGATGTCTTCCACGAAGCACAGGGAAATAGCTTATGCAAAAAACAAACAATTACTCTACTTAAAATTGCCAATCTGTTCTCCCCTTATTTAACGCATGCTTCCTTCATTGTGTTGCATTTTGTGTGGTCAGTAGTATACGTATAAATATATATAGAATTAAATATAAATTCTAATTTACCACAAAGGAGCTCATCATCTCCATGAGGACAGTTTCTAATTCCGTCGCATAGCTTATTGAGAGGCAAGCAGGAACTTTTATTGTAACACTTGTATTGACCAGGACAGCTGTAAGCATCTGGAACAAATTATATAAACTAAATCGCTTGTAAAAATAATAATTACAAAAAAGTAATTATTAAACAATAATTTTCCTAACTTAAATGGAAGATAAGTTTACTTAAATCATTTAAAATAATTTTGTAACGAAACTAAAATAAAAAAATAGGCATTTAAAATATAAATTATAAAATAATGTAACTTAATGAATTTTATTTTAAGTAAAACAAGAAAAAAAATGTAAAAATTTTTTCACTTGTATTACCTTTTACCTGCACTTAAAATTTATTAATTATTAAAATAAAAGAGAGACAATATAACTCATATACAGCAATTTTTTTCTAATTTGGTGAAAGAATAAAAATCAATCTCATTGTATATTTTCCCTTTTAGAATAATTTGACTAACATTCATTTAAAAATTACCCACAACTTTATCTATATAAAGTGGAAAAGACAAGCTCTTATAAATGTTTTTGTAATTTAAACTGAGGTAGTTAAAAGTATATATATATATATATATATATATATATATATATATATATATATATATATATATATATATATTTAAAAACATACTTTTGCCATTAAAATGTTGAGATATTGAATTAATGCAAATTATTAAAAAATTACTTTTCTTATGCTCGTTTGATTATTTAATCTGATTGAAAAAAATGTAAGTTACAAAAACAATTTCAAAGGAGCGAAGTTAGGTAAAATATTCCTCACATCTTTATCATAAATTAAAGAGCTGAAACTTATACAAAAGAAACATTTTCGTTAAATTAAAATTTATAGGGGGAAATCAGGAACCAGAACTATTAAGCAAGAGAAAAATTAAGGTGGTCGTCTTGTGGAAGGCAAATCTTTCAGACATGACGAGAAGAAAATAATCGAAAATTGTTAATTTATACAGTTATGTACAAAGAACTTTTTAAATGAAATCATATATACGAGGGGAGGGAGTAAAAAATAACCGGGATTTATTTTTGACATTATTTGTTTATTTTGTATTTTTATTGAACTATACATTAGTCCCCTTCAAAGTATTGTCCATGTGTATTGATGTGCTTATTCTAATACATTTACTACTGTTTAAAACAGTTCTGGAACCCTTGAGACAGGATAATGTTTAAAGCTGTTAGGGTGTTTTCTTTGACTTCATCCACATCACTGAATCCCTTTTCATCCAGACTTCTTATCCGTGGAAACAAAAAAGTCTGATGGAGCCAGATCAGATGAGTAAGGCGGATGAGGTACAAGCACCATGTTGTTGTTTGTCAAAAACTGTCGAATCATCAAAGCTGTGTGGGCTGGAGCATTGTCATGAATGTGCTACATGGCACGTTTGTTTAATCAGAAATTTCGTCCATGGTCTTTCGACGATCTTCATTAATTGCACATTTGATTTTGGAAGTGTTTTCGTCACTTTTCCCTGTAGAAGGACGCTCTGGGAGTGGCATGCTTTCAATTGACTTATTTCCAGACTTGAACGGGAAAACCATTCATAGACCTGTGATTTTTCCAAAACATCGCCATTAAAAGTTTGTCGAAGGATTCCAACAGTCTCGGTTGCAGTTTTCTTAGCAGGAAACAAAATTTCGTACACAATCTTTGTTCTTTGTGGTCGGTCACTTCACTGATGACCAAAGGGTTGAATCATGAACGCACACAAGAGCAATTCACTTAACTCAGACTTCCAACAACGCGGCCACGAGAGATCCCCAACTAACACCACCTAACAGCACAACTCATAACTATAAAGAATGCGCGCATAGCAGTTCGATTCCAGTTATTTTTTGGTCCCCCTCCCCCGGTATTAATCAGGGTGATTCGCTAGCAGACCGACAAACTTGCTGGTTGTCTAGGGAATACAGAGATGACTCGGAAGCGCAGGGAATGCAGGGTCGTAAATGCCGTAGTTGCAAGCTATGGTACAAAAAAAAAGCAGAGAGAAATAACTCAAACAGCAACACATTAATGGTGCAGAAAATACTTTATTGAAAAGTTTGTGGTTTCCCCTCCGTTGGGGATACCCTTTCTCCCCTATTTACGTGACCTATGTCTGAAGGAAGGAAAGAAGAACCACTAAATTCTGCCATACTAAAATCAGTTTATTATGATCTTAGTTTATATATAATTTAACAACAATACTAGTAGAAGAGGATGATGATCAAGAGTGAGTAGATGCAACACGTATTACTGATAAAAATAGTGCAATTAACACTGAATCTATTTTTATAGATTAATTCCTATCCTAATAGTAACCGCTCTATCCTTGAAGTCTAATTGTATAAGCTTGCCGCTAATTCCTTGCACGCACAACTCCAGTTCGTAAATCTTCAAGCTAACTTTTAATCTGATTTGTTCTGGCCTAAGGCAATGTTCCTCTTGTCTCGGATCTACTTGTAATTCAACTAGACTGGCACTGCTAGACGACGCGCCAAATTAATATTCTTCTTCTAGAACCTTATCTCCGTTCACATAGTTTACTTAGCGCTCAGAGCTTCACTCAGCGATCCCTTCTAGCATTACTTTGCATCATCGCGAATGCTAACATTCCAATATATATAAATCTTAATTTGCATAAGCGCGTTCTTTTCTTGAGTTAGTTGGAAAGAATTGCCATTCTGGCCCCAAAGAAATCCCAAGAGGACAATAAGTGAAAGTCACGATAAAGCCCCGTCACAAGTTGTACTATAACAGGTGTTGGAATTTACGACTATAAACCGTCTGGCTGGCCTGGTATGGTCAGAAGCCGAAAATAGCAACGTTCAACAAAATCGGTGTTCACGAAGCCTTCCGTTCAGCGTCATCTATCAAAAAGCTGTTGAAGTACAACCTTTTAATAAAATATTTTATGGTCCAATAATGTATTACTTTTTCTATTCTTTTTCTCTGCTGCTTTGCACCTTAGCTTGCAACTACGGCATTTGCGACCCCGCATTACTATGTGATTCCCAGTCGTCTAGGTACACCTTACACTCCCTGTAAGTTTGTCGGAATGGTAGCGAATCACCCTGTATATTCTATTTCTCTTAATAACATAAGTGCTGTTTCAAATTTGCTAAGTTAAGGTATTCGACTACTTTCGGAACCGTGATTTTTCAAAAGCATATAAATGGATAATATTTATGATATTTATATTCACTTAGATTAGAAAATGCATATAAAATTGTCTTAAGAATAGTATAATAATTCAATAAAAAATTAGTTAAGTACAATATTTTGACAAAAAATGAACATAGAATGACCCATTTTCAAAATATTCTACCTTTGCGAAAAATGCTTCTATTATAATAATATTTTGCTTGTATATAGCTCAGACCTCTGTACAGAGCATCAACTAGAATTTTTGAAATATATAACTTAGAAATGAGTTTATACATGTTTTACGACAACACAGGGGAGAAATTTTAAGAAAAAAACGCCGATAATTATTTCAATTGGTTGTTACTCTGAAAATAATGTGACTTTTTCAAAAAAAAATAGTTCAGACTCTGGAAAGTAGTCTTTAGTTTATATAAGTGAAATATTATTATTTTAGAAGCATTTTTTATTAAAGGAGAACATTTTGAAAATAGATTATTCTAAGTTAATTTTTGCCAAATTATTGTATTTAAATAATTTTTTTGTCAAAATGTCCTTAAAACAATTTTATACATGTATTCTAATCCAAGTGACACTAAATATCATGAAATCTATCCGTTTATGCGCTTTTTTAAAATCATGGTTCCGAACGTAGTCGGATACCTTGAATGCAGAATAAATTTCTACAGACACTACAAAATCTAAGCTTTTAGATTCTATTAAATATATAAAAAGTTCCTCCATCCAAGATTTTTTCTTGAATATTTCTTTGAATGGACAAGGTGGGTCGATACGTCATCGAACTTAATAAGAATTGTTAGAGAGGATCCAAGAGAACTCCAAAATATTTCTTAAAATGAGTTTAATGTAATCTTTATTATAAGCCTTTTAACTTACCGCATTCCTCTTCATCACCTCCACCAATGCAATCCCATTTTCCATCACAGACATAAATGGTTGGTATGCAGTAGGATTCTGGACATTTAACGTAATCTTCCGGGCAAACAAAATTTTCTGAAATGAGTGATAAAAGAATATTTATATTACTTAATATTAATTTAAATATCTAGAGAGGAAACAAAAGATTCAAAATTAGAATTATCGATTGTATTTAAGAAAAATTATGAAAAATTTAAATTCAAAAATTTATTAATTTGAAGTAATTTTTAATCAGAGAGTTTTAAGCAAACTTTAGTTCACACATTCGATGTTACATTTCATTCAAAGAAGTTATAAATAAACAATATATAATGCATAAAATACATGCTTGTAAATTTACTAAAAATTATTACTATGTATTTTTATGGCACTCAATATAAAATATTATAATAGAAACGAATTGTTGTGTGTGGTGTGACTGGAGAAACTACAGTTCTTCGGTTTCAATATTTTTTTATTTTTACTTCAAAATACAGGGTAAATGAGGCTATTTATAATACAGTATTAATAAAGATATTTACATGAAAGTAATATTACATGAGAACATGCTCCGTAAAGATAAAACACATTTGTTTTCTTACAATAAAACGTAATTACATTAAGAATATGCCAAAAATTAGCTAAAATTCTATTGCCAAGTTCAATGTGAATAAACAAACGCAAAGCAAAATATTTAACAATAGGAAACAAGAAATATGGAACTTATTAGAAATGGCAACGTAAATAATACTTTACTAAAAGTATACGAATATTGTTTGGGAACGAAGCCAATTCTATAGGATAGCTTCTCTAGAAAAATTCTTTATTTCAGTTTAAAAAAGATATTTAATAATGTTTTATGTAATAATAATTTGATAGACATATATCGGAAGTAAAAAAAATTGTTTGTCTAAAAAAATCTTTTTTTGTTTGTCTTCACTAAAATTTTAAGCAAATCGTTATTGAAAGAATCACTTTCAAAGAATTTCAGACATCATTACAAAGAACATTAAAAAGTTTTTGAATACATAATGTTAGAATGTGTTCTGCTTGAAACAAAGACATTTAACAATTGTTTTCAACACCCAAACTTATTTTGCATCAATTTTAAACATCAAAAAGTCATTATGAAAAGCGAAAATAATGCAATTTACCAGAAAGGTTTTACAAAACGCTTCTTTATTAAATATATCCAAATGCTTTATAGATCTAAATAACTTCTCCCCCAATTGATTTCTCGTGCTCTAATAGATTATTGTGATAAGCATTTGTGTTGTTGTGAAATTTAATATTTTTTACTACAAGTAATGACCAGTGCGGGAACTTAGAAAAATATCACTTTTAAGAAGTTTTACCATTAAATAAAAAGTGAATTTTTATAATAATAGTCATTACACCAAAATTCTCGTTCTGAGCATTACAGTTTTGTTGTAGTAAATTACAGAAGTTTTGAGAAACAATTACTGTAAACTGCATGTTCTACAATATTTCATTTGTAGTTTTTCGAATGTATTGTTTCACAATAAAACAGTAACTACATTACTTAAGCGAAATAGCATCTGGAATTCAACATATAACTTTTGATTAAATACATACTATATCTTTCTATAACATCCTGTTTCAAAAATTGAGTCCAGGTTTGATTTCGATATCAAAATGAAAGCTTGGAAATACTCTTCAAAAATTTGCGACATCAAAGTGAACGAAACAGAATTAGTATTGAAAAAAATTAATTCAGAAGAATTCGGTTTGACAAAAATTTCTTGCAAGCAATCACGAGCCTTTACATGCGCTCTAATGATATGCGGTATTCCTATAACCACGTGCACTAATGTGCCCGCGAATATTTGTAGATATGCCTTTTTAACTTGCTGCATTTTAACATTTTTTAACACCTGCGCTTGTTTAACGGTCCGATTTTCAAACTTCTATGCATTTACTCTGGTGACCAAAATTGCAGCTTTGGTATCTTGGTGGAGTATGTATCGCAAGAAGAAAAACTACAAGGAACTTTTACAATTCCTTAGCACACTGAAAAAGAAAACAAAAGACAAAAGCAAGAGTCATCTTAGTATATATTCGATTATAGGTTTCTTTGTTTTTGTGTTTGCCATCTTCTCTCCTCCTATTGGAACTCTAATAATGAGAATAAAAGGGCCAAGCTTCAGGTCAGTTCCAACATGCCACGAGTTCTGGATTGATATGTCTACAGATGGAATCTTGACGTATAATTTTTTCCTGCAAGTGACTCGGCAATTCAGTAATTGGGGCGTACCATTTTCTGCAACATTGTTCTACAGCTTTTACTGCAATGAACTGGCGAATCGCATTGAAGCATTTCAAAAAATTCTTGAACAAAAACAAAGATTTCCCACCTCTACGATAGTCAAAAGTTATGCCATAATTGTCAAAGCCATTTTGGAACTAGAAGACTCGTTGTCGTTCAGTGTGTTGTTCGTGCTGTTTACAAATTTTGCCGAAGCTTTCAGATCTTTCACGTTGTTATTCTCGATTTTAGAAATGGAGCGGGCCATATTTCCTATATTATATTTCCTACAAACGGCTTTTTTGTTTATGCTTTTGATTTATTCTGCTGACAGAGTGCAAAGACGTTTCCATTCTGTACGCAAGCTAGTATTGAGATTGGATGTACAAGAGGAAAAGAACATTCATGAAAATTTTCGTCGGAATTTGAAAATCGTTGAGGATCGAGAATTAGTAAAACTGACTGCCTGGGGAATGGTTGAAATTAAAAGAACTTTGTTTCTTACGGCGGTGGCTTCGTTGATCACGTATGGCGTCCTTCTGACTCAGTTGAGCTCTGAAAGTGCTAAGAAAATACATGCCTAACTTTTTATTTTTGGTAAGATTTCTGTTAACGGCTTTCTCTTCAAAGAAAATCTTATGATTTATTACTTGTTAATGCCTTTTTTGAAGATACAATTAATTTCTGACTGTGATGCACTATGGTTTTTTGGATTCTGAAGATATTCTTGAAAATGTGTGGTATAATCATGAAGAAGGTTCTTTGCTATTGTGAATTGAACTATTTTTAATATTCAAACTCGTAATCTGTCTTAAACTGCAAGCAACAAAACAGATTAAGATTATATACCTAATGCAATGTTGGCACCAGAATAATATAGAATACATCTCACATTTTATATTTGTTTATTCGAATAAAAAAATTTGACAGACCATTTTTTCATCAATAAATTTTTGGGACAAATACATTAAAAAACAAATTAAATAAGACTTTAATTATTTTATTTTATCATTTAAATATATGTGCTATAGTAAATGATTATTAAATTATAATTACTTTTATTAGTAAATTGAGTAAAACATAGATGATCAGTAATCCATGTCATCTCAAATTTATGACAAATTGAAGTTTAAATAAGTTATTAACGAAGTACACATTTATGCAAAATACTTATAATAAAAAAATAACCTCTCCTATTAATTTTTTAACTTAAACTTACAAATGTAAAAAGAAACACAAGTTATTTTGTTTATTGTGTTTAGCGATGACATGCAACTTAATTTATTTTGATATAAACAGTAAGCGCATGCTAAGGAAGTATCCGATTGTTTGAATGTACTATGTTTTATTGTAAGACATTTCTTTCTCGCATGTGGACGCTAAGTAGTTTACTTTTTCGTGCACATTCATCGAGGGATTTGTTTATTTTATCAATTTTCTGTAAAGGGCAATATGTTTAAATAATTATGCATTCTTATATATTTACATATGAGTATATACGATTCAAATGTCAATTAGTCAATTATTTAAAAATATTCATATGCAAATTACCTGTGTAGTTTATATTTATATATGTTTATATGGTACTTGACGAACTACTGCAACAATGCCAACGTTCAAGGTAACTCGCCAAGTTGGCAATTCTGATTTCCCATATGTCGTACACGCTGAATTGGCAACCATATGCTTCCTTTCATATAATGTCGCCAATAGCATTGCGATAATTCGTAAGTACCTTTTATATAGCTTGTATAACGCCGTATACAATGTAAGGCTAGGAAAACATATGCCCTGAGAGCCGTTTACTTTCCTTAAAATTCTCTAAGCAGATAAAAGGAGAGGGTTCGTACTCTGTCACAATAAATGCTTTTATTTTCTCGTGAGCTCTTAGTGGCCGCCAATATAAACCAAAATATTAGCAACTTTCTCGCCAATTAGTTTCATTAAAATTTCGGATTTTAATTCTTTTGGCACCCTTTTGTGCTTAAGGTATCCGAACACGTTGAAAATGACCAAATTGGTTCAAAACAGATATTTTCGTTTTCTATTTTATTGAATAGAGCTATCTTTAGGCTTTACAAAACACACTTTGTTTTGTTACTACGTTACCTAGAAGCCAAGTTACAATCAATTTTATTAAGTTAGAAAAACTGGAAGTGGGTCTTTGATCTACCACAGTGGTTCTCAAACTTTCATTACTGGTGACCCAATTTTCAATCACAATTTTTATCGCGCCCCTTATACATTAATAATGTACTGAATGCAATAATAATGCACTTTGACGCTAAACCTGCAATACGATCATAATTATAAACCGTACAAATTAACAAGATAAGTATTAAATTATATATATGTATATGTTACTTTTAAGTAATATATATTTTTATTTTTACTTTTTAGTTCGATTCACTATAAAAGTGTGTTTTTAGTTTGTTTTAAATCTATAATTTATTTTATGATTATTTTTACTATACACGATAAAAATCACAATTCCAGTGAATAATTTAATTAAGAGAAAATATACTTACCCCTACTTTAAAGGACTTTTCAATTTTTCTTTGAAAATTTGAGAAAAAATCCAATAAAACTAAAGAAAATGTTCCAAATGTTTGTGACCATAATAAAAGACATAAATCACAGACACTTTTCTCTAACAATACAGGAACGTTATTTTACAGCAAAACTGTCATATTTTGTTCACGTTTTTGCAGTTTTGCTGTTTTTCGGTCATCTACAAATAGCATTTTAAACCTTTTCTTTGTTGTGTCTTTTTGACAAGGCGAAGTGCTACATTATGGCTTCATAGTTTTCTTCATTAAGATCTTTATACAGCATGTGAAAATTTCAAATCAACTCAAACGTTTCATGTCTAACGCTTTTTTGATATTTACTTTCGCTATCTTGATTATTATGCATTATTTCAGTAGGTTCTTCAATTGCTTGATCAGTTTCAACTTCCTTCAATAGGGGTCACAAATGCCCATTTTTTTAATATTTTGCTTATTTACATTTATAAACCATAATAAGTCATACAACAGAGCAATCAAAACCACAAAATTGTTCATGGGGAAAGTGTAGTAGGTTCTAAAATATGCTTATCCATATATCATAAAACTCTTTCAAATGGAAAAGGTGAAACAGAAGTATATTATATATATTTACAACTACGCTAAGAAAAGGAAGCAGATAACCATGCTATTAAGTTCGAAGGTCAGCTAAAGTAATATTTTAGGTTAAAAGAAAAGTAATATTAAAAAATCTCTCATCGTGGGATTACAGCAAAGCAAAGAAAATATTTTTTTAATTCGGCTATAGAATCAAAGATGGCTAATGAGCGTTTGAAGTGGAATATTTTATTTTTGATGATCACCAGATGTTTAAAATAAATTATATCAGTGTAAATGTGTATTTTTTTTATTATGTCAGAAAACATTTTGTTTTACTTCATTCCAAAAAAATTATTTTTTAAACCTTTTATTTTCAATATGCTCACGCCCCCTCGCAGGGTTACCACGCCCCCAGAGGGGCGCGCCCCACAGTTTGAGAAACACTGATCTACCAGAATGGGGCATTTAAATTGTGTTCGAAATCTATCATGGCGAGTCTGATTACTCAAAATATTACAAATGTATTTCTATAAATTTTTTTGAACCTGATATTTATGCTATTTTCTAGAGAATGTGTTAAAATATTTCTTATTGTGAATATTTTTTGTTATTTTAATTATGGTCTCATAAATAATGTGACTTTTCTTATAATGTTAACTCAATCATCTCTAAAATTTTCAAATTTTAATAAAACGTTAAAATTTTAGTACATTCTCTAGATAAATGCATGTAATTTGTTTTGATAATACTTTTACTAATATAAGTTTACTACTTTTTTCTCTAATTGCTTTGAATTTTTAAAAAAATATTGCTAAAATTTCATTTATAATTGTGATTTTTGTGAAATTTAGGCAATTTATTTTAAATATTGTTGGTTAAATATTAGTATTTATTGGTATTGAGTCCTAAAAACATTTATAATGTTTAAATATGCTATTTTGTCAAAAAGTACTCCGAACGTGTTCGGATACCTTAAATGCTTTTTCTTCTTAATCAAAAAATAGATATCATTTTTCGTATCGTGTTGGCACAGAGCGTACCATTATTTGTACAGCTTTAAGGAGTTTATCTAACAAAGGAATACTTTCAAAAACATAATACATTGATGTTGAATTTAGACATTCCGTTTGTTGCTGCAAGCGTAACTTGTGCAACTCTTTTTCCCCGATGTTGTCGCAGGGAAGTCTAAAACAAGTTCCTTATCTTAAAAATTCTGAGGATTTCAGGAGAATTTCTTTTAGTTCAGAAATTTTAAGCGATCAATGTACTGTCTCACCGATTTCTTCTAATGAAGCTAACAAGTCAACAAGTTTAAACGTTTTTGATCGTAAACAAAGTTCAGCAGAAAAATCCAACTCACCTTTACAAGATAACACACACACACACACACACACACACACACACACACACACACACACACACACACACACACACACACACACACACACACACACACACACACACACACACACACACACACACACACACACACACACACACACACACACACACACACACACACACACACACACACACACACACACACACACACACACACACACACACACACACACACACACACGCACACGCACACGCACACGCACACGCACACGCACACGCACACGCACACACACACACACACGCACGCACGCACACACACCTAAAAAGTTTTCAATTCAAAACCATTCGAGAGCCGCAGATCCGAAAATAACCGAATACGTGTCACACATTCTAACCTGACGCTTCATTTAAATGTACACGTCAGCAAAACGCACCTAAAGATGTTATTTTCAAAAATAGTGTTAAATAACTATTATCAAGTGATAGATTATAATAAAATCTACAATGAATTATTTTTTTGGTTTCATGTTACAGTAATATTCACGTTCACGTTACAGCAAACTTACCACACTGTCTCAAATGTGTAACATCTCTACATCCTAATTGATTACCATAGGGATCAAATTCATAACGGCATTTGTAGATATTGGAAACATAATGGCCTGTGTTGCATTTCATGAACCTTGTAGAATTCGTGCACTTTTCCGTTGATTCAATGGCTGTAAAACAACATGATTTTATTAAGCATCTTTATTATTTATATGTATCATAAATTAAGAAATAACATTAACAATGTTTAGTAAGTTTTTATTGCTGCCAACCTTCATTTAATGAAAAAAAAGTTTTTAGTTAATCTTGTAACAAATGGTTATATTTACTATTTATTCTTGAAATAAATGCTAGTTGGCGCCACCAGAGTACATGTACGGTTTCCCTCTGGTGGGGAAACCAGGAGTTGAATTGTTTAGCCGGCGGATATTCTGGTGTACGCATCGCGGGGGAAAACCTTCCCCCATGTCTCTCTCTCTCTCATTCCTGTATTTTATATATATATCCTAGAACTGCATAGATGGGGACCTATGTACAGTAAATAAACTGTATTTATCCCTGAGGTGAATTAATCTCATCTAATGAGATCTATCCATTCATCCCATCGAGCTATAATGTTATATATTCGGCCACGCATGCCCACACATTAAACTAGATTCAATTAATATTTGTAAGATATAGATTTAGTAAGAAAAAAATTGTTTCCCCATTATATATCCCTTCTTTTGGTTTAAAATGTCAAATAAATTTTTTTTTCTTAAGGATTGGATTTCGCAGAAAGAGATATATTAGTTTTAAAATTATTAATTTTTACGAATCGATATCTTACTCTAGAGCTTGTGGAAAATGAACCACGCATTTGCCAAACACAATAAAATTAAACTGTTAACTTCTTTATTAAATACTTCTTCAAATTTTCATTGAGGTTTTCTTTAAGGTTCAAACAAGTGACTTTTCAATCATGAAATCTGTGCTCTACCTTACATCTTATCAAAGGAGGGAGTGACATAGGAAATTCATTTGGGGACGAGACTTTGTGTTATAGTAGTACCCCTTTACGTTGATCAACCCTCAACGCAATTGGGCCAAATGGACATTCAGTTCGGAAAAAAAGTCTTCGAAATTTATAAATAAGTTTTCATTAGCTTATAACAATACATAAAAATAACTTTGTTTTAGCTTTGTGACCCAATGGCTTAGGCGTATTGTACCTGCGTATCGCGCCATCTCACAGGGTTCGAGTCAGAGATAAGCGAATATTTTTTTCCCCATTTATTTTACAATTAAAATAAATTGATGAAATATTATAAAACTAAATAATATAAAATTTATATATAAAAAATATTATATATATATATATATATATATATATATATATATATATATAAAATATTGTAAAAAATTATAAATATTTTATGTATAATTACATTAACTATTTTACTTTTAAAAATAAAAAAAATAATTAAACAATATATTAATAAGCTTTTTTTTAAATAAATTTATTTAGTTGTAAATATAAATTAATAGAAAAAAATAGTCTCTTGGGTGACTCGAACCCTGAGCGACAGCGCACACAATACACAGGTACGATACCACCTAAGTCATTGGGTCACAGGAACTCATATAAACTTATTTGTATGTAAGTAAATATAAATTTCGAAGCCTATTTTTTCCGAACTGAATGTCCTTTCGGCTGACTTACATTGAGGGTTGAACACCCTAAAGGAGTACTACGATAACACAAATCCTCGTTCCAAATGAATTTCCCATGTCGTGCCCTCCCCTTTTTAGTGAAAAATTAAGAGAGAGCTTAGATAATAATACTATAATAGAAGTTTTACTAATAATTTCAAAACTTAATTAAATTCAGTCAAATAATAAAAAACGAAATAAATTCAAATAATCAAAGATTTGATTTAGTGTTCTTTTGGCGACGGGAAACCGGATAGATATTCTTGTTAATGCGAACAAAATGTTTTGTTATTTAAACTTTGAAACTAATATCTCTTGATGTTATTCAATTTGATACTTTTTAAAATTGAATTACATTTTGGGTTTATCTGTTGTTGGAAAAGTAAACTATTATTAAAATTAATCTTCTAAAATGTTCCGAGGAGGAACCAACACTTACCAGCCAGAAACTTTCAAATTTTATTATCATTACTATTAATAGTTTAAAAAGGAAATATGAGTCTCTTTCGGATAAATAATTACTTCCATTTATTTTTTTCTTCAAATATTCTTGACGTTATATTTTTTAACAATGTATCATAAATTACCAGCAACTGGACTTTGGTAATTTAAAAATTGACAGAAATGTTTAATACACACGCACACATTTTTCGTAAAACTTTAAAAATAATCGTAAAAAAATTTAAAAAGATGTAAATAATAATTGAATATAGTTTTTATAAATAAGTAATGTGGACACTTGTAAATATAAACAAATTATTTTTGAATTGCAAAATAACCTAGTACGCTATTCGAATGTTCTTGAACATATTGATCGACAGAATGCATGGTCAGAAATGAAATATAAATGTGCGGTTGCGCTGTGCAAACTTAACAATGTCATTTTTTGTAGATTACTGGGAGAACAATATATATTATGAAAATAATTTGGGGGAGAAGAACCTACATGTGTGAAAATTACTCGACCCTTGTCTACTTCAGATTTATTGTCAACCATTATTTTAGTGCATAATAGTGAATCATAGTTACAATACATATGAGGATCGCGCAAATCAACATGGTAATTCTTGTTGCTTAAAAATCAAAAAAAAAAAAAAAAAAAAAAAAAAAAAAAAAAGGTGGTAGAGATTTCTGTCACTAGATGGCAATAGGGGCCCCATCATAAGAAGTTTTGAGCGTTTTTAGGACCGTTTCAAAAAGACTTGTCAGATATTGAGCACAACGGGGGGAATGATGTTTTTTCAAGAATAAAGAATAGCCATCGTGGAATTTTATTTCACAACAAAATCTCATTTTCGTGTGATAAAAGCGTTTCATCAGAAATATCCAGTTGAAACAGTACCAAGTGCACCAACGATAACTCGTTTAGTGAAAAAGTTCCGTGACACAGGATCAGTTGCACACAGGAAGCGATCGGGTAGACCGTCCATAGTGAAAATGACAGTGGCTGATATGGAAACTGCTTTACAAAGAAGTCCAATGAAAAGCAGTCGAAACCTTGCTATGCAGTTGGGAATGTCACATTCATCAGAACAGGGAACAGCAAACAAATTAAATTTTCGACCGTTTAAAACGCACTCTGTCCATGAAATCAAGCCTCCCGATTTTGAGAAAAGGCTACATTTCTACAGATGGTTTAATTCTTTCCTAGACACATATGACATGCGTAAGCAGGATAATGTTTCTTTTTCAGATGAGGCGTAGTTGCATTTGCATGGATATGTGAACAGACAAAACAGCCGATATTGGTCCACCACGAATACACATTATCCAGGAACGGCCTTTACATGATGAAACACTTGGTGAGTGGTGTTCTGCGTCGCACCATTGGAATTGTGGGGTCTCTTTTTTCAGTAGCACAGTCGATTCGGCCGTTTACATAAACATCATTACGGAATTCATAAACTTGCTAAACAGTGATGAACGGACTGCTTGGTTGCAGCCAGACGGCACAACGTGTCACATTTCAAGGTACAGTATGGATGTTTTAAATTAATTTTTTTATGATCATGTCTTTTTCAAAGGACTATGACCACCACGTTCACCGGACTTGTATAGTACAAGCAATTCAGCTGTGAGCCACATCATAGATATGCCATATTTCACGATACTATAGTTTCATGTGTTGCACTCAAGCCGTGTGCAACATTATATCAAGCACTGATTGCAGTTAAATAACTTCGCCTGTAAAGTCTTTCAGATAAACATAATATCTCCATATTCTGTGGCAAAAGTAATTTTGATGAAAGAAAAAAAAGTACCTTTACCCGCGTAATTTTACTTTTTGCACCCACATGCAATCGTTATTCGTTGATGACTCGATCAGCTTATGAAGTCAACGATTTCTAAGCCCTCGTATAAGAATAATTAGTCTCTACTTAATTGGGAATAACGTATTTTCTGTTGAAGCACTCTTAAATAAGAAAGTACATAATGCTTCTGGAAGAAATAATGCTCAGTTTATCGTAGGATTCTGCTTATAGACATTCAGAAGTTTATACTATTCCGTTTTTTATAGAGCACCAATCTAAGAGTATCGTAGGCTAAAGGTGTAGTTCTATCGGGGTATGATTAGTTGGTTGAAATTTTTGAAGTAATTCGAAAAACTAAAAACAAATTTTTGTCCCTTTTAGCTTTTTTGGCTGCTGTTTTGACCAACAGCTGTGTAACTCTTATTTTCCCATTAAATTTACTTTGTAACTACATCATTTTTAATATTCGTAGTACGTCTCTTGGCTTTCACTTAAGGTATCCGACTACGTTCGGAACCGTGATTTTCAAAAGCGCATAAATAGATAATTTTCATGATATTTAGTGTCACTTAGATTAGAATAGATGTATAAATTTCTTTAAGGATATTTTGACAAAAAAATGCATTTAAATTCAATATTTTAGCAAACAATCAACTTAGAAGAATATTTCTTACAAATGTTCTCCTTTTGTGAAAAATGCTTCTATTAGATTAATATTTTGCCTGTATATAGCTCAGACCTCTGTACAGAGGCTCAACTAGAATTTTTGAAATATATAACTTAGAAGTGGGTTTATTCATATTTTACGACAACAGAAGGGAGCAATTTTAAGAAAAAAACGCGAATAATTATTTCACTTGGTAGTAACTCTGAAAATAAGATGAATTTTTCAAAAAATCTAGTTGAGCCTCTGTAGAGGTCAGAGCTATATACAGGCAAAATATTATTGTAATAGAAGCATTTTTCAAAGCAGGAGAACATTTTGAAAAAAGGTTATTCTAAGTTAATTTTTGCTGAAATATTGTATTTAAAAAGTTTTTTTCTCTCAAGATGTCCTTAAAATAATTCTATACATGTATTCTAACCTACTAAGTGGCACTTAATATCATGAAAACTATCCATTTTTGCCCTTTTTTAAAATCACGGTTCCGAATGTAGTCGGATATCTTAAAAGCAACCTAAGTTTTCCTTTACAAACACGTTTACAGCGATGAAATTATTTGCTTTGAAAAATATTAATATCTTTTCAATTTTAAAAATTTCTTTGAGTCATTTATTGAGAATTAACGTCGCACCGTTCAGCTATACGAGGGCTTTAGGCGATGGACCTCGCAATTTTGAACCATGGTCAAGTGACGAGGACGACACCTGAGCTAGCACCCCTCACCTAACTTCCACAACACACCAACGGGTGAACGTTTGAGCTCTCGACAGATTTAATGAGCATCGTTACCTTACACGGCGTGTCTTCAGTGGTACAGGGATCAAACTCCTGACACGATAGCCAGGAGTCCGTTACCTTTACCACTTGGCTATCGAGGCTACTAAAATTTCTTTTGAAACACCCTTTGTTTTTAATAAATTAAACAATTTTGTTTAATTTATTTTAATGATCATCTGAAGATGCGAGTACTGTTCAAGTCTATATTTTTTACTGGGAAATACATAAAACTTTCTACATTGTGAGTTAAGATATTTAATCGATTTCTGTGTCATCGTAAAATGAAGTATATAACAAAGTTTAAGGTAACCGACTACGTTCGGAACCGGGATTTTTAAAACGCGCATAAATGGATAATTTTCATGATAATTAGTATCACTTGGATTAGAATACGTGTATAAAATTATTTTAAGAATATTGCGACAAAAAAAAATTATTTAATTACAATATTTTGGCAAAAATTAACTTAGAATAACTGTTTTTCAAAACTTTCTCCTTTTATAAAAAATGGTTCTATGATAATAATATTTTGCGTATATAAAGCAAAGACTTCTCCAGAGAGTCTGAACTAGGAATTTTGAAAAACTCACATTATTTTCAGAGTTACCACTAAGTGAAATAATTATTGGCGTTTTTTTCTTAAAATTTCTCGTCTCTGTTGTAATAAAATGTGTATAAATCCACTTCTAAGTTATATATTTTGAAAATTCTAGTTCAGCCTCTGTACAGAGGTCTGAGATATATAAAGGCAAAATATTATTGTAATAGAAGCATTTTTCATAAAAGGAGAATGTTTAGAAAATGGGTCCTTCTATGTTCATTTTTTGTCAAAATATTGTACTTAAATACTTTTTTATTGTAATAATATTTTTAAGACAATTTTTTATACGTTTTCTAATCTATGTAACACTAAATCACAAATATTATCCATTTATACGCTTTTGCAAAATCACGGTTCCGTACGTAGTCGGATACCTTAAAAAATTAGTTCCTGGGAAATATATAATTGTACTATAAAAATTCATCCATTTTTTTGTACTTCAAAAAGATAATTAGTACTTGCGTACTGTCGCAACCATGCAGACTGTCAAGATAACTAACCAAATTGGCAACCCCGAATTCGTAAGTATTGTAGACACTGAATTGGCAACCATGTGCTTCGTTTCTAATTTCTCCACTTGCTGCCCTTCTAAGACTAACCATTTGTTGAAATGCCATCCTCTGATTTTAAAATACAAATCTGGGATTTTTACCATATTCTGAAATAATAAGATTAATAATGATAATATAATTACATAAAATTATTGTATTATTATAATAATTATATATAATACTAAAATAATAATATATATTATAAAATTAATAATAATATTCAAAAAATTAAATAGCAATAATTAGTTATAATTCTTTTATTGATTAGTATTTATTCAAAATTACTTATTATTTTTTACATTTTGCTTTTTAGCTGTATGCTCCAATCCCTATCAGCGTTTTCCGTTTTTAGAAACCACGTGGTTTTATTCAATGTCGCAAATATGGTTGCGATAATACGAAATTACCAGATGCTTTTTAAAAAAAATGATTATTTACCATTTCCAGTACATTCAAGAGGTCCAATTCTATGAAATCCAGACTGCCCTGTTTTAAATGTGAAACCAAATCTTACCTAAAAGGTAAATAAATATGAAATTGACAACTAAATATGTTAAGCAAAAATCAAAATCCCTCCTTCTCATTGATGCATGGCAGGTGATGACAGTGACTCTCATTGGCTGCCCGAGGGGTCTTAGTAATTGAAATATATAGAAAAGGGTGGGACTTGTCTGGTAGAGAAGGCCAAAATGAAAAATATTTAGAGTTATGTATAAAAATAGTGATTAGGTGTGCACACACAACAAAAAATGCACAAGAATTTAATAATTAAGGGGGATTATAAGAAACAAGAAGTATTCTTCTTGGTCTTTTACAGCTGATATTAGAGATGTAATTAGGAAGAGATTGAGCAAATTTACGTTATTAGTCTGCGGGAAGAAAATCAAAGAAAATTTTAGCAATATGTTGGATTTGAGATTTAAAGCTTTTAATTTGTAATGCTTTGCGGATGTTATCGTTTCTCATGTAGCTAGTTGCTTTGACAATCATCCGTATAAGAGAAGTTTGCAAGGTACGCATCACGACTGTATAAAGAAGCACTTTGTTCTCTATACTTAACTCAGAATTCCGGGAAATTAAGGGGAATAATTCAAATATTACTCTCCAGAATTTAATATATATATCACGCGTATATTTTATATGTTGTTTCCAAGTAAGGCGTTTGTCAAAAATCAAGGTATTTGGTTTGAAGGGTATTGGTGTATTGTACATGATGGGTGGTGGTGGATTTGTAAGTTTATGTGTAAATATAACTTTTTATTGTTAGATTGTTAGGAATTAGATGTTGATAATGAAGTAGATTCGAATTATGAGTAGATATCAATTTAAGTTAACATTTATTTCTATATATATATACACTGTCGGACCTCTATATAACGAAGTCGCTAAATCTCGGGAAAAAGTTCGTTTTGTGGAAAATTCATTATATAGAGGTTCATCTTTTAATATACTTTATAAAACACATAAAACAAATTTTAAATTCATAAACAGTACATATTAAAAAAAGTAATTTTATTCACACTTTTTAAAAAAATTAATATACAATAGAACCTGTTTTTATGCGGTTCTTTTTTATGTGATTTTATTTTTGTGTGACCGCATAAAAAAATTTCTGCAGAATTTCGACGAATTTGCTGGTTATTATATGTAAGAATTAATGAAAGTTTCGAATATTTTTTTTTGCGGTTATTTTTATGCAGTTTTTATCAACAGCACAAAAACAGGTTTAACTGTATGTTTGTTTTATATATCTTACCTTATCAAAAAAGAAGAAAACTGCGAGGAAAACAAGAAAAAAAATGTCGAAGCATACATTGTGTATTTTCAATATTAAGAAAATAATTTTATATTAAAATTAATGAATTTTAAGGAAATTTTATTATTTAAAGTATACAAGCAAAATTAAACAAGCATTATTTTATAATTGGAACACAGGGAAACGGGACAACTCCACTGAGGGTGAAAGAGGATATCGAAGATGTTTCTTGTGATCTAGATAATGGGGGTTACAGGTTGCACTTCTTGGATGAAAAATCCAGAACTCTATTGCTCTCGGCGAGATAGGATCTAATAAAACCAGATCAAGATTTATAACAACCATAAAATGTGTTAAAGAGAGAATAACTTGAAATTTGTTCAGAAACCCTTTAAAAAAGGGAAAACAAAAATTGAATCCCAAAAGAAAATGTTCGTTATATAGAAATTGCACTTCGCTATAGGGCAGTTATTTTACTAAGAAAATTGTGAAATGTTCAAGGTTCCAGGATAAAGTTCGCTATATAGAAACATTCGCAGTATAAAGATTCATTATCTAGAGCAGTGCTCCGCAACCTTTTTATAACCGCGGACCGGTCAACGTTTGTTAATTTTACCGCGGCCCGCTGAGGGGGAGGATGGTGATTTTTTATATTTTAGACTGGATTTAATAATTTTAATTTAATTGTTTTTGTCGTGACTTCTGAATAAAATATAGCTACACCAAAAAATGAATATTAAGTGATTTTCATAAAAAGTAGACCAAACCTAAGAAAAATATACCACAGTAAATAAAAGAGAAATAATTTAATGTTTCTTGTGCGGACTGATAGTATTTGATCCATGGACCGGGTGTTGCGGAACACTGATATAGAGGTTTGATTGTATATATATATATATATATATACATATACATTAATGTAGCAAATGATAATCAGACATATTTACCTCACTGACTGGCAGCGTTTCCTTGTCTTCCAAATACCCTTCATCTTTAGTCCATGAAAACCTAGGTTCACTGTCACAATTGCAGGTAAAATTAGTATTTTTGCATCCATATTCAGCGCAACCACATGTGTTATTTTTTTTTGCACCACCCCATATGTATTGAGGTGTGCCGTTCCAAGATACCCACCAGCTTGAAGGTTTGCCAGAATCAAAGTGAAATCCTGTACCAAGGCAGTTCCAGCTGATTTCTTGGCGACATTGTCTGGAGGCATTTGTGAGCGCTTTGATCTTGTCCATTCCAATAAAGTACACTAAGATCCTGCTGTAAGTACCTGGTCCATCTCTGTTAGAACGGACGAAAATGCTTTCTTCCGAATCATGATGGACAATGGTCACTACATCATCCTGGGACCGTCCCATGAGACAAAACACTGTGAAAGCTGTTATTGGACCATCTGAGCCGTCTGGATCTATAGTGTAGTAACCACTTTCCCGGATATTGTCTAAGTTATACAGGTCCAGACAAGTTTTTCTGTCTTTGGAAGAAAAAAAAAGAATCAAAAATTTAACTGTGTGAAACCATATGGTTTAAAAGTAAATATTTTATTTAAATTTATAGCGAAAATATTACAACTATATAATCAGAAATATATAGGAATTAGAATCAACGAAATTATTGCAAAGAAGTTTTCCTCGAACCACAGTTAACACAAAAATGGCTAACGAAGACGAACGAACGGGTCGCTTATGGTCAAAGTCACCGATGTTTACCCTCCCCCCCCTCATTCCCTGAAAACTTTTCCTTATCAGTTTTATTTGTAGTTTTTCTTATCGAGAAAGCCTCGTAATCAGTGAAACAATTATTTGTGTTTTTTTCAGATCTAGAGTTTCTGGAGCTTTAATGTCCATTTTATTTTGCAAATAGAAATGTATTACTAATGTTACACTCTGTAACAAAAAAAAAAACTACGCACCGAGAAGGAGTTTCCCAATTGTAATGAAATTTCATATGCAAAGACAGTTGTACAGAATATAAAAATGATTAAAATTTGTTGTCCAATGAAAAAATAAATAGTGGGAGCTACAATGCATTGGAACTGCGCACTCAGCAGGTGTCAATAAGAAGCGATTATCAACCTGATGGTCGAAATTTCTGTTGTATTGTGATTTAGGATACCTTTCAACGACTGAAAAAATGCCTCGACGCAGGATTCAAGCTCATTACAAGCAACTATCAGAGTTTGAAAGAGATCATATCATTGGATTGAAAGAGGCAGGTTGAGCAAATCGGAGAAACACTCCTCATATGGGTCGAAGCGAAGATTTCAATAGAAGTTGCTGAGAAGAACGGGTGGACAATGGCAGATTTCAACGTTATGATGGTAGCGTTTGACCTAGGGGCACAGCTTATCGGGAGGACATATTGACTGTCAGATCAGCTGTTACAGCGTCTGATTCATTTTTATCAACCATCAGACGTGCGACACGAACACGAGTGTCCACCAGGACCATTTATAGATGGCTCATAGAACGAAATTTACGCTCGTAACGACAGCTACGCCACTTCCCTCTCACGCCTGTACACTATCGAGCCAGATTAAAGTGATGCTTGACTCTATCTGGTTGGAATCATGCTGACTGGGGACGTATAGTGTTTAGTGACGAATCTCGCTTCCAACTGTGTCCTGACGATCATTGAAGACGTGTATGGAGATGACCAGGGCAGCATGCCGATCCTGCTTTCACTATTGCGCGCCACACAGGCCCTCAACCAGAAGTTATGGTCTGGGGTGCCATTTCTTTTTACAGTCGGGCTCCTTTGGTCGTCATTGAAGCACATTTACATCACAGCGGTACGTCAACGACATTCTGAGAACTGTTTTGCTACCGTTCCTTTTACACAGAGAGTACCCTTACCTTATTTTCAGCAAGATAATGCAAGACCACATACGGCACGTGTTTTTATGAACTGTCTTGCAGCTTCTCAAACACTTCCTTGTTATCGCAGCCAGATCGCAAGATCTCTCTCCAATCAAACAAGTCTGGGATATGATGGGAAGGCGACTGCATCTGGCAGGGCATGTTGATGACCTGGCCCGACAATTGGAGCTAATTTGGTATGAAATACCTCAAGAGACCATCAGGGGGCTTTATCACTCTATGCCACGTCGTCTAGAGGTGGATCAATACTTTATTCAGCTCATTACTTTGTAACTGTGTAAATCTGAAGTAAATCACCCAATGTCTCTCTGAAACTTTAATCATTTTTTATTTAATACGTAATCTTCCTACCCACCAATTTTTGTCTCTTTCGGACAAATCGTTCTTGGTGCGTCATTTTTTGGGTTGTTGTTATAGAATGTAATTCGCCTATATTTTAAAATTACTTCATTAGTAAATATTCGATATTTCATGTAAGCTAGAAAATTGTATGATTGAAAAAGACAATAAGAACAAAATCTATTTTAAGGATTTACTAAACATTGGCATGAATTCTTTAAGCACCAAATTAATCTTGGATAGTATTCTAATTGCTTTGCCCGTGGGAATCCCTTGATCCAAGAAGAAAGGTTTAAGAAATTGATTCACAGCCTAGGATTACACAGTTTTGGAATAGTTAAAATAGAAAAGACCGTGAAGAATTGTAATTACAGTTAAATAAAAAAAATGTAAATGTTTCTCAGGTGAAAACAAATCTAAAGAAAAGGCTGCTGGGCACATTGAAAGAAATGTACCGTAAAATCTGGCGTACAACGTACACTTTTAACACAAAAATTAAGATAGAAGTTTAAAGGTGCACGCTATACGCAGGCTAAAAAAGTGATAGCTTTAATTATAACAAAAGAGATGAGCATAAAAAAATGTTACTTCTACACATATCGAAATACTGTTTATTTAAATAGAAATGACAGGCTTTATGAACTAAAACAGTTATAGTTGTAGAAGTATTGTATATTTTGTCAAAAGTCTGGGATAATACCTCGTATAAATGACTTTAAAACATAAGATCATTGTTTACCACCTTTTCAGATTTTTTGTCGAAAAAGGGGGGCGCGTTATGCGGTGATTATACCAAAAAATTAAAAAAATGCAGCTCTAAACTATAGGGGCGTGTTATACCCCGGATTTTACGGTAATTTGAAATCTTTTTCAGTCTGAAATTTTTTTTCGCTTACAGAAATGTGCTGAATAATTTTTTTATTACACTTTCATTAGATGACACCATCAGTTATGTGTGTTTACACCTAATATGTCGCCTATTATCCATATTATTCTTTTTCACGTATCCGTTACGTTGCTCGCATAATGAAATTTGTTATGATAAAGGAAAATATATTGAAGAAACAAATGAAGGAAGATATAAGGAACTGTAATTTTTTTCAAAAATACAGCTCCAGAGGGAAATAATTACTAATATTTTAGGTAAACCTAGAAAACCTATAATGATTGAACAAAAGCTGGTATAAATTAATAATATCAAACACTTTTTCAAATAAAGGTGTCCAAAGTTTTAAAAAAATAGCTGATGCATATTTTGTAACACCACGCTTCAAGCAGCATAATATGAGTAATTCTGGAAATATGATGTTTCTGCCTTAGACGCAATGGTACTTTGCAGATACAAATCTATTCTGTACGAACTTAGATAGCTTTGAATTTGGGAAATACACTCATGGACAAAAAATTACTGCACGGAAAAATAGTTGCGGGATCGAAACGAAACTTGGCATGAAGGTACGTGTCGGGGAGATATGCAAATTATTAGAAATGCAACGTGATTGCGATTACGTATAGCCGGTAGAGGGTGCTTAACGTCGTTCCCCTCGGAGTATAAAACAGGTAACCAAAGCTTGTTTGAGTGTTCTGAATCGTTTACAAAGAAAAAGCTGAGGTAGATATGCCATTACGCCCTTTTCGATGACAATTGAGCAGCTGTCGCATTTTGAGAAGGGGAGAGTCATCGGCATGATGGAAGCTGGGTGGTCAGCTGGACGAGTAGCTCGTCAATTAGACCGCTCTGACTTTGTTATCAGGAGGTGTTGGGACCAGTGGATCCAAGAGATGTCATTTACACGAAGACCAGGCTCAGGAAGCCCACGGCAGACCAGTCGTCGAGAAGACGGCCACATCATAAGAAATGCACGTATACAGCCAAATGCTTCAGTGGCCACCATCCAGAAACAGATAACACCTTCATTAGGGGCCCCTGTGTCTTCTCGAATTATACGTAGGCGCCTGGCTGAAGGACATTTGGGATCACGGCGCCCATTACATGTGCTATTCTTGACGCCCACCCATTGACGCCTCCATTTGCAGTGCTGCCACGCACGAGGAAACTGGACTGCAGCGGAATTGAACCAGGTTGTCTTTAGCAACGAATCCAGATTCAATCTCAGCAGTGATGACAATTGTGTTCGTGTGTGGAGCCCCGTGGTAAACGCCTCAATCCTGCCTTTGATTTACAACGACACACCACTTCCTCAGTTGGTGTGATGGTATGGGGTGCCATTGCCTACAGTACATGGTCACGCCTAGTATATATCCATGGCACGATGACAGCCCCGTGGTATGTCCATGACATCCTGCAACCAAATGTGTTGCCCCTCATACAGCGGCTCCCAGGACCCATTTTTCAAAAAGACCATGCTCAGCCTCACACGGCAAGGGTGTCACAAGAGTGTCTCCGCACTTTTACTACCCTTCTTTGACCTGCCAGATCCCCATATTTGTCTCCAATCGAGAATATCTGGGATCATTTGGGACGGTGTGTTGTGCATCTCACGAGTTTGAACGAACTAGAGGCAAGGTTACAGCAAATATGGAACGAAATGTCTCAAGACATCATACAGAACTTGCATGCCTCAATGCCCTATCGTATAGCATCGTGCATTTACGCTAGAGGGGTCCAATAGGGTATTAAATCCTCCGTTCTTTCACCTTTTTCTCTGAAATAAATGATCCTCTTTCTTTGATTTCCTAATTATTTACTTATATCAAAGTAGTCATTACGCATGTAAAATTGCATTTCATTTTGACAACTGTTTCTTGGGGCGCTAATTTTTTTTGTCCATGAGTGTTAATACACTTTTTCATCTTTTACTGATATCCTATACATTAAAACTTTTTCAGTTTTTCTTAATCTAATGTTGTAAGCTTAATTTTATTAGTTTCGTCCTAATTTTTATCTAATGTTAGTTTTAATTTTAAATATTCTATTCCTTACATCATTTTATTTTACCAAGCTTTTATTTAGTAAACATATATAATTAGTGTATTAATTGTATTTATTTTTCCTGAACACAAGGTATAGATCATTCAGGACATTTGTGTAATTTTGTGTGTGTGTGTATACTAAAATTTAATAAATATTATTATTATTTTTAAAAAAAATGTAACGTACAACAAACCTATCTGGCACCATGAACATGCCCATGATTGCGGAAAAATAAGCGGAAGGCATTTTGTATTTGTAAAGAGAGAGAGAGAGAGAGAGATAGAGAGAGAGAGAAGATGACCTTCAATAGCGTGATGGTAAATTTTTTGGACTCTCATATTTTAATACTAGCAATACACATGTGAGATAGTAATTATTGTAATACCGATTTATTTCGTTACATAATATATGTACTGACCTGATTTGTATCAAATATCATAAGAATCACATTCATTTACACTTAAAAAATTGGTTGGGAAAACAGAAATCCATTATTTTTTCGGTAGATGGCTATAGTGTCGATATCTCGTGAAGTATTGATCAAACAATTTCAAGTTTATGCTCGTTGTCAAGGTAACATTTCACTCTAAAAATTATTTTGCAGTTTTTTGATTGGTCCATTCAGTTGTGAGTTAAAGGGTGTTCAAAATGGGAGTCAGCAAAGAGAAAATTCGGTACATTTTACAGTTTCTCTTTGATAAAGGCGAAAATGCAAGCCAGGCGGTAAAAATTGTGAATGATGTTTATAATGCCGATACTGTAACAGCTAATTGCGTGCAATTCTGTTCTTGTCGGTTCCGTTCAGGCATTTTTGATGTTAAAGTTGCCCCGCACCCGCAATCGAAGATGTCGATAAAATCACAGAAATAATCGAAGTTGATCGTCATGTTAGTAGTCGTAGCATCACCCAGGAGCTAAAGATTGACGATAAAACAGTTTTAAGCCATTTGAGCAAAGTTGGATTCAAAAAGAATCTCCATGTTTGGGTGCCACACCAATGGACACTAAAAAACATGATGGATCGAATTTCCATCTGCGAATCCCTGGTCAAATGGAATGAAATTGACCCATTTCTTAAGCGGATGGTGACTGAGGATGAGAAATGGATCCCATATGACAATATTGGGCGAAAACGATTGTGGTCAAAGTGCAGTGAAGCAGCTCAAACGTTGGCCAAATCATGACTAACATCCAGGATGGTTCTACTGTGTATTTGGGGGGGGGACTGGAAAGGAATAATTTATTATGAGTTGCTTCCGTAGGGCCAAACACTAAATTTAGGTATCTACAGTCATCCACTGGACCGTTTGAAACTATTGTCTGACCAGAAACGGTCAGAATTGGCCAATAGAAGAGGTGTTGTGTTCCATCAGGACAACGCCAAGCCACAAACTTCTGTAGTGACTCGTCAGAAACTCTGGGAGCTTGGTTGGGAAGTTTTAGTGCATCCACCATATATTCCGGATCTGGCACCAAATGATTATCACCTTTTTCTCGCATTGCAAAACTTCCTGAGTGATAAGAAATTGGGATCAAAAGAAGATTGTGAAAATCGATTACTAGAGTTTTTCGCTAAAAAAGGCCAAGACTTATACGAGAGAGGCAATACGAAGCTACCTTTAAAATGGCAACAAATTGTACAACAAAACGGTATATATTTGACCGAAATCGAACAATCCGAAACATGTTAAATAAAGTTTTGATTTTCATGCAAACATAAAAGATTTCTTTTTCCTCAACCTAATATATACAACACAGTTACTTCCCTAAAATACCAATCATCAGACTCGCAGCTGATCAAAGAATGAATTACTGCATAAACCCATTGCATACAATTAGCTTCTGATACCTGTTGGAAACTTGATTAACTACTAGGAGCTAACCTCTGGGGTGACTCAGAGAATGTACCCCCTAGCAACAATTTTTGAGGCATTCAAACAAGTGGTACTTTTTACGTACAACCAGTGGCGAAGCTAATTCTGAGTGGGCCCTATATCCGGTCCGGAGTCCGGTTAGTGGGAGCGGAGTTACACATTTTCGGGCCCCTATATCTTGGGGGCCCCTTATCATTGATTCGGTGGTAGCTACGTCTCTGCGTACCACCCCATAATAAACGAATGAGAACTAGTGGTACAATATATGTACTACCAAGCATGAAATAGTTAATGCGTACTGCTTAAAAAGCCAAAAAACAACTACAAAATAATCTGTTTTTATTCCATATTAATTCCGTATTGATGATTTACACTTCGTAATTGTGTATAAATAAAAATAACTTTTTATAGGATTCACCCATAAATAGAGACATTTTCTAGCAACCGACTACCAAGGACATAAAGGGTATTTAATGGAAAACATATGCCGATCTAGAGATAAATAAATATCAATGAAATAAAATAATTACATACTTCTTTGAGAACATAGTTTTTTCTCCTCATCTCTTCCTTCCCGATCTTCTCTTCTTACTAAAAATAGAACATATACATGGTTACTTACAAAAAGAATTTTCTGATATTAAATTCTCAAATAATCCAAATAACTCAAATACCCCACAACTATAGAGAAGGCTTTATTAATAAAATGTTGATATATAAAACTCATGAATGCACTAGGACAGCGTTTCTCAAACTTTGGGGCGCGACCCCTTGGGGGTGTGACAACCCTACGAGGGGGCCGTGAGCATATTGAAAAGTCGAAAATAAAATACTATTTAAAAAAATTACCTCTAACTGGATACCTTCCTCCTGAAAAGTTATTCCGAAAGCGTTTAACTCTTATTTTGCGATTCCCTTCAAAAATGCAACAGACTTCTTTCCTTTCGCCCTTTTAGAACTTGGGAGGTCGAACGGGGACAATTTTACGACCCAGTTTGGTCCCTTTGTAAAGTAAGAACCAAGAGATCAATCATTTACAGCTAGCTGTTAAGTTGCCTTGGGCAATTTTCTTTGAAAGCGTAGTGGAATTCGGTGTTTCTTTCTCCTATATGTTCAGTCACAGAAAAATTAAAAACGAAATGAAAGGTAAAAAAAAGAGGAAAAAATGAAATAAATAGTATGTTAGAAGTTGAAAAATAATTATATTTTCTTCAAAAAAAATTATTTTTCTGTCATTTTTTAAAAATTAAAAAAAATATGTATATTTTTTTGGTATTGCGATTTGAACCAGAAAAAAGCATCCTGTATTCATTTTTGAATATGAGAGTAAGAAAACACGCTCACTTTCCTGTTTTTTAAAAAAGTAATGAGGTAAAAAGAGCAAAGGCCCTATCTCATTTTTAAACAATAACACAATAAATATTACATACGATGATCATATTTATGAAATAAAACCGATCTTTCTCTATTCAGTTATATTTTTAATTTAAAATAGCATAAAAAAGGATTTCAATACTTTTAATTTATTTTAATTAAAATCATACAAAAGATATTTTTATGTTAACTGAATATTTTTCGGAAAAAATTTAAATTTTCCTTCCTAGTGTTCTCTTTTTCGAACTTCTTGTATTAAATAAAAATTCCTTTTCTACATCGGCATTTGTGACATAACACACATTCAGTCAATAATTTTTAATTTTAATGCGGGTTATACTTCTTCAAATGCGCATGACAGAACTTCTAACTATTTTCTACTCAAGTTAAATTTCTTATCTTTCTGTTTCTTTTATTACAAGGAAAAATGTCACACATCGAAAACTACATTTTCACACAATTCAGTCATTACAAATTCTATTGTGAGAAAAGTTGTCCCTAATTATAATTTTGTCTTTCAAAACAGTACACTTAAAACAATTTTGTTCAGTGATGTTAACCGACAGTTCCACAATGTATTCATAACAAATTTAAAAAACAAATTTAACACTTGAAAATGTATCCTGTATTAAATTTTTCAGTATACACAAATATTTCCTGCTGTAGGAAAGATATAGAGTATGAGATGTGTGGTGTGCGGTTGTAAAAGAATGTTTTCGTACGTGTAGACTATTTTTGAAAATTTAAATATCACTGAAGCTGATCATATAACTGCAAATGAGCCTTATTTTAGTGTGTGCTGGTATCAAAGTAAAACACTTTACAATATTAAATAGCCTATGGGTTTATACTCAACATCAAACTATTCGGAAAATGGCTTACAACTTCTATTCAAATTGTAAAGAAACTGAAATATAAATATATCTTACTGCAGTCAAAAATATTCATAATATGTAAATATCCTATTCCTCCACTTATTTCAGTACATTTTAAAAACTGTAGCTGAATGCAATTTTTATATTTATAAACGAGGCATAAAAGCTCACACAGTCGTAAAAATGTCTTTATCATTTTTAAATACACTACTATAAAACGTATAAGGATTGTAAGATCAGTCGTAAAATCCTAAAAGCTTTTAGAGGAGCTAAAAACATGTAATTTTGGATTGATAAAATGTTTAATATAATACACAAATATACATGTTATTAAGCAAATACATTTGAAAAATCAAACTTCCTTCTGAAATAAACGTAATCGAAAGAAAGATGTTTAATTGCAAATGAGTGGAAATACATGTTTATCTAAGGGGTATCCCCAAAGTGAGGTAATCCTCAAACTTAAGACTCAAACTCAGAAGCACAACAATCCATGAGGGCCAGGAACTACTGTGCCCATGATAATACACGTGACCATTGGACGCTGAGGTGCATGAACAGATGTCCCGATTTGGTGGTCTGTCTGAAGAGAGACCTTCAGTGTTTAAGACCCGAAGCAAGCTTGGTACTCATTTATCGCCCCAATGTAGCGGGGATGAAAGGCAGAGTCGACCTTGCGCAGCCCGTTAATAGAACCCCAGACCTGTGGTGTGGAAGCACTATACACTACCACTCAATCCTATTCGGTGAAAAATAAAATTTAATGTTAGAATCTTATATAAATCCCTAATGAATGAGGGAGTCCAAACTTTTTTTTCATGTAAACTGTTTAGACGGAAATGGTTAATTATGAACATTTCACAAGTTGCATAAATTAAAATTAACCGTTATAGTTTACATAAATTTTTAAGGGTACAAAAGGTGTATTTCGGCTGCACGAATTAATTTTAAAAGGAATACGGTTACGAAAAAGTAGAACAAATCTATCTAAAGTAGGGTTGGTTACCTTAGATATTGTCAAACACAACAATGTATTGGAAGCCAATTCCACAATTCGTTGTTATAAAAATGTATGGAAAATTTCAAGATTTATTTTTGCATTTGTAATTTATATATATATAATTTTTCCTGGGAGCTTTAAAAGCTAGAGCGACATCCATCAAAACCGTGGTTGTCTCTGTTTTTCCAGATCACCCCTGACTTAGCCGGCTCTGCCATAGTAAGTGAAAATGCCGGATTTTGTTTGTCAAGATCATTTTATAGCAGACTGCATTTTTCATGTATTTTAGATGGTCGTTTTATATTTTCTACATCAATATCTTAATGTCTGAATTTAAAATTACATAAAATTCTTGACATTCGCATCAATGACCATGATAATTATTATTAGTATATGAATGTGTCATCAAACACACGATTACATGACTAATATTAACACATTATTTTAACCATTTAATTAATATTAAGTATAACACATAACACACACAAATTTTCTAAACTGTAAAACTACTTCAGATATACTCAAAATTTTTTATTCCTACGCTTTAGCTTCTCAGTTTTGCTTCTATGTAAAAATTTATTGTAATTGTATATTCATCAATTTTTTTTAGTATATTTTTTGCTCTTAGCATGCGGTTTTCAACTGAATTGTATGAAATCTTCGAAATATATTAAATGAATGATTGAATATTAACGTCGCACTGTTCAGCTACACGAGGGCTTTTGGCGACGGACCACGTAATTTTGAACCATGGTCAAGTGACGTGGACGACACCTGAGCTGGCACCCCCTCTCCTAACTACCACACCACACCAACGGGAGGACGTTTCAGCTCTCGACAGATTTAACGTGCATCGCTGCCCTACACGGCGGGTCTTTAGTGGTACTGGGCTCGAACTCGTGACAAAGCAAGCCACGTTCCTATACCTATACCACTCGGCTACCGCGGCCGAAATATATTAAGATACCAAAGAAGCTATATAATAAAATTTGAAATTTTTATTATACTCAAACAATTGCTAAAACTTATGGTAAATAATTTTTAACTGCGCGATGCATTTTTTTTTCGAAATTTCAAATGGAATTTCTAACATAAAATTTCTAGCTTTATATGATCGAGATTTCAAAAAATATCGAGATTTTAATTACTTATTCAGTTAGCCTTTAAAAAAGATAAATGTTGAGGTATTTTGTATAAATAGATATTTTTGAACAATATATAATTCGAATGTTTTTCAATAGCTCGAATTTAAAATTGATTTTTATGTTTATTTATATGCATAAATGTCTACTGTAAATGTTTCCGTATATTTTTGATTACCATTTATTCAAACATTCAAGTTATAAAAAAAATGTGTGAAAATCTTCATTCATGTTGCCTTTGATGTAAACTGAAGTTAAAATATAATTCGGTGTATTTTAACAATATATAACCAGGCGCGCGCACACACACACACACACACACACACACACACACACACACACACACACACACACACACACACACACACACACACACACACACACACACACACACACACACACACACACACACACACACACACACACACACACACACACACACACTGTACTTAAACTTCCCTGAACACTTAGGCTTTGAAGTCTAAAAAAAAAAACTAATAAATCTTAATTAGTTTTTTTTTCGTTACTATTTTTATCAAAGTGTAAGAAAATGTTTCAAATGATTTGATGAAGTTTAAATTTATTCATTTTTAGTGGTTGGAAAATTGAAAAGGTTTCAAATTTTAAAGAGTTTGGTGTTTTATTAATTTTTTCTGTATCTTATAATAAAATAATCATGTTTCAAAAACTGAAAGCTTTGATTAAAATAAGAAAAATGAAGCGAAAGAATATACTTAAAAAAAGATAATTTGTCTAACTATATAAAATAGCAGATTGCACTGACACGCCCCAACTTGTTACAGTTTCAAATTAATATGAAACCAAAAGGGAGTTGTAACATATTTTACTTATGCGTTGGGACTTTACAAAACTTTAAAAAAACGAGGTAACAAATTAACACTTCCTGGGGTCTAAAGAAATTTCCCCTCGATTTTTTACGATTGCCCCAGGGTCAAAACACGGGGTTCCCTGCGAGACATAAAACTCCTGCTGTGTTGCTTCCTCCGTCCTTCATTATCTTTCAAGATGTTAAACCTTAAAAGGGGGAAAGGATTTCAGAAAAGTGCGGCTAATCCGCTTTTGAAAACGTTACTTGAAGGCAGAAAAATCCGTGCAGTCCATTTTCGAAGCATCTTTAGACTGACGGAATTTTCCGTGCTATCCGGTTAGAGGGTTAAATAAAATAAAGCATATATTTTGTGTGTGTGTTTGATAGAAGGAATAATTAAGTATATTGAAATAAAAACCGAAACTGTGAGAGTTTTATTATTTTGATGAATTTTGTTGTGTCCAATGCTGCTTTGGTCTTATAGTGTTTTTCTCCATTATACTCATGTTGCTGCCCGCTTGAAATACCTGTTATATGTATGTGGTCCGAAGGGATAAAAGGTTGAGTATCCTTGTATTAAATTGTTTAAGAATTAAAATATAGGAGACTGATTTTAAAAATAACTACAAATAAAATTTCCAAAAAAGCTTCAATTATTTTTTTAAAAAATTGTTTGAAGCCGATTTTGTAAATAATTTCTTCTTTTTATAAGCTAGAAATATGTTTTAAATATTTTCAATCAGCGAAATATTCATTAAGTCCTTCAAGCATCAACAATTTTATCAAGACGTTAAAACAGAAGAAAAAAAAGAGAAATTACTACAAGAGAATAAATTTCATTTTTATTTTAAATGTTTTGCAAAACGTTTTTTTATAACATTTTATCCTTAAGGTAACGATATTTTTTAACAAATGGCAAAGAAAATTGAAAAATCCCAACACAAAAAATGAATTTTATTTTAAGAAAAATTTTATTTTCAAACAAAATTTTGGTAATTCTTTGTTTTCTTTAAAAAAACTTTTTTCTTAAAATATGTTTATCGGCTTATAATTCTTTTTTATTATAATTTGTATATTATATATACACATATATTTTATGTAAATAATGGAAATATTTTTTATTTATTTATTTTTTTATTTTAGATTGATAGGGAATAATTTTCATTTTAAAGTACGAAATGAGATGAATTTTATAACATCCGAAATACGTATAAAATCTAAAACTTCCAGATTTGGAAGTATAAGTATTAAAATAAAATTACATTCCCAACTGAAATTATCATAATTCGCTTAATTACTTTTGTTGCTCAACAATGTTACATACAATAAACGTTTGAGATAAGATTACGTGTTATGCATATGTATGTATATATATTTAAATGTATATAAGTATATATAAGGATTTTATTAATTTTTTCATTCATATATTCAATGTTGTAGATAAAGATTTAGTAAATTGTTGTACTGAGAATTGTACTATATTATTCATGAATAAATCATATAATAACATTAATTTCTCAAAGATATTTAATAAGTATGTACATTGCTTACCTACAAATAATGCTTGCATTAAGAATGCTTTCATATACAATAAAAAAACTGCTATCTCAATTTTTAACTACCATAATTTGCAAAATAGTAATAAAATAATGTATATAATTGTAAAGATTACACTGTTTTTATATATAATCGAGCATTCCAAACATCATATTGTAAAAGCATATTGCCAAAGCATATTTCTGTTCTTCAAACTATGCCTTACTATTTCTAGACGTATTATTTGGAGTCTTATGATAAATACCGAAGGAAATAATGTTTGTATAGCATAACGCACATCTTTTAAATTAAAATTAAAAAGTAGACCTTCGCAATTTCTACGCCTATTTAGGTGACAACAGGCTTATGAAAAAAAATCCGTGTTATGTCTATTATATCTTGAGAGCTTCAAAATTAGGCGATCTAGATGGTGCATTTGTTAAGGTATTCCCCTGACCTGTACGGCCCGTACAGTTCTGGGAAACCTTAACAATGCACCATCTAGATTGCCACTATGTCCCGCACTGGTATGTATGTACACGCATGTCCTGTAGTGAATGAGGACAACATGAATAAAAAATCCTTAGAGTGTAGTGTATGATTTGATATACATCGTTTGATCAAGTTTAATGGTCTTGGTACCACTTGAGAGGACGCCTAGTTTTCACATCTATCAAAATGGGCTTCGGAAGTGTTGTTTTCAAATTTTTTAAAAAGTGTTTTGGCTACATAGGATGTACTTGTTGTTTTGTAGTGTCTAAATCCGATTTAAAATCTGGAAGTCTCTTCTAGTGAGTTTCGTAAACAGTTATACTTGATAGAGATGGATTTTTTTCAAATGGTGGTTCTGATTTTCAATACCGTAACTGAAAAAAACACTAAGTCCAGATATTGAAGTTGCAAATGCTCCAACTAAATGAGCTGAAACAATTTGATGTCCCGCAAAGTTTGGGATATTGGATATTTTGCACTATGCAAAAAATGTCTCATTTACAGCTTCTTAAGACATAAGTAACATGGTAGACGAACATGTACACTATTTGCACTTCTTCAGGACCCCTCCCCCTGATGGTAGCTACACACACACGCGCGCGCACGCACGCACACACACGCGCGCACGCACGCACGCACACGCACACGCACACGCACATGCACGTGCACGCGCACACACACACACGCACACACACACATTCATGCATTGTGAGAAAAAACAAGAGGACAGCAGTTAATTGATATACTAATTATCATACATTAAGGAAAAATCACAAAAATAGCGATAACTCACCCAAAAGTAAGCCAATTTCATTGAAATTTGAATATGTTGGTAAGTAAAAGGAGCTAAACGATGTTACATCTTTATGCGCAGTAGCAGTAGTGGCTATGCAGTCAGATATGTCATTCACGAGGAGCAAAAAAAATGGATGTCCCAGAGCAAGGCGGCAATTGTCGCTGCGGATAAAACTGGTACACAGTTACCTCCAGGCATCATTTGATCGAAGAGCTGCGGTGATCAATTGGAAAACTAGAAGCAGGACAAAGTCAGATAGAAGTAGCCAGATGACGGAATGTGAGTTCGTCTGTAATTCCTAGACTTTGGCAACAACATCTAACTACGGATTCGTCATCCAGGAAGTTCAGCCAAAGACGGCCACAAGCTACCGATGACAGATATTTATCATTATTCGCAAGAAGGAATACAACCACAACTCCAGCTGAGCTCAGATCCTCCCTCACTGCAATACTCGGAAGGTTTGAATCAAAATCAATTGCGCATTGAGGACTTCAAGAAAGTGGTCTTTATGCGAGGCTACCAGCCGTTTGCATCTCCAATGGACGCGTGATCAATGGAAGGCTGTTTTCTTTACAGATGAGTCCAGATTTAGCCTTGAAAGCGATAGTAGGCGTATTTTCATTTGGAGAGAATCTACAACTCGTTTTCATTCATGACACATCCGTATGCACGGATGTGTCATGAATGAAAACGCCTCATGGATCAAACAGTGTCTGTATTTTGGGTGAACGTACAGACCTCTATGTCTTTTCCCGGAGTAATGTTAAAGTTCACACCTATAGATATAATATCCTAGATGCTTATGTGCGTTCTATTTGGGAGTCATAGGTGATGCTTTCGTGCTACAGGAGGATAATTCGAGACCACAGAGGGCTCACATAGTGGATGCTTATCTTGAGCAGGAAATAATGCAGCGCATGCAATGGCCAGCTTGATCACCGGAACTTAACCTTATTGAACATGTTTAGGATGCTCTAGGACGATGTGTAGCTGCTCTAAATTCCCGTCCTAGGTTCCTAGCCATGCTTTCAACTGCCTTAGAAGAGCAATGGCTCGCACTTCAAATAGAATTAATCGCATAATTGAGAGCAGCACACATCGCTTCATGTTCTGTATTGCTTCTCGGGGAATCATACCCCATGATAAGGGTAATTTTCCTATACCAAACTGACACATTCGATTTGTGTGTTAATTGTATACATATGCTAATTTTTATAACACTATAATTAATGATATTTTATACTTTTCTATGTGTTGAATAATGTGTATAAGTTTCATTGAGTTCCACGCATTACTTTTGAGTTGTTGTCATTTTTGTGTTTTTTCTTAATTTATGATAACCAGTGTGTATCCTTCCTTATATATACTTTGATTTAATATTTATTTTATTTATATTATTTTAACTCGTACTTTTTTCGAAGTCAGCAAAATACAGATCAATTTAAACATCGCACCAAAAGTATTTTGATGTCAAAAAATATAAATAAAATAAAATAAAATAAAATATCCTAGACTTAAATGCGATGTAACCATTATTTTACGTAAACTAGCTCAAATATAATAGCCAAAGTTACTTTAGCAGTTATGGATTCGATCATTGAATTGATTTATTTTTGATTATGCATAAGAAGGGAGTTTTAAATTCCTTCATTTTTCTTTCAGACCAATTAAAAATTTATTTCCTTTATATTATTGATTAAAATATCTCAACAAAATATACAACTTTCATACCATAAATACGATCAAATTTATCAACTAAACTCCAAACAAATTAAACTACAAAAATTAATCCTCGTATATATTGTTCAATATACTTTTTTACTTTTATGTTTAATTCTATATTATTATTTGTTTATTTTTTTATTAAAAATAAAGATTTGTACATGCTTAGAAACTTCAATTAATCTGTGAGAGAAAGGTTTCTAAAACATTTTAAGTTAGAATAAGGGTTTTACTCCTTTTGAATGTAAAATTTCTTTAGGAATTAGTTTTAAAGTAAGCCTTGTGTTTTTCAATATAATTTTTAAGAATAATGAACACTTATAGGATATTATATACAAGTAATATAAATAATAAATTTTGAATTTTTTACTGGATTTAAATTCCTTAAAACATTTTCAATGTTTCAACATATATTATAAAACTTTTTAACTAAAAAATTCTTAATAAATGTTCAGTAGTATAAAAACTGATTGTTAAATTTATAGAAAATAAATCTGAAATAAAATAATTTTTTACACAATCCTTTAGCATAATTCAGGAATTTTCTATCCGTCATGAGAAAAAACCATTGCAATAATTTTGATTAATAACGCTTGATGGTGTTTTTTTAAGACCTGGTATATATTTTTATGAGAATAAAATAAAGTTATTGTAATGATAACGTGTATATTCCTTTAATATCAGAATGACTGGTACAACATTATTTCTAAAGTGGATGCTAGATCTCAATCTTTAAATTAACTTCTGAACCTTTTGTCAACACACTTTGTTCTTGTCATTTTGCAATTTGTTATTCACTTTTCTTTAAGTATATATTTCAGAGCAATACTTATAAATCAGTAAAACACAAAAGTTTCATATTAATGATATTTGGAGTCATACTTTCTTTTTATACATCAATTCGTAAAACTCAATGAAAATGAACGTGAATCACATATCTAAGCATTGTTGTTCAACTTAAAAAAACAACAACAAAAACTACCTCGAAATAAAATACATTTATCTTTTATTGCAATGTGTAATTGTTATAAAATGATAGTAGGTACTGGTATTGCTGGTGCGTGTGTGGTGTTATTCAAATACTTCAATCAAGTTGATCTTTTCCTGGATTTATTGATAATATTCGATAAACTTCTATAAAGCAAATTTTTACAATCCTAACCAAATTGTAGTCAAATTGCTATCAATTTAAAAAGTCTTAAACGTTGTTAAAATATTAGACTGAAAATATACTATAGAAAAATCTTAATATTCGGAAGAAAATCCTAGAAAACAACGGCACACCTAGTTATGCCGAAGCCAAGATTATAAGTGGCCGCGGTAGCCGAGTGGTATAGGTATCGGACTGTGGCTTGCTTTGTCACAGGTTCGAGCCCAGTACCACTAAAAGACCCGCCGTGTAGGGCAGCGATGCACGTTAAATCTGTCGAGAGCTGAAACGTCCTCCCGTTGGTGTGGTGTGGTAGTTAGGAGAGGGGGGTGCCAGCTCAGGTGTCGTCCACGTCACTTGACCATGGTTCAAAATTACGTGGTCCGTCGCCAAAAGCCCTCGTGTAGCTCAACAGTGCGACGTTAATATTCAATCAATCAAAAGCCAAGATTATAAATTATCCGTGAAAAACTCCAGGACCGAAGTGAAGTTCAAGATTAACACAACCTTTTAAAGAAAACGTTTTCAAACTCCACGTATTACCACATTGATGTTGCGAACTGATTTTGTTCTTTACAATAAATAAAGTTTGGTTGGATTTATTTAATAAAGTTTATTTTGATAAGAGGTTCAATCGAAAACTAGCTTCATATTAAATCAACAGAAATGTGGAACCTTTTAAAATCACCTGAAGAAAAAAGTTATTCACAACAGTGAATATGACGAGATCAACCCTTTAACTGGTACCCATTTATTCACAACAGTAATACCATGTTTCAAGTCGGGGATAGATGTAAAAACTTAAAACTGTACGGTCTTTTTTTGTAAATCGTTAACAGATTGTGGAATATAATTATGTGTGGATATCATAAATAAAAATACTCAAAAAAAATATATTTCCTTAAACATACAGAGTAAGTGTTTAAAAATGTCGCATTTTAAGTGAACACGAAAGCTGTTGGCGATGGACCTCAAAATTCGGAGCCGATAGTGTCAGCTCAGTGAGATGACGCTCTCTCTTCTAAACTTCCTCACCCCAATAACGCGAGGATTCAACACCCCCTCTACGAGTTGGATCTCCAGGGCCAAAAGAGCTCGAACTTATGACATTCAGGCCACTATTGCGTTCCAATGACCATTAGGTTGCCATGTATTTTCAGACACTTTTAAAAGTATGAAGAAGTCATAGAAAATATGAAAAGCCCTTGTGTAATTCAAAAACAAACTTTGCATCGGCCGGGAATTGAACCCGGGCCGCCCGCGTGGCAGGCGAGCATTCTACCACTGAACCACCGATGCTGCATACCACGTACTCAACCATAAATAAAACAAAAAAAATCATACAAATGAAATCCATGATTTAGACGTTCCTAAGAACTTCCATATATTTATTCAGCTTGTGAAGTTTGCTTGAACAGTCAGCAAATGTATGCGCGTTGGTTTCTTGATATCCACCCCTACTAATTTCAATCTGAATAAATGAGATTCATTGTTTCAATGAATTTCTGATTTTTCTTCTCTGGATCGAAAGCTTCAAACTTCTGACAATTTTTAATTAAAATTTATTATTTCCTTTCTTGTACTTGAATTACGATCACTCAGGGATTTAAAATTTTCGTAGAGTGAAATAGCTATGATTATTTACACACATAATTACTATCGTAATTATGTAATCAACTGAACGATAAACAACAAAACGGAAAAATAATTCTTTTGTATAGAAAAATAAACATAACCAGTTTTAATCTATACCATGTTTTACAAATAGTCATAATTATATCGTACAGAATGCACACATAATATATATTATCACAATGCAAATATTTTCACTGCTTGTTATAGTACTTAATTATTATCTGTATAAAATGTTAGTTATTCTTCACTTTTGGTTTTTAGAAGTCAGTTAAATTTAAAATGGTGGATGGATGAACCATGGGGGCCCAACCCGCAGCACGGGGCCTCATGGGGCTCGCCTTGAATAATTTTTCGGCCCGCGAGATACAATACAACTTTACAAAAGGCGATTGTTCGGTACATAGCTTTGTGTTTAGAGTTTTTGTAACAAATAAATCTCCCATGACTGTTTCTATTTTATCACGTTGCTTCTGTTATTGCGGATCTGTTTTTTTTAAAATTGAAATTTATCAAACATAAATCGTGCTCAAACTTGACGGATAAAAACCTTCAACATCAATTACGATATAGCAAATATACTCATTGCCACAAAAATTTGCGCACAAAGAACAAGACGTCAAAATGAAACGAAATTTTACATAAGTATTGCTTTATATACGTAAGTGATCAGCAAATAAAAAAAAGAAGCATTTATTGTAGAAAAAAGTACAAATGTTAATGGAAGTTTTAGTACTTTGTTGCCCCCCCACTAGTACAAATGTGTAATGCGATACTAGTGGGCAAAGAAGCATAAAAGTTCCGTATGATGTCCTAAGAAATCTCGTTCCATAGTTGCTGTAAACGCGCCTCTCTTTCGACCAAACTCGTAGGCTGTCCAACTTACCGTCCCAAATTATCCCAGATATACTCGATTGGTGATAAATCTGGGGATCGGGCAGGCCAAGGAAGGGTAGAAACAGTGCGGATACAGTCTTGTGACACCCTTGCCGTGTGAAGCCGAGCATTATATTGTTGAAAACTGGCTCCTGGGAATCGTTTCATAAGTGACAACACATGTGGTAATGTTGTGAAAGCAGTTTTGTGACATCCTTGCTGTGTGTGAATGAGCATTGCCTTGTTGAAAAAAGGCTCCTGGGAGTCTTGCCATGAGTGGCAACACATGTGGCTGAAGAATGTCATGGAAGTAATGCTGGACTGTCTAATAATCAATATTAGGTGTGATGGTGTAACTTAAGCAATGGTACTCTATACCATCCCACTAGCTATGGGAGAGGTGTGTCTCTGTAAAGCGAAAGATGGATTGTGGTGGTCACCATGGTCTCCACACATGAATACGATTGTCATCACTGCTCATATTGAATCTAGATTCGTCGCTGAAGACGACCTGGTTCTATACCGAAGCAGTTTAATTCCGTCCTGCGCGACACAACTCCAAATGAAGTCATCGTCTGTGGGTGTGATTGGCAGCACACGTGATGGCGCCGCGATATCAGATGTCTCTCAGCCAGGTGCCTTGCTACGGTTCTGGAAGTCACAAGGGCCTGTAGTGAAGGTGCTTTCTGCGTCTGGACAGCGGTCATTGAGGCAGTTAGTTGTCTCTACGCGTGTGCGTGTCGTATGATGTGAAGGTCTGATCTATCGAATGCGTCCTGGGCCTAGTCACTGTGTAAATGACGTCTCTAAACACCTCCTCAAAGTCAAATCAGATTGGCCTACTTGGAGAGCTCCTCGCCAAGCTGACCACCCAGCTTCCCTCATGCCAATGATTCTTTCCTTATTGAACTCTGACAGCTGCTCATATCGTCTTCGATGGCGATGAAACAGTGTCTCTACTTCAGCTTTTTGCATAAGGTTACTTACATCTTCTATACTATAAGGAGAACGGATTTCAACACCCTCTCTTGTGGCATTGCGCAATGCTCAACCAAGCTGCATTTCTAATAATTTGCATATCTACTCGACATGTACTTTCATGCTAAGTTTCGTAAAGATCCAACATTTATTTCTTGGTGCGCAAATTCGTATGACAATGAATGTACATGAATTGAGATCGATTTGCAAAAAACTAAATGAAAGTGTTAAGAAACAAATATTTCACTAATGAAATAAATTAAACATTATTTGTTCATTGCATTATTAATATTGTTATACTATCTACGTTTGTATACATGAAAAACAACGAGAACAATAATAATATATCAATTTGTTTTAAATTTCCATTCAATAAATGTTTGCAATGGGTCCAAATCTAATATAAAGATATATATTTTTATATGCTGCCAGCAGGATTATAATGTTTTTCCAAAGTGGCCCGCGAGGTCATTTGGGTTGGCCACCCCAGATATAAAACAGAGCCTATCTCAAAACATATTTACTTTTTGACGTTTTATCTCTATGACAGTTGACGAATTATGAATACACAAACTAATCACATGCACTATATATCATTTTTAGAAATATAATTCAAACTTTCAAAATAAAATATACAGGAACACTTATAACTTATCAATTCAGAATTAATATTAAACATTGACATAGTGACAGTATAAAGACCAATTTGATCAAAAGATTCTGGAGCTTATTTCATAGAAAAATGAAATGATTTGAGTTAAGGAATGGTTAAGAGTTGAGAAAATGCATGCCGACAATTTTTACATGCTTCTTGCCTGAAGTTCAAGTTATATCCATTTGTTTGTTTACATCATTGTTAATAAAGTCTACTTTAATTTCACTTTTGAATTACTGTTGTTTTATATATTTAAATCGTATCTCTCTTTCTAAAGTTACTCGTTATTTCCTAACAATAAACAATAATAAAAAAATCGCCTTACAGCATCCGTATTGTTCGTCTTCATGGTATTTCCCCGGGCAATCTCTATGACCATCACAAAGAGTATACCGTGGAATGCAAGTTCCGTCATAGCATTGAAAGGTACTGTTGGGGTTGCAGAACCCTGAAACACAAAATTTGTACACATTAAAGAGTTGTCTTAACATTTTTTAACTTTGAATTCTTCGAATGATTTGAACTATTTAGGATACTTTCATTTTCACACGCATTGTTGTTAACGGACAGAATGGTAGTTGTGATAAAATGCTTGTAAGGTACTTACGTATTATCGCAAACTATTGGAGAGATTTATGAATGGTTGAAACACATGGTTGCCAATTCAGCGCGTACGACACATAGGAAATCCTGCTTGCCTGGTTAATAGAGCTGGCGATTGTTGCGATAATACATAAGTACCGCTTGTAAAGTAAGCTCGTTAGAATTCCTCCTGTTCTGAACTCTTGATAAGTAACTGTTTTGGTGTGAAATTGTGTAAAGTACTTACATGGTAAAAATGAATAGGAATTTTCCATTGTACAGATTTTAGAATTCAAGAGTTATTATTAAAAAGTTATTACTATTATTAAAAATTATCATTGAATATCAGACATTATATAGATAATATAAAACTTATATTTTAAAATATGCATCTATGATTGGCAATCATTGGAAATACATGTACAATGGTACCTTGAGATGACTTACATGTTTATTAACGCCACTGTTTCAAACTACATGAAAAGCCCTCGAGTAGTTGAACAGTGCGACGTTGATATTCTTCAACTCACTTACTCAAGCCACATTAGGATTATTGGAGATGAACCATGTAACTTTTTTTGATCAACTGACGAAAAGAAGGATTCATCTCCATCTACAAACTTCCACATCACTCCTACATTAAGACCTTGAGCTTCGATAGATTTAACGTTACCTCTCACGGTGGTTCTTCTGTAGCCCCACAACTCGACAACATGAATTGTCGTTGTAACTCTTCTTCATGTTGGTTGCTGCCGAGATCTTGTTCATTAGTTTTCCTCCCGGGAAATTGGAATCACCGTAGCTCAATTTGAAAGAATCCGATGAGCCGTTCGACTTATGGTTGAGGATAAAGTATAGCACATTTAGATTCCAGACATTTTTAGATAACTGTTTGAGCTAGCATGCTCTCATAGTTTAAATTGAATTTAGATAGCGATTAGAGAGGTATAGTTAAGTGTATATTACAAGAAAATTCCTCATAGTTCACAGTAAACTTGCTCATATCAGCGGGCGAAATTCCGCGATTTACTGAACTTTGGAACTTGACACCACCGAATCAGGTACGTAACTCAAGGAAAAAATGGAACTTAAATCAGTTCGTATCTAATTAAAAAATTGAACATCATAGCACTAATATTACAAGGAATCACTTTATTACAAATTTGTATAAAAATAGAATAAGGTTTTATTTCCCAAGGAATATTAGTAAAACGTGTTGCTAAAGTATTTTAGGTGGGCAGTTAAAAACATGCTCTACTCCTACTTCAAGCAATCTTCTTACCTTTGCAGTCATGCTCATCCGATTTGTCATAGCAATTGGGCAATAGATCACAGCGTTCTTCTTCTGGAATGCACTGTCCATTTCGGCATTGAAATTCACCTTTTAAACATTCACGGTGCTCTGAAAGAATTCAATAACTTCAATTATACATAATTTGATCAAGAGAGATGATTATGTTATTTCATAGATTGTATTGAACTAATAATTGGGAAACTATTCGTACATTGGGGCAAATAGACTGAATTCCAGCGTATTATGTGCATTAACGTATAACATTCACCTTCACTTTTAAACTTTCTCTTTTTAAATTTAGGTATACACTCAGGAACATTGAAAATAGCGACCCAAGAAGGAAGCTAAGTACAATCGCGAAACTTTGCAAATAAGTACAGCGTAATGTGATATGCAAATGATCCAAGTTTTGTGCCAATACGCATGCTCATACACGCCGAGGTGGTGCTACAATCAGGAAGAGGGTGCTGTATAAGCACGCGCAAATTCGAAGATTCATAACCGTGATGATTACCCGCCGATTGAAGGAAGACTTTGGTAAGCGAAACATGTGTGTGTGTGTGTGCCAGGTAAACGTGCTAGAAGACATTTCTCACAGTTAAGCGAGTTTGAGAGAGGCCTGATCATCGGGATGAAAACTGCAGGCTGGTCGACGCGCTGTGTTGCTGGCCAGGTGGATCGTTCGGAATTTGCCGTTAGAAATTGTTGGGAGCAGTGGACACAAGAAGGTACCCACGTGCGGAAAACCGGGTCTGGAGCGACCAGGAAGACCACGAGGAGAGAGGATCGAAGGATCGTGCGGCAAGCACTTGTGGACCCTACAGTGACTCGTTCAACGATACGAGCAGACATAGGCGTAGCAATTGTTCCACAAACAATTTCCAGACACCTTGCAGAAGCAAATCTTAAATCCAAGCGCCCTTTCCGTGCACTCTCTTTAACACCGGAACATAGGCAACAGCGTCTACAGTGGTGCCAAGCCAAATCAATGTGGAATGTCACAGATTGGTAAAAGGTTGTGTTTAGTGATGAATCCCGGTTTGAGGACAGATGATAACCGTGTACGGGTGTGGAGGCGCCCTGATGAGTGGTACAATCCCCCCACACTGTTCTACGTCACACTGCCCGCACAGCTGGTGTAATGGTCTGGGGGCCATAGCCTATGATAGCCGGTCCACTTTAATTGTGATGCGTGGAACCTTAACGGGCGAACGTTACGTTGATGATATTCTTCGACCCCATGTAGGATCTTTACTATATGGTCTCCCAGGGGCAATTTTCCAGCAAGATAATGCTCGTCCGCATACAGCAAGAGTTGCTCAAGACTTTTTACGTCATTTTCAGACTCTTCCATGGCTGGCCCGCTCCCCCAATTTTTCCCCTGTAGAGCACGTGTGGGATCAGCTAAAACGGCAGATGCCATCGTGTCACTCTGTACATTATTTAGAGTTGGCTGCTCAAGATTTGTGAGCCCATCTGCCTCAGGACAACATAAGGTGTCTAATCAACTCAATGCCGGACCGTGTGGCGGCATGTATTGCAGCGAGAGGTGGTCCAACGCGCCATTGAAGTCGCCCAGTATTTGGGTCGTTGCACATCCTGTATTCGTTTAATTGTCTTGTTTTTGAGATCAAGTGAATCTCCCATCTGTGTCATTATGTGTATTAAATTTCATTTCAATCCGATACTTTCTTCTTGGGTCGCTATTTTCAATGTTCCTGAGTGTATAAGCAATATAAAACGTACCTTTTATTACGGAGAAACATGAAATGTACACGTGAAAAGCTTTTTGCTTTTTAATTTTAGATATAGTGTATGAATAGAGATCATAAAAGTATGGGATGAAATTGAACCTTACATAATTAAAAAAACTATTTGAGAGATGTAGTATATTTAAAAATCTAGATGGAAAAGAAATAATTTTTTAACAGAAATAACAGCGATGGTGAAGATGAAACAGAATTCGTCGATATGCAAGCAGACACGCAAGACGAATATGCCGAACTTTTTATGTTATTCAATAATGACAGCTTGTAAGAAATATGATTTATTTAAAATAAACAGTATTTACATACATAATTAAATCATAATTTTTTTATAATGCTCTTCTTTTCTTTACTTTTAAAGCTATTATTTTTATATCCTGTGTATAACGCTCATCCGCAAATTTCGGCCTCATTTTTTTGTGTTAAAAGGGCACGGTATACGCCGGTATGGTAGGTTTATATGGCAGGTAAAAAAATTTTGATAGATGAAACAAATATCCGAATTTTATTTATTTTGTTATTCTAAATTCAGAAATATATGGCCTTAATTCAGTAGTTTTCAAACTGTTTTCCGTAGAATTCTGGAGCTCTACGAATCAAGCCTACGGATTCCACAAGTAAAAAAAAATTAGGATATAAATGTGTATGTGCCAAGAACCTTCACGTTGCCTATGGAGTTTGTACGAACACGAATATCTAAATCCTTGATCCCTAACGGCAGGTTGCACGTCCCACTGTAAGAAACCTTTAATAAGTATGTGGCTCCGGACAAAGCCACTTTTTAAAGTAATTTGTTAGAGCTTTTACTTCTTTGCATACATGGAGCCATTCCAAAAGATACATCATGCAAGAAATCAGTTTCAAGAAAAGTAATTTTAACATGCGCGTTTTATGACATTTTAGGAGTAATAGGGTAAAACGAACCTAAGAGATAAAGATAACTTTTTCAAAAAATGGCGGGAATTTTGAAACAACTTACTTTCGGAACTGTTATTTAGTTCCCGCATTGGTATAGATTAGAAAGAAATTGGAGAATTTCTATTCTGTGTTTAAATAGCAAAGGGTAATAATACCTTAATTTTCAATTTATTTTGTATTCCTTAAGAATTAATGCTCATGAGTTGTAATAATTGTGCTAGAAAAAAAAATTGCTTAAATATATTTTATTGGGGTTTTTATTATTTTTTTTTATATATTCATAATTTTACTTTTTGACTTGTAACAAATGAACAGCTCTGTAATAGTTAAATATTTAATTTATATATTGCATCACAAACAGTTAAAAAATTCCAAAGAAAATATGTTGACTTGTATGTTTTTTGTTGAATGATTAATTCATCGTATGGAACAATTATCTTCAATGATGTAATGTGGGGTAGATTTTTAAATACCACTGTTTTGGGAAATTATTCTAGAAGATTAAATATTTGTAATGTGTTCTTTTTAAAAATTACAACTAATAAAGATTTTTAAAGATATATATATATATATATATATATATATATATATATATATATAGTCGAACCTCCATATAACAAACCTCTATATTGCGAATTTTTCTGTATAGTGAACTTTTTTCTAGAAGTAAGAACATTTCACGATTTTCTTCGTAAAATAACCTCCCAATAGCGAAGTGCATTTTCTAGGGACAGTAACTACGTTTGATATAAAGATTTTAGCTTTAGTGTTATTGGGCATCATGCAGTCATAATAATCATTTTAGAATATATTTTATTTAGTACAGCTTGGTTTAAAAGATCAATATTCACAAAAGGAGAACTGTGTATAGAATTTAACATTTTAAAAAGCTGATCTTTTACATTAGAACAAAGGCGATGACTAATTTTTAAATCATTTAAGAGAAAACCATTTTGTTTCGTTCCTATGACAACCAGCGTTGGTATAACCATATGAACAGAAACTTACTAATGTGTTAGAAAGATTTAAGCAACATAATAATTTATAAAAAAAACCGATATTAGCTATTATTTAAGAGATTTATATTAGTTGCTTAAGGCACACAACAGAGTCTTGTAATTTTCCATTCTATTTTTAATTTTAAATTACCTTCAAATAATAATTCCCAGTTTAGTATAAATTTTCTCTATAAATAATTCTTTATAATAAATATATAACTCGCCAAACTGTTATCGTAAAATTGTCTGGTAAATTTTAAAAATACATTTCTTTCTGCAGTTTTAAAAGTAGTTAAAGTATTTCTAAAAACACAAAAATGTTATTAAACAAAACAATTTTTTTTATATATGACTTTTTCAAATTATTTCATATTAACACTTTATTGTTCAATTTTTGAACTGGGAAACTCTAATTTGAAACTATAAATAAGAAAATTTAATATCGGGTATTTTTATACGTCCAAGGTGGCTCATTTTCACTAGCAATAACAAGAATAACGGTCAGTTTAAAAACTGCGTGTTAAAATGAAAAGGAAAAACTCTTTATATACAAATTATTTGAAACGATAATTATATGTTTGCTCTTGTAAATTTGTAAGAAAAGCCTTGAAGGGGTAAATTTTCTGAAATTTAACTTAAAGGAAAAAAAGTAACTTTTTCGTTATAATAGTATTGATATATAAACACTAAAATCTGTTTTAGGCACTTTAAAAAATTCATTAAATTATAAATTGTAAACAAAAAAGTGAAAGAGAGTGCTTAAAAATGATTGAACACCAAATGTTCACATTTTTATCCTCCTAATTTCAATAATTATATAAATCCTAATAATTTTTTTCAAATTTTTTTTAATCAATTGATGCTTAAAGTATCGTTTAGCATAATTTTATTTGTTCACGTTAAATGTACAGTGGACCACAAATTTGCAATTTTTTATACATCTTAATCTTTTTGGATAATAAAAAGTAATAAATCGGAATTGTAATTTTTTATATCTGCAACTTGTTCTTAAAGGAATGGTATAATTAATTTTTTAAAAATAATATAACTATTATTTTTAAAAATCAATAATAAAAAAACTACTAAAAAATTACGCCACAAAATCTTCGTACACTTTATAAAAATCTCAACGTAGCTTTAAATATTGTATTTCTGTCTTAATTTAGTACTAAATAATATATTTTTTAGTGTCCACAACCGCTTTTAAATGTCTTGGTATAGATTTAATCACTTTTTTGTAATTTATGCACCGATTTTCCACAAAGCTTCTGTGATTATTGTTTTTACTTACATTATGCGTTTATATGTGATGATTCCTTTTTTTCTTAAATCAAAATATCACCAAATATGTTCTACAGGGCTAAGTAAAGTGATTGAAGAAGTGGCTTTAGAATTTGGGAACAGTTATACAGACACCAGCAGCCAACATTGAGAGGGTACCGCTTGACGTCATTATCCTGTTAAAAATGATGTCGTCTCCAATATCCAAATTTTGGGTGGATTATTTAAAATTTAAATAAAACTCATGATTCACAATACTATCAAAAAAATACCAAATTACCTAATCCTGTAGCGGATTTATACACCCAAGCAAGAACACCTGCACCTTCATGCTGAAGCATGGAGGTGGAGGGCTTTTTGTTCTACATCAATTCATGAAATTAAATTCATCATCTTTTCATTTACAAACTATTATACGCTTCCTCAGAACAAAAAATATTGAATTTTCTGTCATCTCAATTAATTTACTGCCAATGTTGAATTTTCTGAAACTTAATCCCAAGGATCTAGTTGGATCAGTGAACCATGAAGGTGGAAGTATCCTTACGTGGGATTGTAAATCGGCTTAAGGGTTAGGTAATTTGGTATTTTTTGATACTGTGAATCATGAGCTCTATTTAAATATTTTAAATATAAATTTTAAATAATTCGCCCAAAATTTGAATACTGGAGACGACTTTATTTTTTAATAGGATAATGACGCCAAGCAAACTACTCTCAATGTAGGCCGCTGGTGTCTCTATAATTGTCCCCAAATTGCGAAAACACCTCCTCTATCACTTTATTTAATCTGTGGAATATATTTGGTGAGAATTTGATTTAAAAAAGAAAGTATGACATTTAAACACAAAATGTGAAGTAAAAACAATAGTCCCAGAAAGTGATTAAATCTATGCCAACACGCTTAAAAGTGGTTGTGGACACTAAAAATATCATGTTTAGTTCTAAATTAAAAAAATAAATACAATATTTAAAGTTATGTTGAGATTTTTGTAAAGTGCACGAAGACTTTTGTGGCATAATTTTTTGGTAGCTTTTTGATTATTAATTTTTGAAAATATTAGTTATGCTATTTTTAAAAAATTGATTTCGTCATTTCATTAAGAACAAGTTGCGGATATCATAAAAAACTACAATTCCGAAATATTAATTTTTATTAGTGGAAATTATTAAATTTTATAGGAAATTACAAGTGTACGAACGCTTTTGTGGTCCACTGTATATATTGCTTAATAAAGGACGGAAACAAAAATGTATTTTAAAAACTAATTATTTTTATTATAAAAGCAGTAACAACTGTTAAATTAGAAATTTTATTCGGATTCAAATTCAAGGTTATTTGCTTTATTATGTGAAGAATTAACCATAAACCATAGAAACGTTATAAGACTTCAATTGGAGCTAAGATTTTTTTTAAATGAATCGTCATAACTCATTGTTCCTCAAACTTTCAATATTTGCGACCCAATATTCAGTCATAATTTTCATCGCGCTCCCTTCTCACTCTTCCCTACGATAACAATGTATTGAAATCAATAATACTATAATTTGACGCTAAAAATACAAAACGACTTTAACCTCTTAAGTGCCACTGGCGTATATAGACTCTCTCACCCAAAGCGTTAATTGTCCCAGACGTATATATACCTCTTTCAGAAGTACGGTCTTTTCTGTACTCTGCAATCCATTAAGTTAATTCAGAAAGCTTTGAAATGCAGTAAAAGGACCTTGACATTGTTTGCGAAGGATTTACTTATTTCCGAGGAGTTGCTTATCTAATCCTTTTTTTCACCACACTCCACCCCCAATACATCCCATACGCATGCCTACTTGAAAAACGATTGCATTGGAGAGCGAATCGCGTAACTTTTTATCGGCAGTTAAGGGATTAATTATAAACCGTACTAATTATCAAGATAACTTGTTCTTTGCTTACAGCATTGTTAAATAAATTATAAAAGGCATTGTGCATTACTGATACATTTATAAGTTTATTATATCAGTGCGAATATGTTGTTTTATTTTTTACTATGTCAGAATCAGTAAATTATTATTTTTTAAATATTTTTTTGTTTTCGACTTTTTAATATGCTCGCGCCCCCTCTTAGAGTTATCACGCCCCCTAGGGGGCGCCCCACAGTTTGAGAAACGCTGTCATAACTATATTATGTCAGGCTCCATAGTTATGTGTTGAAATATGGTGTGTAGCAAGGTTCATACCTTATTTAGCAGACATGTTTGCCATTCTAAATGAAATAAACATATTCTTTAAAGATATTATAGAAAATAAAGTGTAGTTTTAATTACATGTGGATGTTATAATTAGATCCAGAGATATAATAAATTAAAGAGAGAGAAAAATTTAATGCATATTGGTTTTAAAACGTAATTTGTGGTCATCACATTTCAAACAGAAAGACGTGCAATATTTTGAAAAAGTAAGCAATATTCTGATGAATGAAATTAAAGGAAATGAATTGAATATAGAGGGAAGTGTATTAAAACGCATACAATGGATCACATTTTTTTTAGTTATATATATAAGAGAATAGTTTTCAGAAGAGAAAACTAAGTATGAATGGATAAAAAATCATCTCGAATGCTTTGATAATCAAATGGCCCGCCAGTGAACAAGAGGGTTCAACTTATCAGCCAATTCGACTTTAAAATCTAAACTTGATATAGAATTCCTGACTTTGTGTGTGGTTGCAAATTCAAACAGGCACAGAAGATTATAAATATTATAAGTATTTAGAAAATATTTTAATGCCACTCGGAACAGCATATTTAAGTGAAAATATTTTCTCAGCGTATGCGGCAACGGAAACGAAATATAAAGTCAAATTAAATGTCTGACATGAAATAAGACTGCAGACAACTTCGGCAGAGCTAGATTTTAATAGTTTGCGCAAAAAAAAAGTATACTTATACACAATTATATCTCACGCACTAAATGTAGCACGAATTAATGCTATAAATGAGTATAAATTACATTAATTTTAAGTTAAAACTCTGTAGTAAGAAATACGTAACAGCAAAATCCAGCTTAACTCTCTCTCTCTTGTTTCGGTTTAACGCTCTTTTATTTGAATTGTGGGATTCCCCGAAATTGCACCTGCGTGCGGCGTAAAGCGGGGGTGTTACTGCCTTTATGCAAAATACATGTAACATGTTGATCCACTTTAAATGTTTTTTAGGATTTTGTTACGAATTTTGTGTAAACAGTGTAAATAATTTGTATTTGAGTGTTTAATGCATTTATATTACTTTATGTTACATTTATTTCATGTTAAAATTGTACTATTCACAAGCAATGCCTCTCCTTACGTTATAATGGCGATTCAATGAGAACTTGGCGAAATCTTGGAACTAGAGCCAAGTTGGCATCATTTTGGCAGCCAATTTGGCGATCATGTTGGTGCGTTCGGAACCCTCTGGAACCTTTTAGAAGGTAGTGGATCTTTCCACTAATGTCAGGAGCGGTTATATTTCTGGAAGTTTCTGTCGTGCCTATAAATAAAGATGCTCGCCGGTACGGCGGTCGGTCTTGATTAAACCAGCGAGGAGTAAACATCGTTTTGACTAGCGATTAATTCGGTTGTGCTTGTGAATAATCTGTTACATACGTGTATTTTTAAACACTGGCAATTGTGTTTGAATGCTTTCAAAGGTGTGAAGACCTTCGGAGATTTACTCTGTGAATATTGCTGCTGAATCCTGTATTTAGAGGATTGGACTTTTGATAATAAATTCGCATCGCTCTTAAGGAATTGTTTATTTTCTTTGTGATTGTTTTGCATAAAATCCTCGAATCCGGATCTACGTAACAATACTTTTTTCTAACGGTAAGATATGACTCCTAAAAATTTCTGATATTTTTAAATGCTCCTTGGGTCGCCAAAGTTTGAAGACAACCAATTTAAACTTTTAATTTCTAAGTATTTTCAAAATTGGGAGAAAAATATCAAAAATTGCCACAAACATCGCTTTTGTGTTAAAATTAAGTCAACACTAGGATTCTCGATAAAAAAATCTCTTCAATGCAAAGTACTTGTTATCTTTTCTATTATAATTGGGTATGTTGAATCTAACTTTTCCATTGTTCAAAAAATATTAGGACATATATTTAAAAAATATCGCTATTCTACTGAAAATAAGAATAAATTACTTTGTTTTTTTAAACATTTTCTTGGCAACCTTAGTTATACATAAAATTGCATAATTTCTCTTTTCGATGAGTAGCAACAATGAATGTTGACTATATCATTATTTGTGAATTGCAACATTCACATTTGACCTGAAGTTTTGTTCAATTGTTATGAAAATAGATGTTAAAATAGTGTTTTAGGGAATTTGAAAAGATTGTATGACTTTTTTTAACTTAAGCTACTATCTACCACAGTTAACACGAGTTTGAATCAAAACTATTTCTTTTCTTCAAAAAGTGGGCATAAAGTAATTTGGCTTCCGTACAATTATTTTTTTGGAAAGCTAAGAAAATTAGTTGAACTTTTCCTTTGTAAATCTCAATACTATTGAAAATGAATTTCGTAGCTTTGAATCATAGTCAAGTGTCAAACAAGGCAAAAAAGAGCTGACTTCCAAAACTTCCACATCACGGAGGGAAATTTTGGTTTCGACAGGTTTAACATACATCAGGTTACTATACACGACGAATCTTTATTGCCTTCAGGTTTTGAAGGAAAACGCTTCGACCATGAGACAACGATCATGACAATTCGAATAGGGAAGCGTCGCTAGCCACAATCCGGATGGGCGACTTTCTGAGAAGCTAAAACTAACATACTACCTCAATTATAAGCCATACAAATTATCAAGATAAGTACTAAAGTTTGTAAATGTTACTTTCGAATAATAGGTATTTTAAATAAGTTACTTTTAAATAATAAGAGAAGTATGTTACTTTTCTTATTTTTAAATTGTAACAGATTACAATAAACGTGCAACGTGCATTTTTATTATGTCAGAATGTATTTTGTTCTGCTTCCTTTGAATAAATTTATAATGTTTTTCTTTTTTTTTTAAATAATCTTTATTTTCAACTTTTTCATACACTCACGCCAATCACGTGGGGTTAACCCACGTTGCACGTTTATTGTAATACGTTCCAATTTAAAAATAAGAAAAGAAAAGTAACATACTTCTCTTATTACTTAAAACTTATTTAAAATATCTATTATTCGAAAGTAACATTTACAAAATTTAGTACTTATCTTGATAATTTGTATGGCTTATAATTGAGGTAGTATGTTAGTTTTAGCTTCTCAGAAAGTCACCCATCCGGTTTAGAGGCTAGCGACGCTAAATACTGCGCCCTAGAGACTGGGTTCAAATCCCAGAGAAGGCATAGATGTTTATAAACGTATAGGGCATTTGCGGCATGGGGGCAATCTAAGCTCTCATGTGGTTGGTGGAACGAAAGGAGAGGTGGGAGGCCCTGGTTCTCCCCCAGGGTATTTTCTCTCAAAATTGGTATGGAGTCGAGCTAAGTCCTACTGTCACTTGTACGGTGCTCAAGGCTACGGCCAACGACAGACGTACATCTAGCCCCTTGCTAGGACGAATTTCGTGGTTCTGGATCTGACAAAATTGAGTTCAGGTGGATTAAGAAACAACAATTATGGCCTCAAAGTAATTATTATTGGGTTCAATACATTTCTATTGTATGAGGGAGGGGTTGCGATGAAAATTGTAATGAATATATATATATATATATATATATATATATATATTGGGTCACAAGTATTTAAAATTGAGGAGCAACGTGTTAAGAAATAGGACCCAAATTCGAAATATTTTTTTAGATATAAAAGTACTCCAACATTATATAATATTATATTCTGGCTGCGCAATCCTGTAAAGAATGCCTCATTTTATCATACGAGTATTACTCTCTTTTATCCGAATTGACACGTTTTTTCTTTTATAAAATATGTTTCTCATTTTTTGTCCCCAGTACCATAATGCTAAATGAGATATTCCTTTATACTTTAAAAGAAAAAATCAATTAATTATTGAATAATTTTTAATACTATTTATTATATATTATAAACAAACGTATGAGTTACATGTTACTAATTTCCATGAAATTGAGACATTTTTCTATCTGTAAATTTGTTCCTCCTTTACTTTGAGCTCTCGTGCATTTGGCGAAAACAGTCTTAAGTGTCAGGTTGGGGTAAGTGCGTTACGCTCAATCGGATTTACTCGGCTCCAGCCTGCAATTCTTCTCGGTCGGCGATGCGTGCTTAGTTTTGAATTGAAAATTTTTTAGACGCATGTTTTATATTCAAGTTAAAATTTCATGCGCACTTTTTTTTTGAAGTTTTATTTTTTTTATTTAAATATTACTGTCATGCACCCTACTTCCACTCAACTCTAGCCAGTTGACGATAAGAAGAGAAACGAAACATGAGATTTGTTTTTTCATTCTGCAGGATGAGTATTTAAGCACAAAAACGTGCCAAAAGAATTAAAACCCGGAAGTTAATTGGCGAGAAAGGTGCTAATATTTTGGTTTATATTAGAGATGATAACTAAGAGATTACGAGAAAATAAAAGCATTAACTGTGAAAGAGAACGAACCCTCTCCTGTTGCTTGTTTAGAGAATTTTACGAAAAGTAAATGGCTGTCAGGGCATTAGTTTTCCTAACCTTACTTAGTATATAGTGTTATATAAGTTATATAACCCGCAGCTACACATTATCGCAAAGGTATTGGCAACATTATGTGAAACATGGTTGCCAATTCAGCAAATACGACATTTGGGAAATTATCCTGAACGCTGTCATTTTTATGACAGGTAGCTTTAAATTATTTTTTGTTAAGTACCATGTAAACATACATGTAATCTACACAAGTATTTTACATTGACGTTTAAATCACATATACTCATATATAAATAATTATTAATAATTATTTAAATATTGCCCTTTACAGAAAATGGATGAAATAAACAAATCCCCCGATGAATGGGCACGAAAAAGAAAGCTACTTAACACCTGCATACGAAAATGCCGTAAAATAAATCATAGTAAATTTGAACAGTTGGATTCTCTTGCCCAAAATAAATCAGATCTTTTCACTTCTATCGTGAGGTCACAAGCTCACACACATTTTTTTTTACAATGACTAACATTTAATAAAAAGATGAAGCTAATGCGAAGTAAATTTTTAAATTTCTTAAACTATTTAGATTTAAATATACTTTTTTCTCAAATTACAAAAAATAAGCAACATTTTAGACCAAGAATTTATTAAACGTTTACTATCATTAAAACTCAAAATTACGCTTCAAATGATTCCATACTTACCACATCTAGATTCATCAGATAAATCTCCGCAATCATCTTTGTAATCACAGTAAGCTGCTACTGATACGCATTTAGTATTATGACACCGGAAACTGCTTTGTGGGCATTCTTTAGGGGCTATAAGGAAAGCAGTTTTAAGTATCAGTATATATAAATAAACAGATAGTAGTCTTAACTTTCTCTCTCTCTTTCATTAAGAACTTTCCTAAAAGAATCCTTTTTTTCTAAATTAACGTTATGCAAAACATACAAATGATCCACAGTAAGCATATCTGGTGGCTTACGGCTACATAGAATAAAGAAACATATAAGTCACCTAATTTCCACACTGTAACCTCATAAAGAAAATGAGCTTTATTTTTGTATTTACAGAACTTCAAACTTCATTATTCTACTAAGTATTCTATAGTGGAATCACGACCCGAACTCGAAACTCATCATACAGGAAGTTTATGATCTTAGTACTAGGTCAGGGTGTCCAACCCAAATGACCTTGTGGGCCACTTCAGAAAAACATTATAATCTCGCGGGCAACACATAAAAATATGTACATTTATATCAGATTTGGAAACAAAAAAACATTTATTTGAGTGAAAATTTAAAACAAAATGAATTATTATTATTGTTTTCATTATTTTTCATATATACAGACATAGATAATATAATGTTTATATAATATAATAATAAAATGATCAAATAATGTTTAAAATATTACAATTGCCATTTTCTTGAAAATTACGGAGTTCCTTTTGAATTGATCTTTTGTTACTCATTGTTAAAATTTGGTTGTGCTGTCATTCTCAAACTATTAAGTATACATTGAATTTTATCTTAACTGTCCTGAATAATTTTTTTAAATTTTAAAAAACATCTCTGACTGCCTCTTGCATTTTGGGCACTCCAAACAGAAAAGGAGGAGGAGAAATGAAAGTCGCGCACACACAGGGAATCATGTACCATCCATAGTAAAGGATATGCATAAAATGCAATTCGGAATTTATTTAAAAAGTAATTTATTATTGTAAAATCAAACGTAATTGTTTGATAAAATATAAATCTATTTTAATCTAAATGACGTTGCAATTATCAAAAAGGATTTATTTTAAAACAAGAACAGTTAACAGGCAAATACATTGTAAATTTATATATACATATTAATTTCCCCTTAAATAAATTTCAAAATGAAAAAACTTTATAAACCCGATATTCAAAAAATTTTTAAAAATAGTCGGTGGGCCGCAACTTACGTACTGGTGGGCCACATGCAGCCCGCGGGCTGCGTGTTGGACTCTCCTGTACTAGGTAATAATAGTCTATAAAGCGCAAATATCGCCGTAGAGTTAAAAAAACGAGTTTAAAATTTTCAGACAATATGAATACCATTTAGAAAGCAAAATATTATGCAGCGCTATGAGGGAAATTAAATTCTAGTATTCTGGTGTCTTTATTAAATATTTTATGTTAACAATTCCAGAAGGTTCTCTATAATCCACAATAAAGAAAGTTAGAATGGAATAGGGGCCGTGGGTAGCCTAGTGGTTAGAGCATTGGATTCGAGACCGGAAGGTCTGGGTTCGATGCCCAATACCACAAAATATCCTCCGAGTACACACGGAGTACGTGCTCGTTAAATCAGTGAGTCCGTAGTCTTGTGGGCTGAGTTACGAGCGCAGGGACTGGAGAATATTTTCCTCCCCTTTAATTTCCATGCAGAAATTGTGGAGGTGGAGATAGAGGTGTTGTCGCCATCTATCGACCCTTCGGGGAATTTCGCTGAGCTAAATCGTACTGTCACCTGTATGGTGCTCAAGGCCAACGACAGGCGTACCTCTAGCTCCATGCCACAATGAATTTTGTGGGCCTCGATCTGACTACGTCAGACAGGTGGCATTAGAAACACCAACAACAGACTGGAATAAATCAATCAAGATAAGGTAATCCAAAAAATCCAGGAACTAAGTTATGTTTGTGCCAATAATAAAACAATGAGAGCCCCCAAGTTGCCTTTTCCAAATGAAGTCAACATATTTAATCGTAATAATGCGCTTACCAAGAAAGTTTTTACTTATATATTGTGTTCAAGATACGGCACGTTAAATTATGTGCATGCCAAGAAAGCGTATACTAAGAGTAAAAAATTGAAGAAAACATCCTTGATCCAAGATATAAACAAAGACGTTATTACTGTAAGCTAGGTAAGAACATATGATAGCCCTACAAGTAAGCCAACATAAATCATAAGTGAGCCAACATTGGCGACTTTTCGTTACCCGTACATTCGTTACTTTTTCTTTAGGATCCTAACTTTTCTAACTTTCTAAGTTTGTAGGAGGGATGTACAGTTTTTAACCTTCCATTTGGTACTTTTTTACCTTGTCTCACATTTTTTGAAGGATTTAAATAAAGTATAACAATATTTCTAACATAGAACACTGTAAGAATTTCGGCGATATTTCTTAATATATAACTTTTTCTGTGAGATATTTTATCTTAAAGATTAGAAAAAAGTGTCGAAAAAGAAATAACGCAAATGTTTTCTGATATGAATTGTCCACTGAAGTGTAAGTGGTAAATTATTAGGAAAGATAAACATCCAATAGAAAAATTAGGGCATTAGGAAAAATTAACAAAATGCGCGGTTGATGTAATTTATTAGAACCTTTCGACATTTCTTTAAAAATGAAATTTTTGATTTGTTATTAAAATTTTTAAAAAATATTAGTAGACTTGCAACTTACTGCACGTTTCTTCATCACTTCCATCCCTGCAGTCTTCCGCCAAGTTACAGACAAACTGAGTGGAAATTATTTCCTTGTTACGGCAAAGGAAATACTTTTCTGCGGTAACAGGTGGAATTGGTGTCGCTGTTGCAAAAGCCTGTGCAAGTCTTGTTGGAATAGGCTTAACTCCTTCAACATTACCTAAAGTAAGAATGATATATATCTATATATAAACTGCTTGATACAAGAATGCACAGTTAAGTTAAATGGAAAATGCTAGAATATATATTGTATTTATTTGCATGATGATATATATATATATCAACCCCACTTTTACATAATTTTTTTTATATATTATCTGTCCTAAGTCAGCAATGTTTATAATACTGCAGCATTCATTTTATAAATTTTAATCTAGTGTCCTTCATTGTATGTTCTCTTTACTGTCTCTGTGTTTTTTTTAATTGATGTGAAAGTTTATCTCTTGTTTGTAGAGAATTAGACTATATATATATATATATGTATATTAGTCTCCCGATTTCTTAAGATATCCAATTATGTTAGAAACTTGAATTTTGGATAGAGTATCGATTTTCTTTATTCATACAATAAAATGTTTAAAAAAATCTTAGCTTTCTAAAACCACCCTTTTCCCGTTGAAGCTACAAAAAGTAGAAATGAAATTATAATTATTTTTATATGATAGGATTTTAAAAAAAACTGTAGTTTTACTTCTCTTGTAAATACTAATTTTTTTTTATTTCTAAAATATTAATTGCCCACATATTTAAAAAAACATTACGAGCCTTTTATGATCTTTTATGATAGTTTTTGACAACTGTGTCTTATTTGATCTATTTATTTTTTTTTCCTATGTTATTTTCACGTTCAAGTCCGTTTTCTAAAATCTACATTTTTAGAAAAATAATATTATTTAAAATGTGATAAATATATATATATATATAAACAGATTTATCGTATACTTACATAAAATTTAATAGAAATGTTTTTCCTACTGTTTTTTGAAGCCGGAAGTAGGATTTTTAAAATATATACATTAAAAGTGGATTTGCTCGTATTTTCACATCTCATAGTAAAGAAATGTTAACGGAAAACCTTAATTATTATTGTGATTAATTGTAACACTGAAAATAAAAATTCTTCAAAACTCGTGGTTTGTGCTTTGCAAAGAAATTTTAGCTATACAGGGTAGTCCCGAATTCATGGAACAAACTTTAAGGGTAGATACAGGACATTGTAACAAACACTTTGTGTATAAAAATATACGAGCGCAAGTGATGCTGTGAGGTGCAAAAAAGAGGAGGGCAAGATATGAGAAATGGAGTTATCGTTTGGGGTTGCGTTGTCGGTAGGAGGTAGTAAATGTCTAACCACCGTTCAACAGGATGCATCTCAGTAGGGTAAATCGCCTTTCGCAATTATGCTAACGTCTACGATAGGACACTTTACATATACCGTAAGCAAACGTGCATTACATGTACCACCCTGCAAATGGTAACGGCAGAGCTGCGCTACAAATGCATCACGCGCAGTTTCCTGATTGACGAATGCCGGATCATGGAATTTTTATGAGGAACTTAGTGAAACACGTTCGTTACACATCATCAGTCAGGATGCTGAGTCAGGATGAGCGCTGTACGCAGAAAGCGTACTGAGAGAGAGATAGAGAGAGAGAGAAGAGCTGTGTGCAGTTCAAGCCTGGAAGAAAGCATTTTGAACGTTGCGGCTTATAGACCTGAGTCAAGTACAAGAGCTGTTGCTCATTATGTAAGTGTGAGCCATCAGACCGTTTGGTCTAAATCGCTTACACCCTTTCCATATTCAGAGAGTACAAACTTTCAATCCGGCAGACCATCCTCTCCTCCTGAACTTCTGCCAGTGGGTGGTACAACAATGTACGCTGCAACTGGACTTCATAGTTCATGTGCTGAACTGTTATGAGCAGTTATTGTAAACAAAAAGGTTGCCAACGAACTTTTGAATAAATACTTTGTCTTTCCTTTCGTCTCTTATTTTTTTGTATTTGTGTCTCACCGCATCACTTGCGCCCATGCATTCCTATTTAATAAATTATTGTTACAGTGTCCTGTGTACCTACCCTTAAAGTTTGTATCATGAATTCGAAACCACCTCGTATATAGACAAAATAATATTATTATTGAAGTATTTTCCATCATAACAGAATATTTTGAAAGTATGCGATTATTTTCTTCATGACCCCTTCCACCAAGAATTGCTTTTAAATAATTTTTCTTGTAATAATACTCTTAAAAAAGTTTGTAGGCTTCTAATTCAACTGACACTAAATGTAAAAAAAGTTTCCATTTATGCGCTTTTTCGAGAAACCATGGTTTCCCACGTAGTCAATCACTTTAATCAAAGTTTCAATGAAGATTTTAGATATACGAGATCAAATCTCTCTTTTTTAACAGACTTTTTTTTATCAATTATATTATTGCAACTTTATTGTAATAAAGTTTAGAAATAAGTCAGAAACGTAAAACCTATAATATTCTGAAAATTAGTTAATTTATTTTGAGGAAACTTAATTCACAAATATTAATGTCGTGAGGCTTAACAAAAACAACATAAGAAATCACATTTTCGAATATGCGTGAATAAAATCAAAAACGAGTGTGATGTATCACATGTTTGAAAGTTAAAAATTCTCGAGGGTTAGAATATTACCTGCTTGCCTATCACTAGGCATCTTGCAAATGTAACTGCTAATGGAAGCTAAAACTTCATTTTCGTTTCCCGGTTTAGTCAAGTCATTGTCTCCCCAGTCTATTCCATCCCAGTTGTGGAAGGCTAACTTTCCTAAGGAACAAGGTATGTCATGCCAGTGAGCAGTTGAGTGACCACTGTCCACTCGCAACATGGTACAATCTTGATAAGCTCCCCCATCAGGTTGAGTTCGTAAACTTCGGCCAGCTGGAGCCCTAAGTCAGGAAAATCTTTCTCACCTCATATTATGTTGACACATTTTTCTTAAGTATGTTATACTACAAATTTATAATTTAGAGCAGTAGTTCTTAAACCGTAGTCCGCGGACCCTTGAGGGCTCGCAGTACTTTTCTAGAGGGTCAGCAGCGTCTCTCATGTAACTTTGAAATTTCCTTCTTTTACAGACTCTGAAAGGCATTGTGGAGAAAGTGAAGGATATACCGTACTAGATTATATTACCAAATAGTCCTCAATGAAGAAACTCTACTAGAACGGTAGTTTGATCAAGATTATTAAGTCAGAGAGGGATGTTCAAAATCTTGGGATTTGTTATGTCACACAAATACATAAAGGGGGAGGGGCTGACGACCGAAAGTTTAAGAACCGCTGATTTAGAGTACTGGAATTTTTTTGTTAGGTTGTTTTGATCATAGGTTATAATCCTATATGAGTTAAATCTATCATACAGAAATTTATTTCAGAAAAAAAATATTGCTTAGACAGATTATCAGACTTATAGCACGTTTTCCTATTTTTAAATAAATTGTAAGTATCATATTATTTAAATTAAAATATCAAAGATAAAAGAATTTGTTAACCTTACGAAATGTATCAATCAGGAGAATAATTGAATTTACTAGGTAGAAAATTACCAATCTGTGTAGATCATAGGATTCCAATCACTCCATCTGTAAACTCCTTCTTTGGCTTCATCGTTAAGACCTAGGGAAAAGTTAATATTTTATTTTTACAGCATGCTTTTAATATAAATTTGAAATTTTTTATTGTCCTATTGTAACTAATAAAATTATAATAAAATGATGTTTTTATTGTATTATAAATCTTTTCCGGAAATTAAATTAACCTTAAGAACAAATAATTTAAATATTTTCATCAAAATATATAAATAACTAATATGTTTTAAAATCCATATATTATTTGTGATTCGTATGATTGCAGGAGTTATCTTGATTTAGGTATGTTCTCTTCATTAGTTTTCGAATTTTATTTTCATTATTTCTTATTTAAATGTCTATGAGAAAAATTTACGAATAATATATTTCCTTCCTTAAAGACTGATGAAAAATTCTGGTTAATATGAAGATGTTTTTGTCTGATTGAAATCTAAATTGTGTATATTTACTATCGTAGTTTATGAATTCGATTAACTTTTTATGTACTTTCATATATTCATATTATGTGAAGTTTCCTATACATTTCATGCTCGTGTATTGTTTCCCTATTAAAAAATAGAATTTTAAATTTTAAAGAAATACTACTGTAATTCCTAATTTTACCTCAGAGAACATCATCAGACAAAATTGGATATCTTAATTCATAAAATATTTCTTATTGCAAAAAATTTTTTGTTCTCGAAATTTTTTTGTGTTTCTATATTCTCTCATGTTAATGTTTCTTTTTACTACTTATTATTGGATTGTTAACTTAACTATTGTCTGCTTAAAATGTGGAACATTAGTATATTCTAGTTTGTTACTTAAGTAACCCAATCTTTCTTAGAATTTTGTGTTTTGATAAATATTTAAAGTTTATTTTTGTGATTTTAGTTTTAGTTCTTTTTAAGGTTTTTATCGAAATTAACTTTTTCAATTTATGTTCTGGTTCGTGTTCCAATGACTTATTTATATTCTTCTTATTATGTGATGGGAAATGTGTCTCAGAATAATTTAATATTCAATTTTGTGATATTTGAAAAACAATACATTTCACTGCTTAAACTTTTTATGATAATACTTGAAAAAAAATTACATTCAAAGAAGTTAATTTTACCGTGGAATACTTTTTATATTTTGTGGGTTGAATTCTACAAAAATGGGTGCACAGAAATATTTCAAAAAGTTAAACAAAAAAAAAATTCCGTAAAACACAAGTGTCTACTTCAAAAAGAGACCTTAAATGTACAAAATGTACAGAGTTTTTGTATTCAAAAACATATGTATTTAATTACTGATTAAAAAGGTGTTTTAAAAATATTTGTCAATAAACAACAAAGAGTCATGGATTATATAAAAATATGAAATTGGATATTTATCTAAAGAAATATTCAATTCGTTTTTCATACATTTATATAACAATGCATTATATTAAGATTTATATATTTATAGAATCATGCATGTTTTTATGAACTTAACAATACATAAAAGCGTTTTTATAAGTATAAATTTAGCACTAATTTAAGAATTCTCAAGTGCGCTGGAGATGGCAAATGATATACAATACACCGTAAAATCCAGCGTATAACGTCCATTTTTAACACAAAAAATAAGATCGAAATATACGGATGCGCTGGGTATAAAAATGAAAGCTTAAAAAAAAATTTAAAAAAAAACAGATGAGCATAAAAACTATTAGATTTCTTCAAAGATTAAAATACTGTTTATTTGAAAGAAACGAGATTTCTTATGAACTTAAGGGATAGTAGTTTTCGAAGCATATACTATTTTTTCAAAAGTTTGGGATAGTATTTCGAATAAATGAGACTTCAAAACATAAGAGCACTGCGGATGTACATTTCAGGTTTCTTCGTGAAAAAGGGGGTGTGCGTTATATGGCGAACATACCAAAAAATTAAGAAATACAGCTTGAAAATATAGGTGCGCTTTATACGCCGGATTTTGCGGTAATCTGTTTTTATAATGCATATCATGTTTTACATACCAATGTAAAGAGATTTATGCTTTGCATTCCAGAAATTTGTGAGGAAGTAATGCACTACAGCATTTTCCTTTTTGTCTAGAATACTGACCAAGTGGCCATATTGGTCATCATCTCCATATAATTTTGCATACTTCTTACACCGCTCTTCAGCCTCGTACCATTGAATAGCATCGTTTTCATGGAAGGCGTGATAACAGTTTCCATTATAATACTTCCACGGCTTGGGACACGCCGTTTCATCTGTTGAATACATAAGATTTTAAATCTAACAAGGAGAGGGCACGACTAAGGAAATTCATTAGGAGTCGAGACCTGGTGTAATAGTAGTACTCCTTTAGGATGTTCAACCCTCGATGTAATTCCGCCGAATGGCCAGTCAATTTGGAGAAAAAAAGACTGCGAAATTCATGCTTAGCTTTTATACAATTAAATTTCAATTTCCTCCAACGTTTTCGTAGCTTGGTTGATATATCGTCTGCATGCAATGCGCGAGGCCTGGGTTCCATTCATCGGTCAATTTTTTTCATTTCATTTAATTATTTTAAAAATTAAATAAACCTATTTATGAAAGGTTTATTAAATATTAAATGATATTTTATGTATTTATTTGTATTTTATAAAGTAAAAAGAATGAAATAAATTTATTATTTAAAGGATTTATTATTAAAATTATTTGAAATTATTATTATTTAAAATAATTATTGATTAAAATTGTTTAAAATAATTAATAATTAAAATAATTAATAATTAAAATATTTAATAATTAAAATTAATTAATAATAATAATTATTAAAATTATTAATCTATTATTAAAATTATTAATTTATCATTAAAATTATTAATTTATTATTAAAATTATTAATTTATTATTAAAATTATTAATTTATTAATGATAGTATTAATTTATTATTGAAATAATTATGAACCTTTTAAAAATTATTTAAATAAACTTTTTAAATTTATTTAAATTTAATTTAAAAGGACTTATTAAAGGTTTTATAAAATTGTAAAATAATTAAATTAATAATATATAAAAAAGACATGTTTTTTATTATATTAGTTTTAAAATAATTAATTTAAAAATAATATACTTTATAATTATTTTATATTATGTATAATATTTTATTTATAGTACATTTTATTTCACATTATAAAACTATTTGTTACTGATTTTTTTTGTAAAATATCATTTAATATATATTATATATTTTATTATAAATATTATTTATTAATATAAAAATATATTTATAAAATTTAATATAAATATTTATATAGTTTTACTATATAAAATACAAAATAATTGCATTAAATATCATTTAATATTTAATAAGCCTTTCATAAATAAGTTGATTTAATTTTAAAAATAATTAAATGAAATGAAGAAAAAATTGACCAATGAATCGAACCCAGACCTCACGCATAGTATGCAGACGATATATCAACCAAGCTACGAAATCGTTGGAATTAAATTAAAATTTAGTTGTATATGAAAGCTAAGAATGAATTTCGAAGGCTTTTTTTCTCTGAATTGACTGTCCATTCGGTGGAATTACATTAAGGGTTGAACATTCTAAAGGAGTACTACTATTACACCAAGCCTCGACCCCAAATGAAATTCCTTAGTCGTGCCCTCTCCTTGTAAAATATATAAGGTATTTCTAAAATGATTAAAGTAATGTATACGGGGTGTTCAAATGAAAGTGATTCGACACATGTTTCTATGAGATGCGTAAGGACAGAAATGAGCCATATACATAGATAGAAATAACAACGTTTATTGAGTGAAATGCATACAAAGTTTATTTATAGAAATCCCTCATGGCGTTTAGGTAGATTTCCCATTGCTTAGGAAGGTCACGAATTCCCCATTCGCGAAGAATAATGTCGGATGATCATGGAACCTGCTCAGAACAGAACAGATAGAATCGTTGAACTCATTTGTGACGTCACGAATGTTTCGATGTCGATTTCCGTTGATTACAGTGTCTGTGTCCGTAATCAGCGTTTCTGTCTCAACTTAGTGCCCCTGACCATGTACAGATCCCTTGTCTCGGGTTGACCTTCACTGAACATTTTCGCCAACCTTGTCACCTTGAGCTTCGACACACATGAGTCACCCTACACAGTCAGCATTCTATACGATGAATATCCACGGGTTTCCACCTTTCCAGTGTAAAAAACAACTACTACAGTTCGCTGATCCGTTTTGGACGCTGTGGCATCCCTACCAGCTCTTTTTAAATTAATGCCACATCCTTATGAATGCAGTTATCATAAATCTGTTTCCGAACACGCATGGGTGGTACATTTGTCGCAGGAAAGTGATGAAATTAGGAATTTCATCAAATTCCTAAAGGAGATGATCAATTGACTTGGGATGTTAAAATAAAGTCTCTTCAAGGACATTTTCCTGATAGAAGTAAGGGATTTGAACAAGTTCCTGATCTGTTTCAGTGAAATGATGAAATAATATTGTCAAGAGTTTAAAAGTGTTTATTTAACAAACATGCTGCATTATTAAACGTAGAAGTAAGTAGTACAACAATAGTGAATGAAATACAAATTATTTATTCGAAACTAATTAGCAAATAATTTGAAAATTAGGCTGGTATTTTTTGGCGTGTAACATCTTTCCACTCGATTGCTTACTCACTAACATATCAATCCCTATATTAATCTCACGGTGCCATTTTTTTAAAGATATGAGGTTGATATTTAGGGGATCGATAGTTTTACCTGTATGGTTAGGGAGTGCAAGAATTCGACCCCCACCAGGTGTCTCCCCCTCCTGGATACATTTTGCCAATGCAAACCCTGACTAGTTTATTTCACTGAAACAGTTAAGAGATTTGAAAAAATCACTTACGTTCATCAGGAAAATGACAATGAAGAGACATTATTTTAAAATATCCCGTCAATTGATCATATCTCTTAAGGATTTGATGAAATTCCTAATTTCGTCATTTCCCTGCGACACATATACCTTCACTATCACGTTTCTTTCACGTAAATACATTGAAAACTGTTCGCAAGCGACGCTTCGAATCACTTTCATTTTGAACACGCCTAATATTTTGCTCCAAATGCTTACCATCTAAATCATACACATGAATGTCTGCAGGCATTTGAAAGCTCTTGGAAGCATATTTTAGAGCAAATCCTCTACCATTACCTTCAGCATCAGAAGAAAATTCCAAAAGCAACCAATTCCAACTGGATACTATTTCAGTAGGTGGTTTCTTTGTATTGCAGAATCTTCCAATCAGATTGGATTTGTTGCTTTTGTCACCGTCGTAGATTGCTAAGTAATCGTACTGACAGTTCTCACCGCCAGCGATGTCAAAGTCTTGGAAAGTTAAATTTATAAAGTGGGAAGGTTGAGCTCTGCAAATAAACATCTTTTCTTACAAAAACATCTTTTGATACTTTTTATCTTAATTGTAATTTGTTTCAATTTCAGTTAAATTGGAATGGATATGCAATTCAAGATCACAGATAACATTTTAAACAAAAAAGTTAAAATCATACATTTTTCATTAATTAAGAAAGCAATTACTTATTTCAAATTTAAGCAGTATTTAAGCCCCTTCCCCCCCAACTTAAATATACTGAAAAGGAATATTATTAAAATTCTCTCTTTTCTTCCTACTGATTCTTACTTGTATTAGAATATTGTTTAGTTTAATTTTAGATTAGCTGAGCGATTCTGGTTTTTTCTTTAATTAGATGAAAGAAGTATATACACACAAGTACTATATGGAAGTTAATCCCTTCTATGATAGCAACAGAGTCTTCATATGATTATGGAATTAGTATGTCAACTAGTTCTTATATGTATGTGTCACGCAAACAACTGTATGTACTTCAAATGACGTTTTAAGACTTCTTGATGCTCTGTACTCTGAAACAAATGTTCATATCTGCGATTCTTTTAAGTAGATAGAATATAGAAATGGTGGTAACCCTTAACAAATAAATGAACATGAATCTCAATCTCACAAATTTAAGCACAACTATTTTGCGAGTAAAAGAATAATGAGATTGTATGATGGTAGACCTAGATATATAAACCAGCGATACACTCAACTTGCATCCCACTGGTCCTTTTTAAGTGGCCAGGTCATTCATTTATTTGTAAAAATTTCGTGGAAAATTCTTTGTTAAGAAATCAAATATATCAAAATTCAAAATCATTCATTTATTTGTAAAAATTTCAAAGAAAATTCTTTGTTAAGAAGTCAAATATATCAAAATTCAAAATCATTCATTTATTTGTAAAAATTTCGTGGAAAATTCTTTGTTAAGAAGTCAAATATATCAAAATTTTGATTTTTGCTGTGGATGTCGTATGGGTGCGAATTGATATTTTTTTCTGAATTGTGATAATAGATAACAGTGGAGTAGCGACCATCTTATGAAGGGAATTAATTTTTAACCATCTTCCGTACCTTGCAAACAAAAAATATTCGAAGAAACTATGTTGTTTCAACACGATTGAGAAGTTGACTATTCTGTAGTGAAAAACAAGCATGGATCACTAATTGTTTGATTTGTCACGAAAGTGTTGCATTTAAAAAATACCAGTTAACAAGAATCGCTCGTTCCATGACACTTTTCCTCGAATATCTCTTTCAAGAGGCGATAAATAGGCTTTCTTGACTAATCTTTACAACAGCAAAAAAGTGTTTTGTCAGTGGTAACAAAGGCACCCTATGAAATTTTTAAAATTATTGCTAAACATATGAATGCGTTTACTGATGCGGGAATTGTGAAAGAGTGATTCTTAAATGCTTCCAATTTAGAAAAAATCAGTGATATAAATGAAAAAAAATATATAAAAAATAATAAAGTTAAAAAAAAAGCAAAGTAGTTTTAATATTTTTATCAATTTTCTATATTTTAAATTTTTTGTTAGTTTGGTCTTAAAGCATTTATCACCCTCACACCTCCATTAAACCTCATGCTGCGTCCCGCGTAAAATAGCCATCTATTGTATGTGGCCCGGCAGAAAAAAAGTTTGAGTACCTATGATATAGACGGTTCATAACATAACAATGCAATCTTCTTACTGTTAAAAGATGCATATAGTTCGAAAATTGTTGTTTATCGCAGAATATGGGAATAAAATTTGACCATTAAAATTATTCGAATCATGATCTAATTTAGACAAAGTCGAGAACGAAAAGAGGACCCACCGAAGGCCCTGGGGTCAAGTAAGGGGGCCCATGCTTTGAAATGACCCTTTATATATATATACATATACACTGCTCAAAACAATTAAAGGATATTGTAAGTTTTATATAAAATAATGATATAAGCGAAATTTTTTTTGCCGAAAATGGAAGAAGAGAATCGCAAATGCAAATTTTTCCGATTTTCAAACTGTGGAGTATGCTAATTTTGAGTTCGACGTCAAAGACGTCGCTTCAGCGGCAGCGAATGAAATTTGACTTTCAACTGAAAAGAGGACAAGGATGATCGACATTCAGTGACTGCTTTGTTTCGATGAGTGCAATGTCTGAGCGAAGTCATTTAACCGATTCAGAAGCTTGGAGAGTTGTTGGTAGGTTAGAAGGGGGCCAAACTCAAGCCGAAGTAGCGCAAGCCATTGGAGTGTCCCAAAGTGTGATTTCCAGGATCTGGAACCGTTTTTTTGGAGACTGGAAGTGCAGGCCGAAGACCAGTACAAGGTCGTAGACGGGCAACAACGCCCAACGAAGATCGTTATTTAGTCTTAACGGCTCGGAGACACCGAAATATGAACGCTACTCTTCTCCAACAACACCTTCGCTCGACTTCTGGCACCACGGTTTCAACTCAGGCTGTCCGAAACTGGCTCCATGGCTTAGGTCTCTATGCTCACCGACCGATGGTATGTGTTAGACTAACATCAAGGCATCGTCGCGACCGCAGGGAGGGGGCAACAGAGCATGTGAACTGGAGGAGAAATGAATGGAGCAATGTTCTTTTTCTGACGAGTCCCGTTTTTCTGTTCATCCGGATAATAGGCGTATTTTCATCTGGAGGGACCGTGGCAGTAGGAATAATTCTGCATTCGTGCACGAAAGTGTCAGATTTAGCGGTGGGGGAGTATTGGTGTATCATGGCATCTCCATTGACGGGTGCACATACCTCTACATCATTCGAGATGGATCTCTCGCTGATATAGGGATGGGATCCTCAGACCTATTGTAGTCCCTTATGCTGCAGCAATCGGAGATGACCTCATTTTAATGGACGATAACTGCAGGCCACATCGGGCTAACCTGGTGGACGATTTCCTTTTCGAGGAAGGGATCGTACGAATGGAATGGCCAGCGTGTTCTTCAAACATGAATCCAACAGAGCACGTTTAGGACGCTCTAGGAAGACGAGTTGCTGGCTGCCAACTACCCTCACAAACTATCCAAGAACTGGAAAGAGCTCTTCTGGAAGAGTGGGACAGAATACCCAAACTCGCGTGATTAATAGCCTCATTGACTCCATGCCTCAAAGCTGCTCAACGTTGCTGGCCGTCCGTGGAAACCATACACCTTACTGAAAATGATTTCCTTTGAAGAAAATACCTTTTCTTATTCTTTTTTCTCATATGCACAAATTGTGTTTTTTTCCTTTTGTACACAAATGCGCAATAAAATGCATTTTTTTCTGCCAAACATGTGTAATTTATTCTCATATAACCTACTGCGTCTGTCGAACATGTATCAATCAGCTAAAAAGTTTCCCAGCCTCAAGATACACCTAAAACCGTAATATCCTTTAATTATTTTGAGCAGTATATATGTAATAAATTGTTAAAAGTGCACAAGTTCTTTTAGCAAAATTATACTTTTTACAAGATAGGCATACTTAGTGGTCCAGGTGGACACAGGCTCTGCTGTTTAGATAATCTTCTCGGCCTCTACCTCTAATATTTTTAGCTTCCATAGTCTCTGATCATGAGTATAAAATTAAAATTTCAAATTAATTACAGAATATAAAGCTTCATTCATAAACATAACCCTAAGTACACAAAGCAGCCCAACCGCATAAACTTTAAAAATAATCGAGATTTCTTTGGGAAAGAACAATAAAAAAATATAATAATAAATTATAGATTTTGCATTTTTTGTGCTATATTTATAATCATTCTTAACTATACCTTCCATAAAGATAGCTCTATGCAACACTTTGAGTACAACAGAAAATACCTAAAGTACATCATCCAAGTAATTTTGTTACTCGTATTCAGTGTGCATATTTTAATATTTCGAACTATGTGCACAAATTAATACTCAAAAATTTGAAATTATTACATTTTTGATAATAGAAGAGAGGGCCAAAAGTACAGATATGAATTTAGTGAGTTAATTACAAATTATGATAAAATTAAATAAACCAATTTTTTGAATGAGACATCCTTGAAAAGCATAAATAATTAAAAAAAAATAATAAGAGCATATTTGTTTAAATATGTATAAAAAAAGGCATTTTCTACATATATGTGATTGAAATGATAACATTACCTGTACCACCTCAAGGTGTAAATTGATATACATTTTATATGAAATAACAAGGTAATTTCATTTTTTAAAAAAGTGTTGCTTCAAAATGCTTAAATTTTAGATTGATAATTATTAAATTCTCGAGGAAAGTTTGATTTACTAATTCTAATTATTAACCCTTCCCAATTACAATCACAAACGGAACTTAGATCACAAGAAATGTAAGCTACAGGCTTATTTGAAATACATACGAGGTAGGATTCAAAAGTACCTGGACTGAGCGTATAGAGGATAATTGTTTGCAGTAGAGCGACTGCGATAACATTTCTGTGTTACTGCGTTCTTCCCCTTTTCTAAAAAAGCTTTGTCCTGAATCACGTGGTCAGTGTCTCGCCACGGCGTCGTATTTTGTAGGTGGATCCATTTAGTAGCCGGCGATTAAAAGAACTGCATTTGTTGAGCAGAGAATGAATATCAAATTTTGTGTCCGTTCGGAAAAAAAGTGCTATGGAGACTTCCGAAATTTTGAAGCAGTTGTAAGTCTGTGATACATTATCACGAATGCAAGCTTTTGAGTGGCATCAACGTTTCGGAAAAGGCAGTGCAAGTGTCGAAGACGACAAACGTATGGACGTTCGCCGACTTCCCGCTCCGCTGAAAACCTCGAAAAGTTTTTTGAGGCGGTACGTAAAAACAGACATCAAACAATAGCAGAATCCGTTTGGATAACCTTAGCCACACATGTCAAGAGATACTGACTAAGGATTTTAACATGTATAGAAAGTGTCAACACATCGTCCCTCGCATGTTAAACGAAGACCAATCTACAAATGAAGTTAAAAGTGCATCGTAGGATGAATTAAAGGACATGTCTAAAAATAGATTCCAGAAATGTTTCGATGACCCTTACAAGCGATGTCAATAGTGTGTTGTTACTAGGGGTTGCAATATCGGACCAAAATTTCAATACCGGTATTCGGTATTTTTAGATCTTAATTCCGGGATACCGGTTTTAATACCGGTATTAGAAATTTTAGAAAAAGAAGGAAAACACACATGTGTGTGTGTTTCTTTGTTTTATTTTCCAGTTTCATATTAGAGTATAAATATCACAAAAAATGTGTAACTTATAAATTATAACAGTATATACAGAATTATAAAAAAGTAGAGAGGAACATCTTCTTTAATTATAAAAAAGTAGAGGAACATCTTTATTTAAATCACAAAAAAAGTGCAAATATCACTATGCAGTCTGTGTGTTCTGCGGTTTTCATCATATAAATAATGAAACCAAACCGTCAACTAATTTATTTATGTTCTTTAAAATTATTCTTATTCATTATTATGGGTTATTATTTGGGAATATACATATAATAAATCTGAAAAATATTTTGAGCCCTAAAGTATGATATACAAATATAATGCCAATACAACACTCACCAATTTAAAAAATAGTGAAATATTACGCACTTTCTTCACAAATATAAACTTGTTTTCATAGATACGAATATCAGATAACGAATTCAGCGCGTGTGCAGTATGGCTCTGAAATGTAATCGACTCCCCGTAATAGACAAGGCCCGCCTCCTTGGATGTTTCACATATTTTATCACTTCCATTGATTGCACGATGCAACTTTATATTCACAGTCTAATTAATTTCACTCTTTAAAGTGACATGAAAACAAAAACGTATACTATTTTGCTATGTTGGTGATCATTGAATTTATAGTGGAGACGATTTTAAAAATTACTAGTAAATACCGAAAAACCGATATTTAAACTTGTAATACCGGTATTACAAAATTGTAGAAATAGCTCAAAATACCGGTATTCCGGTATTGCAATCCCTAGTTGTTACTCAAGGGTCGAAGGAGGATGTGTTTCAGCAGTTTAATTGCCAATATTTTTTAAGTTAGACTCAGTGCAGGTACTTTTGAATCCTATTTCGTATTTCTTTAGTACGGGTGTTTACAAATTAGAAATAGATTATTAATTTTATAACACTCATCAGAAAACCAGTAGTTCCCTTTTTTAATAAAAAAATGTTTAGGGTAAACTTTTAAAGCTGAAAGTAGACAATTCTACAAATATTAAAGGGAAAATCAGCATGCATGATTAGAGAAAAACAAGTAATATAATAAAAAATCTTTCAATTCAATTCCTACTTAAATCAACAAAGAAAAACTTTATCTTAGCTACTTTTTATTAAATAGTTACAATTAATATAAATATGTATATACATATGACAGAATTACAACATTTAAGTGGTAATTAATTTTTATTAATTATCATTAAAGTATCGTATTGTCATCCAAAACAATTTCGTTTATATGAAATTTCAGTTCAACTTAATGCTTTAAAAAGTGAGAAAAAACCTTTTCAAATTTCGACGCAAGTCGCAAAAATGGTCGCTAAGTCTCCAAAAATGATGCCAACGTGGCTGTATTTGTAATTCTTTCTGTAATGAGTTTTAATCAATTAATTTTTATTAATTACAATTAAATTATTGTATTGTCATCCAAATTAATCATGTATATAAAATTTCAGTTTAATTGAGTGCTTTAAAATGTATTTTATTAACAATTGAGAATTCCACGAAAATAAATAAATATATATAGAGTGTGAGCTAATAGTGTAGGAATTGAAAAATAGGCTAACATTTGTACTTACTCAATCAACCATCCACATCGATGATTATTTTGATAATTTAATGGATGCCCAATTGAAACAATCTTACCACATGGAGATTCACACTTGTGCACTTCCGAGCACTGGAAATCCCCAACTCCACATCCTGGGCAATCTGTAATGAAAAACAGAATATAAACACCCTTGGGTATGAGATACCCTGCGCGTGAAGTTAAGTTCATTTTTAGCACGGGTGAAGTGCCAGGTTGAGCTTAAGGTATCAGACTACGTTCGGAATCGTGATTTTAAAAAAGCGCATAAATGGATAATTTTCATGATATTTAGCGACACTTAGATTAGAATACATGTAGTATAAAATTGTTTTAAGGACATTTTGACAAAAAATATTTAAATACAATATTTCGGCAAAAAATTAACTTAGAATAACCTTTTTTCAAAATGTTCTCCTTTTGTGAAAAATGCTTCTATAATAATAATAATAATTTACCTGCATATAGCTCAGACCTCTGTACAGATGCTCAACTATGAGTTTTGCAAAATTCACATTATTTTCAGAGTTACAACCAATTGAAATAATCATCGGCGTTTTCTTTCTTAAAATTGCTCCCCTCTGTTGTCATAAAACATGGATAATCCCACTTCTAAGTTATATATTTCAAAAATTCCAGTTGAACCTCTGTACAGAGGTCTGAGCTATATACAGGAAAAATATTATTATATTAAAAGCATTTTTCACAAAAGGAGAATATTTTGAAAATTGGTCATTGTATGCTTATTTTTTATCAAAGTATTGTACTAAAATAATTTTTTATTGTAATAATATTTTTAAAACAATTTTATATACATTTTCTAATCTAAGTGACACCATAAATATAAAAAATATTATCCCATTATACGCTTTTGCAAAATCACGGTTCCGAATGTAGTCGGATATCTCAAGAAAAGGGTATCTTAATAATATTTAACCAGTCTCAAACATTTAGTGAAAAATAAAACTTTTAACCTGAACTTATTAGTCTTCTGCACTAAAGCTACTCCCTTCCCTCTCACCACCTTTCTAAATTTTTTTAAAAAAAGTATTGATAATATGAAGTAGAAGAATTTTGAATCTTAAGAAAAGGGGTAAAAATGAATTTTCGTGTAACGAAACATTTGTATACTGCGAGTTTTCATATCCTAAAATTCCTAAGATCAAAATGTGTGAGTGAGAGTTATATTAAAGTTGCACTATGAATGAGTGAGTGAATATTAACGTCGCACTGTTCCGCCACACAAGGGCTTTTGGCGACGGACCTCATCATTTTGAACCATGGTCAAGTGACGTGGATGGCACCTGAGCTGGCACCCCCTTCACCTTACTACCACAGTTGCACTATGAAGCGACATGAGAGGGATATTGGTGATGGAACTCGGTCAAGTGACAAGGACAACACCTGAGCTGACACGCCCCTTTCTTAACTACTACACAAATGAGGAAACATTGAGCCTCGACATATTTAACGTGTAACGACCTCCTCTGCACGGTGGGTCTTCAGTGGCACCCGGAGTCCAATTGGCGACACTCCAGCCCCGAGTTCGTGACCATAATCACTAGGGTACCATGATCACAAATATCACATGTGATTCTTTCTAATTGTTTTTAATATATGTATTAAAACAATTAACTCGAAAATTTTACGAAAATCACAGTGTCTTAAAGGGTCGTGCACAAAAATATTTAAAATCCTATGGATTAAGTTTTCTAGTTTATGGTGAAAATTTTTTAAAGAGTTTTTGACGAGTGTACAGTGAGCACAAAGAGAATAATTGAGAATAATTTTTAAGCATGCATCATTTGGTAATTTCTTTAGTTTTTGATTGCAATTGATAATCATGTAACATTGTTTAAAATTAAATGAGGAATGAAATAAAAAAATATCTTCATAAAATAAGGACTTTTTCTGTTAAAATTCACAAAGATCTCAATATTTGTCTAAAATGTTACTGTTGTTATTTATCCCACCAGATCGACAGTAACATCAAATGAAGGCCCACGAAATTCATCGAGGGAAGGGGCTAATTTTTACGCCAGTCCTTAGCACAGGGGCGTAGCTACCACCGTATCAGCCATATCACTGATACGAGACCCCAAGCTACAGGGTCCCCAGCATGGGTAATATTTGGAGAGAGACTTTCAAACAAATTTTATCAATGCGATCATTTTTAGTTTCGAAAAAAGGCCTTTCCCAAAGGAATTTTGATACAGGGTCCACTTAGGACTAGCTGTGTCAATACTTTAGCAGTAGCTTCGAGCACCATGAAGATGACTGTACGATTTGGTTTGGTGCCACCCCAATTTTGAAGAACCCCCTCTACTTCCCTTCCCTTTTCACAAAACCCACGTGGGGATGACTCGACGATTATTTACAGTGACCCCATATCGCACTAACACGATACACTTACAAACATCCCTGCCTTCCTCGGGATTTGAACCCAGGTCCTACAACACAGCAGAAATCGAGACTAATCACTATATTGGATGGCCGGCCTCTAAAATGTAAACTCATAAAAATGCTCATTAACATTGGATAAAATTATTAAACAATATAGGAAGCGTTTTAAGCTAGACTTACCAACAGACTTATAACGAGCTTTAAATCCTCTATATCTACTTCTGGAATTTCTGAAGCAGCTTTGCAAATGGATTCTCATCATACCATTGGAGATGATTCTCTTGGGAAATAATTTTCCATCCGGGGATTTTATAATGGAGCTATTTCCATACCCAGAATAAACAGTGAGTTCATCCCGACATCTGCCAGATTCAAGAGGATCTTCTTTTTCTGCTAAATCATAGATGATGAAATTTAGTTCGATATGTTTCCCTGGTTCTGGTTCAATGGTCCACCAACAAGACTTGTCTTGTCCGTAGTAATTTGGGTAATTTGGAGATGAAACCTCCCCTTGAGGAGTACTTTTGATGTTGCCACAATGAGCTGCAAAATGAAGTAACATTAAGCATTGAATATTTCGTGATGCTTTTAATGCACGCAATTAGAACAGTGCTTCTTAAACTTTCAATGTTTGCGACCCAATATTCAATCATAATACTTATTGCCCCTCTCCATATAATAACAAAAAAAATGTATTGAATTCAATAAAACTATACTTTGAGGCTAATGCTATAATACGACTTTAACCTCTTAAATCCCACCAGCGTATATAAACGTCTCGCTCAGCCAAAACGTTAAGGAGAGGAGACGTATATATACGATTCAGCCGGTCGTATATATACGTCTTTCTGTAGTACGATCTTTTTGATGCATTGTTATCCATAAAATTATTCTGAAGACTTTGGAATGCAATAAAAGGACCTTGACAGTGTTTGTGAAGGATTTACTTATTTCAGAGCATTTGCTTTATTTTATTCTTTTTCTTTCTCTAACACCAATACCTCACATACACGTGCCTATGTGAAAAACGGTGGCTTGGGGAGCGAGTCGCGTTAAGTTATAAATGACAGTTAAGGGATTAATTTTAAACCGTACAATTTATCGAGATAAGTGTTAATTTTTGTATATAATTTTATATATGACAATCCCATGGATTCACTGGTAATTATTAAGGTTGTTCTTAGCTTAGTATTGTTGAATTGATTATATAAAATACATGGTGCAAAATCCTGATACATTTATAAGTGTATCATATCAGTGTAAAGGCGTGTTTTATTTTTTATTATGTCAGAATGTATTTTGTTTATTTATACTTTTAATAAATTCATAATTTTTTTAAATAATCTTTTGTTTTCGACTTTTCAATATGCTCGTGACTTCCTCTTAGAGTTATGATGACCCCCTAGGTGGGCACGTGACACAGGTTGAGAAACGCTGACTTAGAAATAAGGTTTCTTTCTCTGTGTCTACACTTAGAATTTTGTTATTTACGAATTTTGTAACAGGTCCTAATCACGATTTACTAATCCTCTTGGGAAAACTCAATCAATGATGTTTCATTATTATAAAACTGCTTTTATTTCTGTGGAGGAACCGTGATTTATGTTAATGAGAGTTATTATTTAAATTCAAGTGAAGTGGTCAGTAAAGATAGGTTGATGATTGTGGTCATGCACTGAACGTTAAGTTCTAGTGATAGTAAAATTGAAGCTATATACGGGAGTTCGAGTAAAATGATTAGACGAGTTCTACTTAGAGAGATTACTATTGCTGTGGATTTACTCGTCAAAGCTAAGTACTTTAAAAATTATTTTAGATTTTTAAGTTGAAATTAAGCTGATTTCAGTGGCTGAAATCAGTCGTATTTCTACGCCACAGGTTCAGTGTTCAAATCCTGGGCTGGATAAGGTGGACTCAGTCGTTCATCCAGTCAATGGGTTGATAAAAATGAATACCAAAGTTGCTTAAAAACTGAACACTGGGGTATTCGCGCCAGACTTGACCGAAACATCTGCGTATGTACCCCAGCTCCTAAGATCACAAAAATTGTGATAGACAAAGTAGGTCTTGGTCCTCATGGGCTGTTTCTTCACTGAGTTCAGTTCAATTAAGCTGATGGATTCCTTCGCTTAAGTTGAATTTTGATCCTGATTTGAGAGAGTCATAAATAAAGTGTTTTTTTTCTAAACTGTCTCTTAATTCGCTGCATTCACAAACCTCTTCGGTGAGAGTTTGCAACAGTTGAAATGTGAAACATCGATGTTTCTTAAAGTAGGAATAGGAGAAATAACTCCTCAACTAAAGTTTGACATGTAAACTTTTTTTGCGTCATATCCTGTTATTTTCTAAAGATGTTTCGATATCCTTTTGTTTTATATCAAAATATGGGGTTTGCAATTATTTCTCTCTCTCTAATCACATTCCTTTTCATTATATTTCATAATGATGTGAGCTGATTCGAAATATCTAAAACAATAATTACAGTTACTGGCCCAAAATATTAGTATTTTGACAGAGATAATATTATTGTTGTTAAAATACGAGTTAAAGGAGAGTTTGAAGTGCTTCCTATTTCCATATGTTGAAATAGAACTATTACAAAATTATGCGTCACTTTGTGTCTTAGTATCTCCTTTTATGTCTCTCAACGGGATAAATTACTTATGAGTTGGCCACGGAAAATAATATGAAAATTTTTGATTGTATATTTTTGGTTTTTAGATTTGACTAAAAATATAAAATCACTAGTTGTTTTGCAGAAAAATGAATGATTCAGTTACCAGATACATTTATTTTAATTTATTCAGGACTGCTAATTATTTAATGTAAAATGTTTGTTGTTTTTTGAATAGGGATGCTAAAATTCCGCCGATTATTTTAATCATTATTTCTTTCTAATTTTTCGAATTGTTTACTCATGAATTTTCAATAACATATAATTCTAAGCCATAAAATAAGAAAAAAATAAGAATGATAAATCCAGTGTAATTAATTAAGAAATAAATTATTATTACGAAAAATAAATAATGTTAAAGATTCTTGCTCTTTCTAAACACTCTTAAAATACTATGGGTGCAACAAAAACAAAACTAAGTAAATATAAATGGTGTTATTTGAGACATTTTTAAGTATTTAAGATGTAATTATCGAGAATTTTTTAAGCATATTCTGAAAATATTAATGCATCATCAGCTGTACTATGTGAAAATATTTATAAACAATGTAAAAATCGATTAATGAAATTGAAAATTTTAAATATGTATGCTGATTTTTAATAAACTTTTTCTTATTATTATCTGCTTTAATACTTTTTAGACTCAAATATTTTTTTTTATTTATCGATAACTTTAAAAATATATAAGAATCTGCTTGTTAAGAAATATCCTACGCGACTCTGAAAATGCAACAGTAAGAAATGCAATAAAATTATGTAAATGCGAAGGCATTCACCCATTAGTGAAAATGATATGAAATGTGCAGTTCTCTGGAACACGTTGAGTAAGATATGAGTAAAATATCCTATAGTAATGGAAATATCCGTGACGTTATTCCTGTTAGGAAAATAATGACGGATTTGTTTTCTTGTCTCGGAGAACGTGTAGTAGCAGAGAATGCCAGGCCACCTCTAACGGAGATTGTTCCAGCAGACAGACAAATGAGCCAGAAATATAATGATTGGAGTGAGAAGCTCAACTCCTTCATGCATGCGATATGTCAGATCTCAATTAACATCCACTAAGGCGAGTTCTTAGTGCACCGGTGGCAGCAAAGATGCTCGGAACTCAGAAATGGGCAAGTTTGTTAGGTACCAGTATAGCCAAAGTGACTACAATACGCTTGAGTCGACGCTTTCACGACAAGCGCCAGGACCTCACAAGCTACTTCGGTTGGTTTCACTGGAAAAAACTTCATACGAATCAACTCATATCCTGTCACCACATTTCTAGTGTTAAGAGAGGAAAGAATTCATTTAATAAACTAGTTCAAAATTGACTGAGCTAATGTATTAAGGCTGTTTTCACCCTATGTAAGAGAGCTTGAACTTAACGTGAAGCACATTTTCGGACGGAAAAAATGTCTCCATTTTTATAAAAATTTGTGACATTGTAACTCATGCATTTGTTTATAATATAGTGTTTTTAAAATTTCAAAATATTTCATAAGCAGTTAGTTTTTCTTTTAATATGTGTAAAGTGATTGCTCAATTAGTCATATAAAGAATTTGACATTGTTAACTTCATCAAAATGCAATGGATTAAATGAACAAGTCACGTCGTCAGAATAGATGAAAACCGCACCACTAAATAAAAGTCTTCAATGCACAGCCAATTGGCACACGAAGAAAGAGCAAGCGAAATCTTAGATGGATTGATAGCTTAGAAAAAGATCTAGTTTGGAGAACTAAGAATTGGAGAACCATAGCAGGAACAAGGCTGGCCTGGAAAAGGCTTATTGAGAACGCCAAGGCTCATCCTGGGCTGTCGAGCCACTGAGCAAGGAGAAGGGAAATCTAGATTATTTCTATTTTTGAGTAAGTTAATCAACACGAGTGATGATGATTTAGGATTCTTCATATTATAAAATCCAAATATATAATATAGTAATCTGGTTCTATTTTAACTAATCAATTATTCTGTATATTTTGCACATTAAAATGCAAGTATACTTGCTTCATAGATTATTCCTATTACAAGTGTATTACAAGTATTTAACCAAAGTATGATGAAAAGTAATAAAGCTATTAGCAACTAAACTTAAAAACAAAAGAGAGAAACAAAAATTTGTTCACCTTTCTCTCGACAACCTAAAATTTCTAATCGCAAGCAGGGCTGTTCATAATAATCAAGAATCTGTATCTGTACATAACGAGCAGGAATTCCTTTCAGTAAATTAAATCTCATTTCTAAATCATTGGTGTAAACTTCTGGAGATTCACACTGGTGACAGACATACACCTGTAAAATATTAAATATACAATAGCATATTAAAATAATTTTAAGTAATTAATACAGAATTAAAATAATTTTATAATCTTTCTTTGAAACTTTATTTTTTTCTTATTATTGAATTTAAATTGATTCAATACGATATTATTTAGGCAAATGTTATTATTTTGCAATTTTATAATAAAATGTTGAAATGTGTAATCAGCAAGCAGAAAGTTTAAAATTTTACTCTCCATGATAATTTTATTAGCTTACCATATTAGTTTGAGTCAGCTTACCTTCTTTTGTCCTACTGGCTCTTCTTCCCAAACCCAGCTGATAGAATCATTGCTGAAAAACATATAAAACCTCTTCACGATTGTTTTTTTATGTGCGTTGTTAAGGCCTTGAATTATAATTCCAGTAACAGTCGTTATGTTTTGTAAATCTACCTAAAGAGAAAATTTAAAAAGAAATATTTCTATTTTCTGTATAACTCAATCGTTTTTGAAAGCTATTTAAATTTTGAAGAAATACGAGTAAGAATGCATTTGATAAACGTATACAATAAAAGTGTTGCAAATAAAATATTAATTTCTACGTAGTGAATGATTTTATGTATTAACAACAAACTTATTTTCCTACACAAAATCATGGACCTTTTTTTCTTTTCTTATTAGTGTATAAAGCTATAACAGCATGCCTTCTCTTAATGTTTCAGCAAAAACTGAGGGGTGTGTTGGAAATCTAAATTCTTCTTAATGTGATAGTTTTGAGATTTTTACATTTTCAAATTGTATAGATTCTAACCTTTCTAAAAATACCTCTAGGGTAATTAGAAGCCCTTAAAGCCTATGTTTAAATAATCATTGAAACTGGGCCACACCCATTTAAATGGTGAAAATTGTAAACAAAGTATTTTGTTTTTGCTTAAAAGTTGAATGAATGATGGAAATCAAAACATTTAATCCGAAATTGCTAAAAATGTGTTTACATGGTGGTACAGAAAATCCCAATGAAAGTGTAAACAACGTAATATGGTCTCGTGTACCGAAGAAAATTTTTGTACAAAAAGAAGTATTATCATTGGGTACATATGATGCAATTTCATCATTTAATATGGGATGTATATCAAAACTAGAAATTTGGAGAAATATTGATCCTGGTGTTTACACGGTACAGGCAATGGAGCGCCCCGATAAACAGAGGCTGTTAAAGGCTAAATACTTATGTTTACAAAAAACAAAAGAAGTTAGGAAAGAAAAAAAAGACTTAGAATGAAGAGAGAGGATGATGAGACTCAAAAAAATGTAGATCATTTGGAGAATGGGGAGGAATGTTTAAATAAAAAAGTAATTATACATTCAAGCTCAATTACCTCAAAATATAAATATTTGATGTTCGATTTACTGAAATGAGCTTTCTGGGAAAATAATGTATCAAAACAGGTAATGTAATTGTGTTTTGTATGAAAACACATTTATGACAGAGGATGGCTAATATATACTGTATAAAGAATGAGCGAGATAACTACGTCACCCACCGTCAGTAAAACTGAAAAATTTTATTTTCTAAACAGTTTTCCAAACATTTATTATTTTTATGTGGAAAATGGGACAAATTTCGTTACATCTGCGTTTGATAAAATGTTTCATAAAAAAAAATTATAAAAAAAATTCCATAATACAAAAAAAATTATATAGCTTTTTTCCCAAAAGCTATCTTTGTTCCCAAAACCAAATTAAAGAAAAAAAAACATTTCAGTATAATGAGAATTGTGTTCTTTAATTGTATGAAAAATTTCAATTATGTAAATATGACAGAGTTTGTGAAAAGGTACATCTAAAACAGACAATTTGGCATTGTCTGTATAGACAATCCCCTTGAGCGAGATAACTACGTCACTCACTGTCAGTAATTAAATTTACTCAATATTTAAAGGTTTTTTAATGATTATCTTACAAAAAATTCTATCACTGTTATTTTCTTTTAAATTTATAATTATAGTTTTCTAAAAAAAAACTTTTACATTTTTGTATACAATTCGTTATTTATTTAGTTGCAAAGAATATTATTGTAAGAATAGATATTAAGAGAAATCCCATTACCTTACATTTCATTTTTCCCAAACCTGGAGTTTTTAAAAAGTATTGAAACATTTGTCTAAATATTTTAAATGCCTTAAAATGTTTGAAAATTTTGGGAAAAAGTAAAAGAAAAAAATTAATTGAAATATATTTTTAATGCTACATCATTTACTAGATCTGAAAAGGGATAACTGGAAGTATATTACATGAAAAAAAAATGTTCTTGCTTCAAAGGGATAATTGATGGAATCGTCGTCAATGGGAAATGTATCAGAAAATATTACTGTTTGAATTTTTGTATACATATTTAATATGTCTAAATATTAGTATAGAGTTAGTTGTTTGTCCTATCTATACTGCATAGAATGACTTGAAAATTCGTACTGAAAATTATAAATGAATCTTTTGTCTATCTTTTTCAATACATTTATATAACATTACCCGTCGAATGGGTGGGGTGGTTGGTTTGTCGCTTGCCTTATGTACCCAAGATTGTGGGTTCGACCCCAGCCCAAGTCGGTGGATTTTCATGAGGCAGAAAATCGACAGCAGCCATGTACGATTATACGGCATGTAAAAGATCCCTAGGGGTGCTCTAGGCACAAAATTAAATCCAAGTGCAGGTTCCTATCGTCAGAGATCAGGTGCCTTCCTCTAGGGAGGAAACTGGGCGTCAAAATTAAAAGTGAAAAGGTTCGTATTGTCATTTAGAGATCAGGTGTGCAGGTTTCAAAATTAAATCTAGAAATGTTTATCAGGTTTGTATTGTCAGAGATCAGGTGCCTTCCTGCTCTAGGGAGGAAACTGGACGTCAAAAAATTAAATCCTAGTGCAGGGATTGTCAGAGATCAGGTGCCTTCCTCTAGGCGTCAAAATTAAATCCTAGTGCAGGTTCGTATTGTCAGAGATCAGGTGCCTTCCTCTAGGGAGGAAATTGGGTTTCAAAATTAAATCCTAGTGCAGGTTCGTATTGTCAGAGATCAGGTGCCTTCCTCTAGGGAGGAAACTGAGTGTCAAAATTAAATCCTAGTGCAGGTTCGTATTTTCAGAGATCAGATGCCTTCCTCTAGAGGAAATTGGGTTTCAAAATTAAATCCTAGTGCAGGTTCGTATTGTCAGAGATCAGGTGCCTTCCTCTAGGGAGGAAATTGGGCGTCAAAATTAAATCCTAGTGCAGGTTCGTATAGTCAGAGATCAGGTGCCTTCCTCTAGGGAGGAAACTGAGTGTCAAAATTAAATCCTAGTGCAGGTTTGTATTGTCAGAGATCAGATGCCTTCCTCTAGGGAGGAAATTGGGTTTCAAAATTAAATCCTAGTGCAGGTTTGTATTGTCAGAGATCAGGTGCCTTCCTCTAGGGAGGAAACTGGACGTCAAAATTAAATCCTAGTGCAGGTTCGTATCGTCAGAGATCAGGTGCCTTCCTCTAGGGAGGAAACTGGGCGTCAAAATTAAATCCTAGTGCAGGTTCGTATTGTCAGAGATCAGGTGCCTTCCTCTAGGGAGGAAATTGGGCGTCAAAATTACCTGCGGTGATTGGTATCGGCTTACATGGCGCTGCACTTAAAAGAGATACCTGCTTTCGGTGATGTACTAGATAGATTGATGAGCAATGTTAATAACTGTTCATAATCTGCCATTAGAAATAAAAAGAAATATATCATTACGCAACTTACAGTATATTGTTTCAATGAGTCATTAAAAGCAGCACACCATCCATGATTGGCATTCAATCTTCCATTGGTGTGATGATATCTATCAATATCATCACTTGAAGATGCGCTTATTTGTAAGTCAAAAATTTCCTCTGAAGCCATGCCTAAGGGTTGTCCACAGGATTCTGTTATAAAAATACATATAACTTAGATTTTAATTAATTATTTAGATAATTAATATGCAGTTAGATTTGTCACTGCACTTTCTACTCTAATAAGATGCATGACCCATTTTCGGTATATGTTTTTACTTCTGATAACTTATAAAATTATAATTATAATGAACGATTTACTTCTGGACTATCTCTTTTACATTATATTTAAGTTAAAATGTCTGAATTTTTAATTTCTTTTTAAAGTAAAATTGGTCAAGGTAAAAAAAAGGAATCCAGATACGAATACAGACTGCTCAAGAAGTTCGTAAACAATAAAGAAAGATCTAAGTAAAATTCTGGTTCCCTGATCAAAACTATATTTAAACGGAATTTACACTCTGTGTTTATGTGTAGTAAGTACGGCTTAAGTAAAATTACAGCAGTACATATAAATTTTAAATAAGTAAAATAATTAGAAATTTGTCTCTAGGAAATATTCTTCTAAAAATTTAAAACTTACAGGATGTCTTTTAATTACCCTACTATTTTTAATTGAAATAACTTTTCACCGCCTCATTAGGTGGCGTCACAAATGTGTGCAGTGTGAAAACGTATAAGACAAATTTTTGCTTAGCGTGAGTTCCACGCCATTTGAGAATCAGTACTTACCTGTTGCAAATACTTTTATTTCGCAAAACTGTAAGCTATCAAATCGGTTAAAAACCTGCAACGTGACATATTGCCCGTAGATTGGCTGAGAACAGTTGACTTTTAAAACGTGAAACTCAGGCTTTGTCACTGGATAAACATGGCACGTGTACGCATTCAAGAACAGGCCAACTTGAGTATGGGGAATACCGTAAGACAGTTCGTCGTAGTAACGGCTGAATGTGTTTGTCAGTCCCGTTTCATCTACTGTTAATCGGAATCCTCTTAGACTTTGAGCTATGGTGAAAAAAAACAGAGAAAATCTAGATCAATAAATAATTTCGAATGCTTAAATGACCAAAGTGAAATATATATTTGATTTAATTTATCTAAATAAAAGAAAGTGATTATTTTGTTTTTGAATTTATAAATCATTGTTGTTGTTTCTAATGCCACCCGTCGGACGTAGTTAGATCGAGGTCCATGAAATTCATCGTGGCAAGGGGCTAGAAGTACGCCTGTCGTTGGCCTTGAGCATCATACAGGTGACAGTACGATTTAGCTCGGCGAAATTCCTCGAAGGGACGATAGATGGCGACACCACCTCTATCTCCCCCTCCACAATTTCTGTATGAAACCGAAGGGGAGGGAAATATTCTCCAGTCCCTGCGCTCGTGACTCAGCCCACAAGACTTCGGACCCACAGATTTATCGAGCACGTACTCCGTGTGTACTCGGAGGGTATTTGGTGGCATCTCGCATTGAAACCAGGCCTTCCGGTCTGGAGACCGATGCTCTAACCACTAGGCTAGATTATGTTACTAAAGTGGTGCTTTTATTGTGGCATATACCATGTGAGCCAAAAGATAGTTCAAACTTTTTTAAAAATTCATAAAAGAGGAAGAATTGATGATAAAGAAGTTTGATTTATAAGAAAGGGATCACAAGAAAGTCGTTTGTTTTTAGTGGCAAAAGTACTTTTAGTTATAATTATCCCCATTAGAGGGTACTGACAATCCGAAATGCAATGTACAGGACTACAATATGCTCCATTCATTAATTGTTGCAATAACAGCTGTTCAACACACTTCTAGAACATTGTCAGACACAACGAAGATGGTCAAGCGATCTTGCAATCCCAACCAATCACTCTGCCCTTACCAAAGGTAATCAATAGGAATCGTTTTACTGCAGCGCTTCTCAAACTTTCAATATTTTGCGACACAATTTTCATCGCATTCCTCCACCCATTCAGTAACAATGTGCATTGAAAACAATAATAATGTTTTTTGACGCTAAAGCTACGAAACGACATTAATTATAAACCGTACAAATTATAAAGGCAAGCCTTAAATTTTGTAGTTGTCCTAAGAAGAAATCTTCATAGATTTCAAGTCAAGTGACGAAATCGAAAGACAATTTAGCAATAAATTTCTCTGAACTTTGGGCTGCCTTGGAGGAGGAAACTTTGCACTAAATACAAAAGCATTTCGTATACTATTACTATAATATTTCCAACATCCTACCTTTGTGAAACCTTATTTTCTAGGGGGCATTGAAGATAAAATGTATATCTCCCTTAAATATAGAACAAAAACTTACGAGGGTCATTTTTTTAAAATTAAACCTTCCTTTGAAAAACTTTGCGCTGCAAGACAAGCCCATGGGAGTCACTAGTAATTATTAATCTTGTTCTTAATATTAGTAAATTAATTACCAAATACATTGTGCAGAACTCATACATTTATAAGTATATTATATCAGTGTAAATGTGGATTTTATTTTTTAATCATGTCAGAATGTATTTGGTTTTGCTTCCTTTCATTAAATTTATAATTTTAAAATAATCTTTTATTTTCGACAGTCACGTAAATAAGTAACGACAGCCCCTCCCACGTAAGGTTCCCCCCCATTAATATATACTATATGAAGAAGTGAAGCACAACGACAGATATTTATTCATGAATTTGAAATTTTTAAAAATATACTAATGAAATTCAAAATTTAATGCGTTTTTTAAAAACATGTTTGTAAAAAATGTACTAAATGAAAAATATATGCCACAAACATCTAAGAAACAAACTGCGAATGTTAGACTTTTGACAACAAAAATCAGGTGATTTGGTTGGATCACTATTGAGGAAAGTGAAAATGAATATAAATCAATAATCTCTAATTTTTTAAAAGTATGAGCAGATTAAGTGGAATATAAAATTCCTACGATCCTATAAAATTCAGGAAGAATCAAGCTTGTAATATTTATCTATCCTTTATTGAATTTATAAATATAATGTAATTTACAATGATAAAATTTCGTTTCTGTTACTTATGTTCCTTAACTACAGAAGATGGATTCCGTCACATAACTGTTAGGATGCTGTCGGTCTAAAGAACCGCTCGCGTAAAAAGAGAAAGAACTATAACTGCAACAGTTAACTTTTACTAAACTTTACTAAAATGCATTCGTTTTTATGTCATAAGCAATTAAATTGATTCTTAGAAAAATCCGATTTTATTTAAAACTTTTATTTTCAGAATATATCTATAAAAAAGAACGACGAAGAGAATGCTTGTGGAGAAAAGTCGTTAAATTTACGAGACCTCATACACACAAACTTGCGGGTTAAAGGCTATAAGTTGGGCTATACATTGATATCTCTGATTGGTTCTGTTATTTGGCACACTTTTACTTTCAATTACACATGGTCTACCATATATTTCAATTTCTTTCCATACGTTCGGAATTTTTTCAAAAGTTAAAATGAGGGAGTCAGTTTATATACGTATCTGTTCATATCGGGAAAAATAAGTTTAGAAAAAGGCTTGTTTTCTTCTTTTTAACATTTACCATTAGTCATGCAGAAGTTATTTTATTATTTAAAGTTTTTGGCTGTTTTGAAAGAAACTTTTGTCCTAAAAGAAAGAAAAGAGAGAGAGAGAGAGGGAAAAAACGTAAATTCTCTTTAAAGTCAGTATCAGAAATCCAGTCTTCTAATTGTTTGTAAGATTCACATTCCCTTATTAACTTGTTCAAATACATAAGATTATTGCACAGTGAGTTTTTTCAGGACTTGAAACTCAGGTCAAAAAATGATCAAGTACTGCACGTAAATGTTTTACTGGCTTATTTTTCAAACAAAAAAAAATGGCGCCGAAATTATGATCAAAACAACTTGTGAACAAAGGATATAAAGAATGAAAAAAACAACAAATTACCTTCAAACAGAGTTGCCGGAAATAAAACTAGCGCATTTGTCTCGTGTTTTATGCTAGAATAAATTGACTGGGAAATATTCTACTCGTTTTACCTCGTCGCAGCATTTTTGTCCTCATGATGACATTTGTTGTGACTCGAGAAACTATTATTTTTTGGTTTCAATATTCCTTTTCTTTTTCTTCGATGCGCAGAATAAATGAGGCTATTTACAGTAAAGAATTAATACGATTATTTACATGAAATAACTAAGATATGAGCACACGTTCCGTAAAGATAAAATATTATATAGTTCGTTTCTTACCGTAAAACGCAATGACATTTCGAATATTCCAAAAAACTAACTTAAGTTCTGTTGCCAGATTCAAAGTGAATAAGCAAACGCGAAGCAAATATTAAATAATATCAAACAGAAATATCGAACTTATTAAGAAAAACGACAACCTTACTAAAAATTACAGGATTTGTTTTTAAAATTCGGCTTTTTTACGAATTTTTAATTTTTGGTACATTTTTAATAAAAAAAAATAAACCCTACGCTGATACACGGATTAGCTTATATTCTGAAATATACGGTATCTTAATGATAAAAAATGTGTAAAAAGAAATTTTTACTTACATATATCGTAATAACAATAATACAACGCTATTCCTTTCTCATAACCACTTTCATCTATTCTTGGATGAGGCTTCCTGTACTTGGGAAGCCCATCCACTTTCTCAACTTGACTGGAAGGTTGCATAGGAGGAACGTCTTCATTGAAATGAAAATATTGTTCCATTTCAGACATCCCTTCAACTTTCTGACAAGACTTTCCGTACTTGAACAGATAAAAAGGAGCATCATTGGGTAGTTCAATCATGTTCTCGGCACTGCCATCCCCTCTGCAGCAGAAGTAAATCCTGGTGGTTTCTAAAGTGTAGTTTCCCATGGGAACGTAGCCAGATACTTGACTGTCCGAGATACTGCTCTGGCGTGTGTCTTTCCATGTGATGTAACCACTTTGGAAATCAACTGGACACCGGCTTGAGCTTTGGAGAATGCAGTATTCACCTGGTGGCCATCTACGGTGTTTACTGTATGAAGCCTGGATTCTTGTCTTCATGCAGAAATGCTGAGCCACTCCACTTCTTTGTACTATGCCACCAACTGTTTTCTTCTGGAGACCTCCTACAGCAAAATAAACAAACTTTATTTCAGGGCTTCTCAAACTTTCAATGTTTGCGACCCAATACGCAATCATAATTTGCATCGCCCCCCTCCATACAATAACGATGTAATAAATTTAATAATACTATACTTTGGCTCTAAACCAACAATACAACTTTAGCCTCGTAAGGTATCCGAACACCCTCAGAGTACTTTTTGACAAAATAACTTTTAAACATTATAAAGGCTCTTTTAGGACTCAATACCAATAAATACTAATATTTAACCAACGATATTTAAAATAAATTGCCTAAATTTCACAAAAATCACAATTATAAGTGAAATTTTAACAATATTTTTGTAAAACTTCAAATCAATTAGAGAAAAAAAGTAATACACTTATATTAGTAAAAGAATTACCAAAACAATCTAGAGGCTTTTATCTAGAGAATGTACTAAAGTTCCAATGTTTTATTAAAATTTGGAAATTTAAGAGCTGATTGAGTAAACATTATAAGAAAAATCACCCCTTTATGAGACCATTATTTAAATAACAAGACCTAACTGAAAAATATTCATACAATAAGAAACTTTTTAGTGCATTCTCTAGAAAATAGCATAAATATCAGGATCAAAAAGTTTTATAGAAATACATTTCTAATATTTTGTGGGATCAGACTCGCCATGATAGATTTCGAACAATTTAAAGGCCCACTTCTGGTAGATCAAAGACCAACTTCCGGTTTTTCTAACTTAATAAAATTGATTGTAGCTTGGCCTCTAAGAAGCGTAGAGTCAAAACAAAGTATGTTTTGCAAAGCCAAAAGATAGCTATATTTAATTATAAAATAGAAAACAAAAATATCGGTCTTCTCCGAATTTGGTCATTTTCAACGTGTTCGGATACCTTAAGTCCCCCCGACGTATATGCGTCTAGCTCGACCACAGTATTCATTCCTTAGACGTAGATATACGTCTTTTCGAAGTACTATCTTTTCTGTGAACTACTATGCATAAAATTTTTCCGAAGGCTGTGGAAAGCAATAAAATGCCCTTGACAGTGTTTTCGAAGGATTTACTTATTTCAGAGGATTTAATTATTTATTCCTTTTCTACCCCCTCTCAATACACCCCATACGCTTACCTACATGCTAATCGATGACGTTGAGGAACGAATCACGTGATTTTGAATCGGCATTTAAGCAAGTAATTATAAAGCATACAAATTATCAAGATAAGTGTTAATGTTGGCATATATTTTTATATATGGGGGAGCACTGGTAATTATGCAACTTATCCTTAACTTAGTATTTTTAAATTAACTATAAAGTAGATTACGCAGTGTGTACTGATACATTTATTAATGTATTACAGTGTAAACGGCTATTTTATTTTTTATTATGTCAGAATGCATTTTTGTTTGTTTACTTTCAGTAAGTTAACACTTTTTAAAAATAATACTTTGTTTCAAACTTTTCAATATGCTCTCGCCCTCCTCGTATGGTTATCACGCCTCCTAGGGGGTGCACCCCACAGTTTGAGAAACACTGCTTTATTTTCTTTTTCTTTTTCCGTTTATTATTATTTAAGTAGCAAGAAATCTAGAAAATCACTTTTTCCAGTTACCCTTAATATTACTTTTAAGTGTTAGTAAATACTTAAGCAATAAAATATTTCTTTCTTAATGTGAAATAAGTTTTTTTATAAGTACGAGGTAGGATTCAAAAGTTCCCGGACTGGAGCGTATAACGTGAAAAAGTTTTGCAGTAGAGTGACTACGATAACGTTTCTGTGTTACTGCGTTCTCCTTTTTTCTAAAAGTGATTTGTCCTAAATCAGGGGTATCCAACACGCGGCCCATCAGTACGTAAGTTGCGGCCCCCCGACACTTTTTTTTTAAAAAAATAAGTATCAGGTTTTTAAAGTTTTCTCATTTTGATATTTATTTGAGGAGAATTTATATTATATATATATAAATCTACAATGTATTAGCCGGTTACCTGTTCATGTTTTAAAATAAATCCTTTTTGATAATAGAAACGTCCTTTAGATTAAAATAGATTTATATTTTATCAAACAGTTACATTTGATTTGTCTATAATAAATTATTTTTTTAATAAATTCCGAATTGCAATATATTCATATCCTTTACTATGGATGGTACATGCTTCTCTGTTTGTGCGACTTTCATTTTTCCCCATCCTCCTTTTCTGTTTGGAGTGCCCGAAAAGGGAGAGGCATTCAGAGATGTTTTTTAAAGTTTAAAAAAATTATTCAGGATGGTTAAGATAAAAGGCAAATTATACTTAATCGTTTGCGAATGACAGCACTGTTAAATTTCAATAATGAGTAACGAAAGATCAATTCAAAAGGAACACCGTAATTTTCATAAAAATAGCAACAGTAATATTTGAAACTTTATTTGAACATTGCATTATTATATTATATAAATATTATTATATTATCTATGTCTGTATACATAAAAAAATAATGAAAACAATAATAATAATTCATTCTGTTTTAAATTTTCACTCAATAAATGTTTTTTTGTTTCCAAATCTGCTATAAAGATACATTATTTTTATGTGTGGCCCGCGAGATTATAATGTTTTTCCGAAGTGGACAGCAAGGTCATTTGGGTTGGACATCCTTGTCCTAAATCAAGTGGCTGGTGGCTCATCACGACGTTGTATTGTGTAAGCGGATGCATTTAGTAACCCGTGATTGAAAGAAATGACGTTTGTAGGGCAGATAATGAATATAAAATTTTGTAGAAAGTATATTTCGTAGAGTGATACAGAAACTTGGGAAATGTTGAAGCATATGAACATACAGCAGGGATACATTATCGCAAAAGCAAGCTTTAAAATGGCATCGACGTTTTGAAGCTGGGAAAGTGTCAAAAACGACGAACGCTCTGGATGTCCGAAGACTTCCCGCACCGCTCAAAGCATTGAAAAGGTTTCTGTGGCGGTATGTAAGAACGGACTTCAAACAATGACGGGGTCTTAGCGAAAACAACTAGTTTTGTTATATCCTCTTTACTCCCCTGATTTCGCTACCTGTGAATTCAGACTATTTTCAGAACTGGCATGTCGCTTTCAAGGTCGTCAATTCCAATCTGCGTATGAAATTAAAAGTATATCTCAGGCTGAATTAAAGGAGATGGCTAAAAATGGATTCCAGAAATGTTTCGATGAGCTTTACGAAAGATGGTAAAAAAGTGAGTTATTTCTTAAGGATCTTATTTCAAAGGAGGATGCGTTTCAACAATTTAATTGGTAATATTTTTTAAGTTATAGACTCTGTCCGGGAACTTTTAAATCCTACCTCGTAACCTATTTGAAATACATGCATATTAGGTAGATATGCATAGATTGCATGTTTATTTTTCGAGCAAAGTAATTTAAGTCAATTTCTCATCAAACAATTTCTTTTTGAATATTGATTGACCTTAAGTATATCACGCATCCTATCATTTAAACAGAGTATGTATAATCAAAATCAATTTTTGCTTAAATAATTTCTTTTAAAATATTGATTAAACAGAAATGCCGCCGTTCAGAAAATAATATTTTTTGTAGGATAAATGAACAGAAACACAATAAATAAAATCTTCTTAAAGGCCATATAAAAAAATCCAAAATAACAATGTATTTCAAACATAATAATTGATCTTTTTATAGAAAATTGTTTAACCACCTGTGAAGCCCACAACCAATACAGTGATGATTTCAGCATTAATTTAACTCACCATTGTCATATATAAATGGTTGAATGATAAAAATTAATTAATTAATTAATTAAAAATATCAAACACTGTAAGCGTTTGATCCAAATCAAGAACTAAAAAAGGCACAAAGATCCTTTTCATAGAAAAATCTTATCGAATATAACTTCCGAAATTCATATTTTAGTTGCACATCATTGTATGCACAGCATTTATGCGATCTCTCTCAAGGAGGGGAAATGGTCTTTAAATATATTTTCATGAAAGGGGTTTTAACACTTTTGATACGGATTATAGTGTGACTCAAGAACCGTTAAAACAAAGTCTGAAACACTTTAAACGTTAAGTTTATTAATATTAAAACAAATTGTTTAAATTCCAAACCTATAAGTGTATTAATCCAACCTTCAATAATGCTAACATTTGAAGAAACAGTTATAATAATAATCCCTCAATCTCTCGACTAAGCATTTATATATTAAGGGAAAAACTGATGTCACAGGAAAAAAGAACTTTAAACAAGACTTTATGCAAATTAGATGCGTCACGTCCAAAACTGCGGTACGTTTAAATAGCATCACGATCTGCTTTGACTTTGCTTATTGTATATTTTGGGTGAGGTAGAAAATTCAGGTAAAAGCTGGTTGAAGGTTTATTTCCAGCATTTTTCCACATAGAGAAGTCACATAAAAGGAGCTTGAGAGAATCACAAATACATACATGGTTTATTTTTTTTCCGAATGGACGATGTGATTCTAACGCTATCAGTTGAAAGTGTACGTCGAATTTGATTGTTGTTTGATTTGTAGTTTTTTTATATAAGATAATGCACCAAAAAATTTTAGAATAGAAAATTGCTGCAATACAAATGCAAAATGATCTTTATCTAAAACATCATGTTCATTTACAAAAATAAAAAAAAATACAAAACCACTCAACAAATATTCAATTTTTTCCCTTTAAAGTTGAATAGAATTTTAACACTGTTGAACACGAAAGTTAAGAAACACACGGCGTAGTATTTATAGGGGGAAATAGAATATTTCAAAACAGAGATCAAATAGATCATAGAGACGTTGCCTTCCAGTAGGTTTGTATTGCTGGAAAACTTTTCTATCAAAAATATTTCATCATAATCATGTTTTAATCTAATGTGAAGACAGCATCAAAGTTTCTATTTATCGATAATTTTAAATTCGAGAACTTGATGTTAAAGAGAATTTAAATTTTTCTCTTGCTAGATTACTGCACCGATTTGTATGCAATAAAATGTATATCTATCTATCCAAAAGAGAAAGAAATAATGAAGGTTTATTAGAATCAACAGTTTCTTCTATATCTGAAAACATTTCTAAATATTTTTAAAAAATATGAAAACTCCCTAATGATTCATTAAAAAAGATGAAAATATTTTTCAAAGTTTGAGAAAAAAATGGTTTTTTAGAGAAACTTTCATTATTATTATTATTATTATTATTTTGTTCTTTTGGACTCATCTAACTGTTGGGGCGGCTCATACTTCAAATTCTTGGCGATCTTGGGGACAGATCCCTACGAAATCGAATTTTAAGTGCATTTTCCCTATCCGATGACGAAATTCAAACAGTTAAAGAAGTTATCAATTGTTCCTTTTGAAATCAATGTCAGTGACAATTCTTGTTCCGATTAATTTTTATTAAATCGATTGCAGTATGTTAAGTAATGATCTAATTTCATATTGTTTTTCTGGTTTTTGTATCCATTACGGGATTTGTTTTTGTCAATATAGAACGATGAAAAGAAACTTTGAAATCTGTTTGGAATTGAATAAAACTCTCCTTAAAATAAAAAAAAGTGTATCAAAAATAATTTGTTAAACCCGGGCATGATAGAATAATTAAGTGATATTAGTAAAAATATTTTAGAAGAAAAATGATGAATTGATGAGTGCAACAGTTTATTAGAATTGCATTCAAGCAATTTGAACGAGAATACTACAGAAGGAAGCACTGAAATTCGAGAGGTAGGCTCATTTTTATTTATAGAAGTTTATTAAATTGCTTAATATTTTAAATGCAAAAATGGCGTAAATATTCAATTAAAAATATAAATACTTAAATATTTATAATGTTTAAACATATTCTAATATATAAATTCAAATCGATATGCTAATATAGGTTTAAAGAGATAATTCGAATTTCCAATTAAGATTAACATTTAGCCTGTGGATTCAAAATCATGGGTATATGAGAACTTTAGCCCAATATTTCTAATGTCCCTTATACAGAATAAGAAATTATCAGATAAAAATGCTCACGCAAACAAACGCCAATATTGCGAGTACAAAAAAAATGGGTTGACTCTAATTTAGCAACTTTATTTATAATATATTTTTTATATCCATAAAAAGAATCAATATCACACTTTCTCGATGATAATATACTTTTAACAATTATTATTATAATAGCAAATGGCAAACAACTGACCCTTTAGAAGCATCCCTGGTGTCCAGTGCAACACTTTATTGTCTTGCACAATGTCATATTGCATGTCTTGATAGCGATACCCAGTCATCCATGTGAATCCTCTCCCAACAGGACATCCAGAAACAGGCATGGGTAATCCGTATTGACCATCAGGCCACATTAGGTGGTTAGATTTGTCCTACAAGTTATAGTTAAAACTTAATCAAAAAGAATAACGATAAATAAGATTAGCGTTTATACAAAAACCTTCTTTTTGGAAAACCACAGTTTTCAAATTCAATAATTCCAAAAAACCCAGTTTTAGCCGGGTTTCTAATTTTTGTCAAAAAAAAAAAAAAAAGATTACGGAAAAGTGTTTTATTTAATTTGCATAAAATAACAAAAAAGTATCCACATCAAAGTCAAAATATTAAAAAAATAAATTAAGGATTACATATTCATATTACTTTCACAAAATAACAAAAACTCAAGCATAAATTTCAAATAATATATGTAATATTTTCATTACTTTTAATTTCTCCTAAGAAAATAGGATTTTAAAAAACATAAAATATCCACTAAAAAAAGAGTACATCTTGTTCTTATTTTAAGCACAATATCGCCTGAAACTGAAAATACTCGTTCACTAGCTTCTGAGCTATATTTTATAGTTTTCAGAGCATCAAATAACAACAACAAAAAAACCTAAGTTTTTTTGTTCCTTTATTTCTTGCCTCAAGTAATGAAAATTCAGCTTTTAATGTCTGGATTTTTTTCTTCAGGGTCTTCAAGAAACTTTTGAATTGATTTTCCATAACTTCTTTTAAAACAGCATTACTTCGATGATTAGTTTCTTCCATTTGCTCTTCATTAGAATTGGACTCCACAAAAGAATTTGGAAATATTATAGACTGCATCTTTCCAGATAACTTAATATAGGGTTGGCAACTAAGTAATTGCGGATTTCACTCATAGATGGCTTCAGTTGAATTTTTAGGGGTTTTCAGACGTAGTACAAATGCAAAACACATTTTGTTATTTGATAGTTGGCAATTCAGCTGTCAATCAGTAAAAAATGATTTTTGATCGGTTGCGTAGTTTACGTTTGGCGTTCGTAGAAAAATGGAAAATCAAAAGGAACATTTTCGTCATATTTTGCTTTTTTATTTCCGCAAAGGGAAAAATGCATCGCAAGCTCATAAAAAGTTATGTGCTGTTTATGGTGACGAAGCCTTAAGAGAACGGCAGTGTCAAAATTGGTTTGCCAAATTTCGTTCTGGTGATTTTTCACTCAAAGATGAAAAACGCTCTGGTCGTCCAGTTGAAGTTGATGACGACCTAATGAAAGCAATAATCGATACGGATCGTCACAGTACAACACGTGAGATTGCAGAGAAGCTTCATGTATCACATACATGCATTGAAAATCACCTAAAACAACTTGGCTAAGTTCAAAAACTCGATACGGGGGTTCCTCACGAACTGAAAGAAACGCATTTAACGCAACGCATTAACAGCTGCGATTTGCTAATGAAACGTAATGAAAATGATCCATTTTTAAAATGACTGATAGCTGGCGATGAAAAATGGGTTGTTTATAACAATATCAAGCGGAAAAGATCGTGGAGCAAGTCAGGTGAACCAACTCAAACAAAATCAAAAGCTGATATTCATCAAAAGAAGGTTTTGTTTTCAGTTTGGTGAGATTACAAAGGAATTGTCTACTTTTAATTCTTACCACCCAACCAAACGATGAATTCTGATGTCTACATTGAACAAATAACGAAATTAAACAATGCAGTTGAAGAAAAGCGGCTCGAATTGGCAAATCGAAAAGGTGTTGCATATTATCAGGACAATGCAAGGCCACACACATCTCTGGTCACTCGGCAAAAATTTTTGGAGCTTGGTTGGAATGTTTTGCCACATCCACCATATAGTCCTGACCTTGCACCATCTGATTGCTTTTTGTTTCGATCTTTACACAACTCCTTGAATGGTAAAAAAATTCAATAATGATGATGATGATGTCAAATTGTACCTGATTCAGTTTTTTGCTAATAAAAACCAGAATTTTTATGAACGTGGGATTATGATGCTGCCTGAAAGATGGCAACAAGTCATTCATCAAAATGGGCAATACATTACAGAATAAAGTTATTTATAGTTCCATGAAAAAATTGTCTTTGGTTTTCTAAAAGAAATCCGCAATTATATATACTTAGTTGCCAACCTATAATTTCGGATTTTGAAGCTGAAGAAAGAGTATACTAGATATCTTCACTGAACTAGAAATGTTTTGCTGATTTTGCAAATATAGCAAAAGAGTTGCTTATTCTACTCGCCTCTCTTCTTGCATTCGTTCTTCTAAAGCATATAAAAATTTCAAACTAATTTCAGTGTTTAAATTTTTTAGTTCATTTAACAGAAGCTCAAATACACCCTAGCTTGTTAATAAATTGGCATCTCGTCCCCCTAAGTTTTTAGCTGTTGGACGCGAATCGGCCCCAAGGCTTCATGAAGTTCTAAAAATTTAGTATAATGACCATCCTTTCACATATAAGAAAAATCAATATCATTGAATGCTAAGACAACACATTCGTTTACAACCAGATATCTTCCAATCATATCCTCCTTATTTTATTCCCTGTACTCCATATTTAATACTTAAGTTATTTTTACCAAATATTGAAATTTTATTTTGTTTCCAGTTTTCACCGTACAATATTAAGCGAACCTGTCTTACCTTTAAAGGATTGTACATATGTACTAACATAAAACAAATTGACATTTTTATGTTCCAACATAAAATAAATCATATTTTCCACGTTCGCAAACACAGCTGTGCAGTACACAATGCTCAGCACTGGCCAACGCAACTCGCAATGCTGAAAAAACATTTTACAGCCCGTTGCATAGAATGAATAGCAAATCAAATAAGTTTAAAATTACGCTGCTGTTTGTAAAAAAATGCAACACCATGAAGGAATCATCCGAATTAAATGAACATTGAAGCAAATATCAATTATAGTATATTACGTAAAATAGTAAATATTCAGAGCCACCGCACATGCATGGTATGCACAGCGCTTTTGTAACTGATGCTGAGAGCGTATATAAATAGAGGGCTATAGCGAGACGTTGAAAATAGTTAACGATTATTTGTTTGCGGCGAACGTTTAGTGAGACCTAAGTATGCATCCACGACGAAATAAGGAGAAATTCCAACAACTTACGGAGTTTGAACGGGAGAGGATTATCGGACTTCGAAAAAGAGGATTTACTTATCGCGCAACAGGAGCCTGAACGTGGCGTAACAGTTCCACTGGGATGCGAGTTTGGAAGCAGTGGACCGCCCAGCACAGAAAAATTCGAAAAACTGGCAGTAGACGATGGAAGTTGACGTCTGCGCGTGACGATCGACACCTGTTCCGCATGGCGGTGAATGACCGTACAACTTCCTCCAGGCAGTTTTCAGCATGTTGATCTACTGCTACAGGTGTACTAATGTCGGCTTCGTCAATTCGTCGACGTCTGCTGCCCCGCGGATTGCGTGCAACGGTGCCTTTATGCAGGATCCCCCTCAAGGCAAACCATGGATGGCTGCTTCTGCAGTGGGCTCATGAGCACAGAGTCTGGCAAGCTGATTGACACCAAGTTATCTTTTCATATGAATCACGCTTCAGTTTGTGGGACCATTATGGCCGCATTAGTGTTAGACGCTATGCCAGTGACGCTGCCTTCCAAAGTGCGTTATCGAACGACATAGTGGCCTAACACCCGGAGTTATGATTTCGGGTGCGATTTCGTATCATGGACTATCAAATTTGCTACGAATTGCGGGTAATCTCAATAGCAATAGCTACGTCCGTGAAGTGCTACAGCCCAAAGTCGTTCAAGGCATCCCTGGAGCTATCATCCTGGATAATGCACGTCCACATGTTTCAAAGACTGTTCGAGATTTCTATTCGGCCCAACACATGCAACTTCTTCCTTGACATGCTTATTCGCTGGATATGTCACCTATTGAGACCGTGTGGGATTTGGTTGATCGGTGTTTTGCTCGTGATCAGCGTCCTGCAGCTTCAAAAGACGAACTTCTGCTGCACATACAAGCAATTTGGAATTCTTTTCCAGAAGCAGACATTCAAAATCTGTTTGACTCCATGCCACGTCGTGTAGCAACACTTATTGCAGCGCGTAGTGGCTGCACCAAATACTGATTTCGGACACTTGATGTATTTTTTTTTGCTTTCAAAATTTCGTCATTTATTTGTACTAATACAAGTCGTTTGTGCATTGAATTTCATTTAATTCTGAATATTCCTTCATGGTGTTTGTATTTCTTACAAACAGCAGTTTAGTTTTGTGATAATAGTATGAATTATTTAAACAGGTTTTCAAATGGGAAAATTTTACTTTAGAAACCGGTTTCTTAAAATCAGGTTTGAAAAACCGGGAAACCTTAATAAGAAAAAAAGAAATAGAAAAATGTGCAATAAAATTCGAAATTTTCTTTAGAAAGAAAGAATTTATTTGCTAAGTGTTGAATTTAAAGAACAAATCCTGTAATTTATTTATTAACATAACCTTATAAATTTTTATAGAGTTCAAAATTTACTTTTATAGTTTTTTAAAAAATTCGAGGAGTCATGAGATATGCAAACATAATTTACATAAAAAATGGTAACAATACAATCAAATCTTAAACACGTATACCTCAAATTTTTTGCCATGCAATTCAAATCCATAAATCAAATATCGTTTCTGTAAATCAACCTGCCACCAGGGCTCTCTTTCAAATTCCGTAGCTGTACATGTTGCGGATCCAGCAGTTGAATGTGTACTTCCATCTACACCTAAATCAGCATTTCTTCCATCCATGGTACTGGATTGCTTGGCTGGTTTTCCTTCGGCTACATTTGGCAGAAGAGTTTTTATCCCTGAAAGGAGGAAATAAATCATCAATAAATACCCAAATTCTTGCCAAAATAAAACATTAGATTTCATAAAAAAATATCATAAATAAAACAAAGTTGATTTTTGTTATACTTATTATGTCTCTCATCATATATTCCTATAAATATAAAATATGGAGGCATGTACATGAACTTAAGTAAAATTATATCACTTACCCCCAAAGGATGAGCAAGTGTAGTAAATAGGAAAAAGACGAATAAGTTATTTTTCATCCAAATATAAATGCCACAATCAGATTTTTTTAACGTACTGTACATATAGCTAGTTTACTTCCTTCAATTGAAAAAAAATCTTGGAGCCACATTCTTTATGTATGTAAATTATATTCAGTAGTATTTAAAGACACCACGAAAAGTTATCCGAATGGAGAAAGATCGGTAGTTGTAAAATAAATATATTGAAAATGAAACAGATTCCCAGGAATTTAATGTTTTGTTTGGGAAATAAATTAACAAGATTAAACAAAATCAACAACCCTTTGATCCACTTTTGACTTTAATGCTAGTTGTTATTCGGCCCAGAATGCCTTTCTAAGCAATGGCTTGTCACATAACTTACAAATGGCGAGTTATTTTGGTACGATCTAAGGACAATCAAAGATGCTTGCTCACCAGACCCAAGTGCGTATTGGGGATAGTTCTGGCTATAATGTTGGGCAGAAAAGCGTTGGAAAAGCATACAGACAGGCAGTAGAAACATATGCCATATGCGGCTGAACTCTCTTCTTTTGAAATGTCAACCCTGAATTTCGAGAGAGGAAGGGTAACGCTTTACAGCAGTGGTTCTTAATCTGTGGTCCGCAGACCCTTGGGGATCCATTTGCTTTTATAGTGGGTCCACGAAGATTTCTCCTTTAATATTAGGATTTCCCTCTTTTACAAACTCTGAAAGGCCTTGTGGAAAAACTAAAAGATGTGCCATCTTATACTTGATCACTAAATTGCTCTTAATGAAAAAACTTTACTAAACATGTATTTCTATGACGATTGTTGTCAGGGAGAAGAGTGTTCAAAGTTTTGAGGGTCCGTAATGTCAGGCTGATATATAAAAGGGGTCCGGGTTGATCGAAAGATTAAGGACCGCTGCTATAAAGTGTGCAATTTTATCAATGGACCTCCATTTTGTAAGGGTGTCACGGTAGAAAACAAAATGAATACGGTTAGCAGATGAAATAGAACTCCATATCATAACTCATGATTGTTGAAACTATGGGACGGACGAAACTAATAGAAGCTGCAATGCTTATATGAGTAATGGTACCAATCGGAGAAATTGGCAGGAGTAGATGAAGCGTACAATGTATTCAAAGAGATATCGGTCAAATGCGAGCGATGACAGAACTCAAGGGCAGAGTAAGCCCCTGATGAGTTATCACCACTAGTCCGAAGTGTAGCCGGGACGCTAGTGATTGCAATTATCATTGATAGGCGACTCAATGAATAAGGTATGATGTCATGGAAGTGTTGATTGATTCTCGTTGTTGCACTCCACCAAGTAAATAACGGTACTGGACTCATTGTTTCCTGAAACTTTCCGGACTGGAGCAGAATTATTTTCAACGATGATTCTTCCGAATTGAGTCCCAATTATAAAAATATGGGTGGAGAATTCGGCAATAATTTTCAGATTATTATGATTTGAGTATCGATGTATAACACTATGCATCTATAAATTAAATGTAAGTTATAAAATCACAAGCAAAGCTTTACTTTTAACAGGAGTTTGATGAACTCCACGATAAATTGCATAGAATCCTCTTCCATTGCCTACTTTCTTCCACCTTGTAGCAAATACTAGTGTCATTATATTAGTCCTGGAGTAAACCTTTCCTTCCCTATTGAGGTTACAAAATCCTCCGATGAGGTTTTCTCTCTTGGCTTCTCCACTATAAATCCAGAGTACTCCACTTTCTGCGGTGCAGTTTCTGGATCCTGGTATGGCTGGTACATCAAAGTCACTGAATTCTAATTCCACTACGTAGTGTTCTAGAACTCTGAGGATCCATGTGTGATTGTAATCGCTGGAGGAGAAGTAGTACACGTCCGAAGAAAAGTAGTAGTTCGGTGGGAAAGGATATCTGTGAACGAAGAAAAATAGAATGAGATGCATAATACAGCTACATAAAATCAGAGACTTAAATTTTTTTAAATCTCTGTGGTTTAACTCTTTTAACGATTTGAGTAGGACCGTGGGTAGCCTGGTGGTTAGAGCCTCAGACTCCAGACCGGAAAACCAGGGTTCGATGCCCGATGCCATCAAATATCCTTCGAGTACACATGGAGTACGTGCTCGTTAAATCAGTGGGACCGAAAGTCTTGTGGGCTGAATCACGAGTGCAGGGGACTGGAGAATATTTCCCTTCCCTCCAGTCTCATGGCAAAATTGTGGAGGTGGAGATAGGTGGTGTGTCGCGCTATCTATCGTCCCTTCGGGATATTTTGCAGGGCTAATTTGTACTGTCACCTGTATGGTGCTCAAGGTCTAGGCCAACGACAGGCGTACTTCTAGCCCCTTGCAACAATGAATTTCGTGGGCCTCTTTCTGACTACGTCAGACAGGTGGCATTAGCAACAACAACAACTAACGATTTGTGTTTATCAATCTCAATTATTTTGATGACATGAATATTTTAAAGATTTAAGTTTGCTTATGTTTTGTAATTGCTATTCTTTAAGAATAGAAGTGGGGTTAGTCCAAACACCGGCCAATGTTTACTGTTTGTGTTTCCTTTGAATAAATCTCATAGCTATATACCATTGTAATGATATATTATCGTGAAGTTAGCTAAGCTGAAGTCCAGAGATCCGTCAATAGATTTTTTTTATTGCCTTTTCAAGCAACTCTCACAGCAAAAGAAATAAAATTTCTTAGAATCTTTGAATTTATATCTTTATTTTAATTATTTATAAGGATTCCTTATCCATGAACTTGATTTTTAGGGATCATAAGCAATTAGATATATTATATTAGACATGTCAAGGTCACAATGTCTTCTAAAAATAAATTTTATAATATCGGCTGAAATGTGCGTTTTATTAATCATGGAAATATTAGTGTTTGTAATTAAGAGAATAAGAAAATTTTACTGATTTTGTTGTTTCATGGTGCTGATAAATGAAATGTATGCATCTCTTTAATATTATGTTAATGGAGAACCAAACACAGATGGGCTTTTCAGAGGGCAAAATATGTCCAATATTCAGTTTATATTCTGAGTTTCTTGTTCTATTTCATAGTATGGGATATTTTATATTAAATTAATCATACCTATTTGCGTCAATAAAATTTTATGATATAAAATGTTAAGGAAATTTGCACCGTAAACTATAATACGAAGTTAGGTTTTAAAACCTTTAAAAATTCATTTGAAAAACTTTACATTTATAGAATTATTTTTAACTTTAAAAATACAATACAATACGATTAGAAAATGCATATTACAAAACAGCATGAATTTATTTGAAAAGTCGGGCATTGTGTTATACCCCTCACGGCCCAGGGATATCATCTCTTCATCTACGCGACCTAGATCTGTAGGAATAAATTATTGTTCACTCAAATTCTCCCTAATAAATCTAATTTATCATTGTCTAAATATATATTGATCAATATAACACAAGTCTTACTAGAGGGAAATGATCAGGAGTGATACTACGTAATTATCAATTCTAAGTAATGGTGCATGACTCATTATCTTTATGAGGAAATAACCTCAGAATCTTTATCTACTGTAGATTCCTTAATAAGCTTAAGTCTATTCTATAATTAATCTCTTACCAATATCTCACAGCGATCAGCATCTCGGCTTTCTATCTCTTCCTGTGTTCTATTCTTCTACTCTATTATTCTTCCATTCTCTTACTATCCAACTTCTATTCTACTATCCGGCTTCCAGCCCATTTCTATCCAACTAACACGCGAATGCTAAAGCTCCCTTATATATCTATTCACTAATCTGCATATCGCGGTTTCTTCTTGAGAGGGTTGGATTAAAATAATGACATTCTGACACCAAGGATTCCCCAAGAGGATTAGTGAGAAGGCGCTATACAGTCCGGTAACATTTTTCTGCTGAAAATATAATCCGAAGTTAGATTAACCTCTTATGTGATCAATTTTTTTTGCCCAAAATGTTCCGAAAAAGGGCACATTTTTTATTGCATATAACTAAGCATACTCCTTAACAGAATGCGAAAATGGAAGAGTTTTGTTTTAAGTTTAAAAAATTATAACTTCACAAAAATTTTTATTTTATAAAAGTAGAACACAAAAAACCTAAATGTTTGCTTTTTATAAGTACGTTCTGTATGCTATGAAGAATGTTTCATAAATTTTAAAAGAATTTCTCTGATACTTATAAAAATAATTCATATTCATACCTCTTTTTTAAACTGTTGGTTTTGTGTGTATGCACATATATATATATACGTATATATATATGCAAACACAATTTGAAGTATGGTGTTATTCTAAGTCAGAGTCATTGCAATGGAGACAGAGATAATATCGCTTTATTGAAATATTTTTCCATTTTCATTCTTCTTAAACTGCAAATTGCGCCTTACCAATCTTTGTATTTTATCGAATATTCTCAAGAATCCTAATTCCTGACTTCAATGAAAAATTCTTACCTTTACCACTAAGAAAATCCCGGATGAGAAGTATTTCAATACAGTAGAATGTCGTTTATCCGAACGTCAATTATCCGGAGCGTCAAATATCCAAAACAGTTTTTTTTTATCAATTTAGAGGGCGAAAAAGACTACACACAATGACGATCACAGGGAGGAGATGACCAACTTTGTCCAATCGATCCCAGGATTTTAAGAATGCGCTGAATATATAGAAACTTGGATGGCACTCGATGCAAATGACTCAATGGATTTCAAATGCTAAATGATGACGAGTTGTGACTTCCTTGCCAGCAGAATCCAACCCTGTCGACGATGAAACGAACGAAGACGAGGACAACAACAACAAATGTAGCAAGGGTCCATCAAGTGCTTACGCGTTTTCTGTTTTAGAGACAGCTATGGAGTGGTACGAACAACAATCAGAGTGCTGTCCTACTCAACTGCTGCTGTTAAAGAGAGTCAGAGACCTTGCAGCGAATAAAAGAAGGTGTACAATGATACAGCGAAAAATAAGATTATTTTCCACGTAAAAGATCAAATTGTGACATTTTGCACCTATTTTGCTTTTTTTTCAAGCACGTTTACCGCATGTGATGATTTTCAGTTTTCGCATAGTGTCCGGTTTCGTATACTGCATGGATCGCATTCGGTGTTCGGTTATCCGAACAATCGCGTTTCCGAACGGTGTCCGATCCCAATTGATTCAGATAAACGAGTTCTACGGTACCTTAAACAATCTGCATCCTTTAAAACATTAGCTCGTATAAGAGTTAAAAATATGTACTAAGACAGAAAAATTAAAATATCAATGATCATACAAAAGACGGGTAAACCGGTTTAGGACAGCTTTCGGTAGCCCATAAGGTGTGTGGACAAACCAGTGAAATGGTTAAATCTTTGTTTTAGATGAAGTTAATCTTATATATATTTTACGCATCATGAACTTTTTTGTAAGAGTTATTTCTTTATAAATTTTAAGGAATTGTGGGATGCTTCACTTGTGAAAATTCGCAACTTTAGACTTCTTTTATTTGTATTACTTGTTTTTCACGTAGATTACCTTACATAGATTGCATACTACAAGTAGTGATTAAAAAAACTGTTTCTAATAATTTATTCTCAGAGGAGATAAAATGTTACTAAGCCACGGAAAGGGAAATAGAACGTGAAAATATACTTTGCATACAACTTATTTAAATCCACTTATTATGAATGCATTTGAATGTTCTGATTTTTTCTCCTTATTGCGTAATCATTTTTTGCTGTACTGCGTTGATAATTTTCATGTTCTCCTGGTTTTATATTACCCAAAGTTAAAAAATTAATCAATACTACGTGCAAGAACAATTTTGTTACGATAACTTTTAAGAAATGTCATGTTCAATATTTAGATATTTTAAAATTATTTTACAATAAATTAAAGTTATTTGAGATAAAAGCAAACAAGGTACTGATAAATGATTATTATTTAACGCATGTTACGACAGAACGATCTAATGTAACAAAAAACATATTCAACTAAAAAAATGTAATTTAAAAATAGTTCAGTTTAAAAATGTAATATGCAGGAGAAAACTCATGTAATCTACACTATAATATAACAATACTTAAGTTAGAATTGAATTTATTCCAATCTCACATTGAGAATCTCACAAATGTATTTTTTAAAGTTGCGTTTATGAACGAACTCACTCGTTGGATATTTATCAAAATGCAGGGAAGTTTTGAGCTTTATATTGTTGACATACTGGTTAAATATTCTCAGAATAAAAGAATGTCAATTATATTGCATAGTAACATATGTTAATTGTACTTACTCTTCAGAAGCTATGATTCCACACACACCAGTACAAACAGTTGTCCCTTCATTCAGACCCAATCCTGGGTTACAGCCTCCACATTCTAAAAATATCAATTTGATACTAAAGTTTGCATTGTCATAATAAAGCAGCAGAATTAAAACTACATTAAATTTTGAAGCAAACTAAAGAACGATTATTTTTAGCATGAAATAAGGCATTTAAGAGAGCCTCAATTAAGTAAAGACGCACATATTAACTTTCTAATACTTTTTTTGCTGCTGAATATGGAGCTAATTTGATATACAAGTACACTACGCACCAAGTTGTTGTTTATGTTCACCAAGATGGGCGATAATTTTGCAATATAGTTACTCTAATATTTTTATTGTGTGGAGATGTGATTACAATGGGGATGACGTATATATTGTAGTTAACTTTTATTAATTTTTTCCCTACGGATGCCCTATTAACTTCAGGCGATTTTAATTTATTTCCTCACAAAAAATTTAACCATTTTCATTGCAATTATTCTTCAAGCCAGCTGCTTCAGTCTTATGTTGTATTTTGTGCTATTTTTGAATATGGATATTTCTAATATCATTAGTGGGTACCAGGATATTTTTATAAAAAATATGAGGGCTGTGTTTTTAATTATTGCGTATTTATATTTCACTTTACTTTTAAATGATCTATTTTTATACGTTCATATTTCGATGAAGTTTATTAATTGAACTCACGGTTTTTTGAATATTGCAAGTTAACAGCACTAATTAATTTATAATTATTATATTATATTATGTCATTATTTTACTTTTAATATAATATAAAAATGTAATTATTATTATATATAATAATTATTATTATATTGTATTATACTATATTATACTATTATTTATTTATATAATTATTTTTTATTATATTATTTATTATTATTCTATATTATGTTATTTATTTAGAATTATTTTTCATTATGTGAATATTATATATAATAATTATTATATTATATATAATGATTACTATTGAATAATATTATATATAATGATTACTATTGAATAATATTATATATAATGATTACTATTGAATAATATTATATATAATGATTACTATTGAATAATATTATATATAATGATTACTATTAAATAATATTATACGATTATATATATAATAATTACTATTAATTTTTATCATATATGATTACTTATTACATCAGTGCTTCTCAAAGTTGCAATACTCGCGACCCAATTATTCAATCATAATTTTCATCGTGCCCCCCCCAAACAATAACAATGTACTGAATTCAATACTTTGACTTACTATACTTACTTACAAGACTATACATTGACGCTAAAAAACTGCGATATGACTTTAACCTCTTAAGCACTCCCCGTGTATATAAACGTCTCGCTAAGGCAAAGCCTTAATTTCTCCAGATGTATATATACGTATTTCCGAAGTACGATCTTTTCTGTGCACCGCTATCCGTAAAATTATTCCAAGACATTAGAATGCAATAAAGGGACCTTTTGACAATGTTTGCGAAGGATTTACTTATTTCATATTATTTTTGATCCTTTATTCCTCCTTCAATACATCCCATACGCGTGCCTCCTATGTGGAAAACGGTTGGTATTTTGGAAGCGAATCGCGATACTTATGATCGGCAGTCAATGCTTAATTATAAACCGTACAAAAATTATCAAGATAAGTGTTAATTTTTGTTATAAATTATATATATGACAAACCCATGGGGTCACTGGTAATTAATAAACTTGTTTTTAACTTAGAATTGTTAAATTAATTATCAAACACATTATGTAGCACTGATATATTTATAAGTGTAATATATCAGTGTAAACGTGTATTTTATTTTTTATTATGTCAGAATGTATTTTGTTTGTGTTCTTTCAGTAAATTAATAATTTTTTAAATAATCTTTTGTTCTAACTTTTCAATATGCTCGCGCCCCCTTATAGAGTTGTCACGCCCCAAAGGGGGGTGCACCTCACAGTTTGAAAAGCACTGCATTACATAATATAATAATTAGTATATATAGATTTTATTATATTATATTGATATTCATTATTGATTGATATTGGTTTATTTGCACAATATATTCCTATATTCATTATTTTAAATATACTTCAAAATAGTTCTGTAAAATTATTTTCCTGACGATTTGTTATCGTTAGGCCACCTTTTGGATTCCATGTCACTCGACAACAAGTATTTCTTGGTGCATAGCACTAGTATATCCAAATTAATTCCCTGGATATAATTATATAAATGTACAATTTCTGAATAGAAATAGACTAGCACGCTTATATTTTTTAAAAATTAACCCTAATCTTCGAAAATGCTTTAGAGCTCATTGAAAGAACTCTTACTTTATTTGTAAAAGAAGTTATATTAAAATTACTTCTGATTTTTAAAATCTTATTGGAAATTTTATGTCTCAATATAGAGGACACAGCATTTACAAATTAAATGGAAAAGACAAATTTACAAACAAAAACAATAAGAAAAAATCCTTACTTGTGCTTCTAATGTATGCTTTAAATCCTTTCCCTAGAGGCACCTGTTTATCTTGGTTACAGGTGGTTAACGTTATGTTGACTGTCGTCTGGGAACCTTCAGAAGCGTAGTAAGGTGGACTTTTTTGTCTCATAATTACAACAGTCTCTCTGGCATTCTCTTCTTCTGCTCGGACTGTAACCACACTCCTACATTCTGGGACGGCATTGTACGATCCGTAGTGGACTACATCATACTCGGGAAAGACAAGCTCCATTCTCTCACCTTCTGGTATTTTCACTGACCAAGTGTATTTGTGGAATGGAGGAGGATACCGACCACTCTCGTACCCTGGAGTAGTCAGTGTCACCGGGGCAGGCCAGACACCCATAAATATTTCTGTGGAGTAATTAAATAGCGAAGGTAAAAATTTGATAGTAAACTATATTCTGTCTCTTTAAAATGGATGATTAGTTCAAATCTATACTTCTTAGTTTTGAGTATCCGAATACATTCGGAACAGTGATTTTAAAAAAGGGCATAAATGGATAATTTTCATGATATTTAGTGTCACTTAGATTAGAATAAATGTATAAAATCCTTTTGAAAAATATTACTATAAAAAATTATTTAGATGCAATATTTTGGCAAAAAATTAACTTAGAATGACCTAATTTCAAAACGTTTTCCTTTTTATGAAAAATGATTCTATAATAATAATATTTTGATTATATAAAGACTATTCCACAGAGCATGAACTAGGAATTTTTGAAAAATTTACATTATTTACAGAATTAATACCAATTAAAATAATTATCGTCGTTTTTTTTAATTTCTCCCCTCTGTAGTATTATTAAAATATGGATAAATCGACTTCTAAGTTATATATTTAAAGTGGCCCAAATGCTTTCACTCATCCAGCTCATTTAAAAAGTAATTGAAAATCATTTACGAATGCTTCCTCTGCCTTGCTCACAGAATGAGCTATATCAGTTATGGGAAATGATTCAGAGTGAATGGTTATTCATTCCTCTCAAAATGAACGAATAAGAAGTTAATCTAATAATGGTGCTTAAGGTATAATAGAAAAAATTTATAACGGAATTATAATTTTTTAAATGAGTGTAAAACTACTAATGATCTATATAGCTGTTATAATACGTAGTTTACCGATTATTGATCTTTAATACATGAATATATATATTTTATTATCGTATATTCAATAATTTCTGAAGATGACTGTTTTCAGTTTGCCTATTGATTACATAATTTTGAATGGAAGGTCAAACGTTTATACTTTTCACTATTTAACATCTCTGTTGATTGTACATTGATCTTTTGGATAGTGTGTGATACACCTTAGTAATTTACCACTTACTGAATCTCATTAATTTGGATAGTATTTAGTTATTTTCATATTTAGTGGATAAAGAAATAGAGTTTTTGTTCTTTAATTTTATATATAAATATGTTTTAATTACAAAATTCATTCGCTACATTTGTCAACCATTACAGATAAAGTATAATATATATTTTTATTGTTTATATACAACATACACATGATGTGAAAATATTTTCTCTGCGTTAAATTTGTGTGAATTGTAGGTACATTCTGGAACTATTAAAATGCAGCACAATTTGTTAAAATAAATCGAATGTATTATGACAATTTTAATACATATATTAAGTCTAAAATACGATTAAAACAATTTCAACTTCTTGCCGATATCAGTTGCGTTAATCACCTATAGATATCAATAATCTTAATCCAATCTCTTGAGTAATCAATTAACAAAAATATTATTATATGTCAAATAATATTAAAATAGTTACTCTGTTGATAATAAATACGTAAAAATGTAAAAAAAAATTCTTTTCTTATCATTTTCAAATAGTATTTGATCTGAGTTGCTAAAAGGGGAGCTCCATCCTAGAGACTCGTTTAATTTTAATTATTTCAAAACTTTTACATCTATATTTAATAAATGTATGCCGTGGGTTGATTTCTAGGATTGAATCCTAGCACCACCCCCTTATTTCGCCTAAAAAACTTGGTGATGAATTTACTGGCGATAAAGTTTACAATATGATATCCCTATCATTTCCCTTCAAATAAAAGAGACTTGACCCAAAAGAAAAGGTAACCCTAAAAACAGCTTGGCACTTTTTCGTCTCTGATGTACTTTTGAAAACACGGTTTTTCCTTTGGCGTAAGTTGGAGAAAACTTTATGGCACCAAATACACCAAGGGGCTGTGCTAGGCTAATACCAATTTGTAGTGTAGCAATAACTCTATTTTATTATTTAATGTCTAAAATTCAAAGTTGAAACAAACCAAGTTTTAAATAAAATTACCAACCTCTATGTCCAGCTGCCCTACACAACAGAGGTCCTAAAGTATGTTGTCCAGCCTCATTGGACTCTCCAGTATCACCAAACCTCAGCTGGAGTACAGGAAGCCTACTAGAATCTAGAAGAAGACCGGAGTCTTCCAACCATTTGAGTTTTGTGTTGTCATCACAGTTACAGGTACTGTTTCTTTTTGTAGGATAGCAATACGGATGGCATCCACAGCTCCTGCTATCCGTTTCAGCACCTCCCCAGTAGTACTGATTTTTCCAGTTTCTTCCAACCCACCTGTTAAATAAATAGAGAGCATAAGTGAGAAAAAAATAGTTTAAATAATTTTGTAGAAAAACTTTACAAGTGTATCAAATTAGAAAACTAAAAGTTAGATAAAAACAATTTTTTTGATGCGTGAGACAAAAAGAAAGGAAAAATAAATTCCTCATATTTTTTTTTACCGAAACACAAATTTATTTTAAAAATAAATTTTTAAAAAAAAAATCGGACGAGAAAAAAGCCGTATTTTTCTAAATTTAGATTTATTTTTCTCTCTACAAATTAAATCAAGTATTTAGTGATAACTTACAAAACCAATGAATTTTTGAATGTAAATGTATGAGAGGTTAATTTTGTTTCCTATCTCAGGCAGGCTTAACTGCTCATATTGAGAAAAACTCTCCCACACATATAAAAATAATTTCGTGAGAATTTTCATATTTTTCATTTTCATAAGTTCAAGCCTGGTTCTACAGAAAACCCATCGTGTAGAAGGGATGAAGTCCTTTAAATCCTCTCGTCAAGGGGGTGTGGAAGTTCGTAAAGGGAGGTAACAGCTCATACACAGATGTCATCCTCGTTTTATGATCATGGTTCAAAATTACGAAGCACATTCCCAACAACCCAAACCTTACTTTATATTGAAACTTTGATAAATACGATTAAGGAAAAAACACACCTTTTTTCAAATATAAATATCATCATGTAATTAATGTTACTTTATGAAATTTTGCCTTTTTTAAATAATAAAATACTATAATGGGCAATTGTAAGAATTAAGCTGACACTTTTATTTAAAGTCTTATTTGGCCATAGTATCTGTACGACTACATATGACGCATAGGATGTCAGAAATCCTTGTATACATCTGACATACTTATAGATTATCTGATAGACCTTAGAAATACAATATCTCATAATGATACTAAAATTAAAAATAAACGTGAATCGTGTATTATTCATTATATAACATCAAAAAAAATTAAAACTATTTGGGTTTTATTTGTTAAGTTTTTACATTTAGAGGCTTTGTGTGTATTATGAGTGCTAAAAATATTAAGCACATTTTTCTTCCTACTTTCTATACTCTTTTTTTTGGTCCTTTCATTCTTTAATAATGCACCAGTTTTCTAAACGATTAATTTACTTAATGTAATTATTTTTTTACTTATTTTTTTCAAAAGAACACTGCTTAAGAAAGTTGATTCCTTAAATGTACATTTAAAATGACTCATTTTATGAGTATAGAGCTCCTATAACACTACAAAAATTCTTTTTATGCCGTTCTTATTAAAAGCAATTATCAAGGTTAACTGTCGATAATACTAAAGATTGATTAAAAATGATGCAAACCGTAAATAGATTTAGTTCTAAATAATTTGTAGTTACTTAATATATTATTTAGCTCTGGTACTCTCGGCAAAATTAAATCTCGTCAATATGTAGCATTCATCGAGAGCGTGAATTAAAAATTAATTCACGAGGCCTCTACTAGATGGTACCACCATGAAATGACTCTCACATTTGGGGACTTGCCGTGTCTGCAAAGGTTAATTTGTAAGATACAGCCCCCTGGAAAAAATTATATATATTTGACATCACAATAAATATAACGTTAAGGTAAGGAATAAAAAAAATTCCCCTACCAACTGTTCAGATCTGGAGGGTACCAGAATCCAAACATAGACCCCTTGCATGCCCATTTGATGTACTGCTGACAAGAAAAGGACAAGTCAATGAGTGCCATTAAATGTGCTTCCGTGGCTCCTTGATACGTTATGTTGCGCACATAAGAGCCAGCAGATTCAAAACCTCTCACGTCTGTCAGAGTTTCAGCATCATGATGAACGACTGTCAACACCTGAAAAAAACATGAAAAAATTTATTACAGTTAGTAGTGAAAGTTATGAATGAGTAACTTGAACTTACTTGAACTCTGTGAAAGGATTCAAGGTTATGGGGGAATAAGTTTTAAATTTTTTCTGTTCTCTTAATGAAAGATAAACATTTCTTTTACAGTATTTTCCAAATCAAGATTCATGTCGATAGGGAAATATTTGTGCTTAATCAAAGCCTATTTTGGGAGATTCTCCCTTTCTCCCCATTCAATGCGATTTTATATTTAATCAAAGCTAATTTTGGGAGAAGATCGTAAGATCGATCTAAATTGAATTTACGTTATAAGCATCCAAATCTGCTTTACCTTAAAATCCGGCGTATAACGTACACTTTTAACACGCTGAGATTATAAAAATGAGAGCTTTAAAAGAAATGAGTATTAAAAAAAATTTAAACTTATGAATCTAAATACTGTTTATTTAAAAGGAATAACATACCTTATGAACTTTCATTGTTAGATAACATGAAAAGGCATTCTTTTTTGACCATTTTAAGGCCACTGTTTCTTGTTACAATCAATCCATTCAGGTGATTTTCTAGGACCCAGTTCGCAACACTTTCTTTTAGAATAGGCAATTTCGTTACTCCTTTACGTAAAGCACATTTCTTCTTTGGCATGTTAATTATTGTCATTTCATTTTTTCCCCACTCCCTTATGGAGTTTTCGCCAATACTAAGCATCCTTGCTGCAGCACGATTTCCATTTTCTTTTGCAAATTGAATCACTTAGATCTTGAAACTGGCACTGTGTTTTGCTTCGTTTACCAGGACCCATCTTTACTACTCGCTGTTTGAGGCGTATTCAATATTCATAGTATTGAATGTACTACAGACAGCGAGCGTAATAAGTCTCAGGCTTGTTCTAATTTATTTCAAATTAATCGTCCGCCTCGTAGATCACACGAAATGGGAAAAAGGAATCAATGTTTAAAGAAAAGCGTGGGAAAAATCAGTCATGACGCTGATTCGGTCTCCACCCTCCCTTCTTGTGCTTAAGGCTTGTATAATTCTAGAAGTATACTATTTTTTCAAAAGAGAGTCTGGAATGATTCATTCAATAAATAATGATTTCAAAACATAAGAAAATTGCACACGTACATTTCAAATTTTTTCGTAAAAAAGGAGGTGCGCGTTATACGGCAAATATACCTAAAATTTAAAAAATACAGCTTTAAAGTACAGGTGCGCGTTATACGCCGGATTTTACGGTAATTATTATCCCTACTTCCGTATAATTTACTATTTGTCTCCTCAGATAGCACTTACTCCTTTATGTCTCTCAAACTAAGAAATTAAATAAACACAGCTTGCTTACAAATAATACAACAACACTTTAGTTGTTTGTTCTCAAGAGTTTACTAAATCAGTTCCTGCACACTCTTTGTGATTAATATAAGGTTATTGCATAGGTGTTGAGTATCGGTTTATTAGAACACATAGAAAATCAAACAACAAAAGGGACTTTCAAAACAAATAATACTTTAGTATAAGCATACAAATAAAATCTATTGACTATCAACAAATTTAAACTTAAATTTTGTAACTTAAATCACTTTATTATCTTGCATTACTTCTTAACAGAATTTCGATGCCTATTTCTTAAGGATTTATTCTTGATTATTATTTACATATAATCCAGATTATTGTATTGTGATATCCATTCAATGGTACTGTAATGGTTTATTTCACCTGATCGGGACATCTGCTCATGTGCCTCAGCCAGGGACATCTTAAGACTCTTTGAGGCCCTGGGCCTGGAGAAATCTTGAAATTTTTTAGACCCTGGGCTTCTATACAAATGTAGGCCCTACCTGAGATCTTTCAAAGTAAACGGTATAAAGCATGCATTTTGTCAAATATCCGTTTAAACGGTAATTTGAAACAAATAAATGTGCACGTTTCACAAGCCTAGGCACAAACCGGCTTGACCAATGGCCGCATTTCGACTAAAAGATTTGAATGATTGCTTATGATATTAAGTGTTGGTGTGGACAACTGTCATCACATAATAACACAGTCATACCAATTTGCCAGTTTACATGCAGTTTGAAATACTTTATTTTTCGGAAAGAATATGTACGGGAATATTATTTGACCACATTAAAATTATCCGGATGATTATCTTACTAAGGCAGAGTCAAGAACGAAACGAGGCCTCCACCGAGGTTGAGACCCTAGGCCCAGCTGGCCCATCTTTTAAGATATTCCTGACCTCAGCACCCCAGGTAACGTATACTGAGATGGGCACAGCAGATCTTTGCCCTCATAGGCTGTTGTGGCACTGAGTTTAGTTTAAAGGTTTACCAAAAAGTAGATTTGATATATAAATACTTCTGATACGTACTTGATGAGGATCTCTACCGTCTCCCATATCACATTCGACCCAGATGGGCTGTAAAGGTCCCTCTGCATCCACATCAATTTGGTAGCTGCCCGACTGCCTGGCATTCTGGTAATTCCATAAATCACGACAGTTGCGTTCTAGCACGATTCGGCCATACACTGCAGGATAATGCAAGTCGATAAATAAACATGAGTGCAAATGAACACATCACTGCACAACCTACAGTTTTTTGTTGACCTACGCCGTCATGTGCTACTCAACATAAGTCCCTTATGATTTCTTCATACCTTTGTTTTTATTTTAAGTATACTTTAAATTAATTTGATAATTTCGATTATTTCGTTAGCTCTAAGAACAGTTCTAAACAAGTTAAACGATGTGAAATGTCTATGCTAACGATGCTAAAGTTTAAAACATGCTAAATGTATATGATGAAATGACAGACACTTTGGTACCATTCTTTATAAGGAAGTTTCTCAAACTGTGAGGCATGCGAACTTATCGATAAGTCAAATATAAAAGGGTACTGTAAAAGACTACTAATTTTCTAGAAGGAAGCAAAACAAAATACATTCTGAACAGGGAAAAGTAATATAATACTTATTCTATTACTTAAAAGTAACTTAAAATATTTATTACCTTAAAGTAACATATACAATATATATAATGCTTATATTGATAATTTGTACGGTTTATAATTAAACTTAAGCGTGTCAAAGCACATTATTATCGCATTAAATACATTATTATTGTATGGGGGAATGATGAAGACTATGATTGAAAACTGGGTCGCCACTATTGAAAGCTCGAGAATCGTTGTTATAAGGATAGTTTGTTACTCATTTTAAAAAATTAATATTAATATCCGATTTACTTAGCGTTTTTTCTTTCTTCTGCATTTAGCCTGCAATAGCATCTAACCTGCAGCACTAACATGTTGACACAAAAAATGTGAAGAACAAATTGAACGCGAATGTAATACTTTAAAAAAAATTCCCCTCTCTCTCCTTTATTAATAAAAGTTCCTAAATAAAGTAAGGCAATTCTATTTGAAAATAAGTATTTTAGCTTATCTAACCTTAACACTAGATTGTCCACGGAAGTCATTTTGACAGCTTTTTAATTTCAATTAGAAAAACATTGGTGTATATAATGGCACAATTTCTTAGACTTTTGTACAGTATATTTTTTTCCCGAGTGAAGTAATTTTTTTTATGTTAATATTTACTAATAACTTGTTAAATGACTGTAAATAATATAAAAAATATTAAAAATTAATTTCAAACAAATTTATTTACGCATTAGTTATTCTTTCACAATGCAGTCATTTTAACTGCTTTTGGACAATATAGTTATATACTAAGTTTCAGTCTTTTTAGTGTTAATATTGTCCAGTAAAGGCTCATTAAGTATAAGATATACTATGAACGACTATGATAAAATATTAGATTACAAGGTAAGGAAATGGATCGCACATGGTATATTGTAAATAAACATCAAAACTGGAACAAGAATTAATTTTATAGTTTTTGAACTGAACTTATAGAGTTACATTAATTTTAATGAATTTGAACCATTTTCGCAATAAATCGCTTCAATTTTATTTGATTGAAAGTCATTGCTCTTGGGTTTATATGGTACTCGCTTGGATATTTCAAGAATGAAGCAGGAGATTATATACGAGTAGCAAATATCACATTGAATTCACTGTTAGAAATATCTAATTTTCAGCCGTATTGAAAACTTAAAAAAGTCTTGTTTATCTGTTTGGTATTGTTTACGTTTAAAGTAAGTTTGAACTCCTTTTTGCTAATACAAACTGAGATTTTAAGTTAACTTTCTTGTTTAATACATGCTTTAATTAGATAATCCTGGTTAGAATGAGTGAAAATTTTTGAAATTGACATGAAGTGGGTAGGTAATGTATGTTTTCATGCAATATCTAATTTCTGGAAGCTTCTCAGAATTGAACTGCTTTAAATGACAATTATTTCAGGTATAAATTCGTACAATTGTATTCTTAAATTTAAATAAAAAAGTTCAAATGTTTGAGCGAACAATCTTTTGGTGTTCTTGGAAGTACAAGGCACATAATAATAAATTGTACATCATTCAAACTTCGTTTACTTGTTTTTAATTCTTTTGATAACAGTTAATATTATTGTTATTACATAATACATATCGAAAGAAGTGTGAAAACAAAAATATTGATGGAATTTATTCGGTATTTTAGAATTTGTGCCTAATTAGGCTGAATTTTTTCAAAGCAGGAGAATGATCTTTTTTATGTTTAAATCTTATTATTTTTAAGGAGTATTACGTGTAAAATCTTTCAAAAACCAAATATAATAAATATTTAAAATATCTTCAGATGAAGAAACTATTTTAATAATATGTGCAACTCACATAGAAATGAATAAAATAATTCCATATCAATTTTTGGATTTGAGCTACATGTCTATAGAAATTCTTAATGCTTTAAGGGTTTTTAAATCGATTTTAATACCTGTAATGAAATGTAAAAGAGTACATTTTCCAAAGCAGTTTTGTAACGAACTGAAATGAGCATATTTAAAACGTTATAATTCCCCATTTTTGAATAAATTTCATTAAATATTCATAGTAAGAAATTAGTCTTAAACTTGTGATTTCTTAATTTGTAATCCGATAATACTAAGAATATTTTTTAATGACAGGAATAATTAAGTTGTGAGTAAAAATTATTTATACAACTGTTTAAAAACGGGCTTGAGGGGAAAATTAATTTAAAGCAATGTAAGAAATTAATTCTAAATTATTTAAATTTATAAGTACTATTTATAAGTAATTTTACCTTTGTTGAATGAACCATAATCATTCAGCAATGTTTACAGAGTAAAAATTAGACAAAGAAAAATTTAATAAAAAAGAACCATTTGTAGGCACTGATTTAGTTTATAAACACTTAAAATGATAAATTAAGTTTTTATGTTAAATTTTTTTATTTAATATTTGTGTATTTACAAGTCTTAAGAAATACAACAAATTCATAGAATTGTAGTAATGTTGTGACTTGATAGTAAAGAAACCTTTCGTGTTAACGAATAAAATATTGTTTCTTTCATCTGACTAAAACTATGATCCCATAGGTGCTTACACATTATTACGTTACTTTTAAAGTTTTAATATTAATTAACACTAGAAAGATTGAAACTTAGTATATACCTATATTGCCCAAAATCAGTCAAAATGACTGAATTGTGAACAAATGATTAAAGTGTAAGAAATTTGTTTAAAAAATTAACTTTTAATATCTTTTATATTATTTACAGTCATGTAACAAGTTATAAGTAAATATTAACAATAAAAAATTACTTCACTTGGAAAAAATATATATTCTAAAATACTCTAAGAAATTGCGCATTATACGTATATGTAATTGTTTTTCTAATTGAAATTAAAAAGCAGCCAAAATGGTTTCCTCGGGCAACCTAGTGTTAATAATATAATTATTTTAAAATCCTTCTCTCAATAATTTAGGCATCCTCGTTGTATAGATTTACTGAATTTACTATTTTTAGATTCAGAATTTTGTTTTTTATTTTCACTAGTCTTATTAAAAGTTCTTTCAGGCTGGTTTATAAACAAATAACATAAATTAAAATAGTTTTGGAATATAAATATACATGGAAAAAGTTGCAGAAAAATTAATTATAATTTTATAAAACATGTGTAACGCTGAAAAAATTTAGGAAGAATCTAATTTTGAAATTTAATTTTACGCAAAATATAAAAACTTTTTTCATCACTCATTAACTTTAATAAAATTCAATAACTTATCTGTTTCCCCCACCTTTCTCCCCTCTTTCTCTTTTTAGTGTCTTAAAAATATAATTGGAGGAGGAAATCTAAAAAAAAAAAAAAAATCATCTTTTCAGTGCTTCAAAAAAAAAAAAAAAAAAATCTAACAACAGGAAGTGTTGGCGCCAACTGGAATTATGGTTCAAATATATATATATATATTTGTTTCCTGTTTATTTTTTCTTTTTCACACCTCGTGCCCTATGTCTGTTTCAGGATCTTTTCTTCTCCTTAGAAGATAGCACCTGTGTGTATTCTTGTCTGTGTTTGTTAAGTGTTTTGTTTTATGTTTTTGCATTGTAATTTGCAATTGTTAAGCGTTTTTTCTGTATTCCCCCAATTCTCAAGAATTTTGGGGAAGGGACTTTTTTGTACATGTTTTTCGTTTAATTTGATAATAAAATACTTCTCGGAGGGTCGGATGCAGCTCTAAACCCTTTGGGTGAGATCGATTCTCTGGAGTAAGTAAGTTAAATCCTCAGCATCATTTAATCGACTTGTTAAATATTAAGAATAGAATTACAGCTCTTACGCTTAACTTATTGACGTTTTCAATATAATAATGTCAAAGTTTTAGTAGTAAAGGAATACATCATCATTCTGAGCAGTACAGTTTTTTCAAATAACTATAATCAAAAAATAGAATGCTTTTTAATAATCTTACTATATGTATATGCTCTTACATGTATATGTTTAGTTCTTATATGTATGTTTATTTTGACAACAGGACAAAATATTATGACAAAATAATAATAATAATACTTTTCAATCATATGGAGTAAGATTCTAAATTGAATGTCGAAAAGGTTTATTAAAAATGAATTCAATCAGCAGGAGCACGTTGCTTTAATTCTTTTGAGAGAGAGAGAGAGAGAAAATTAATTTGATTAATTACTCTACTTTTCAAACGACCCTATTACATTAAGTAAACCTAAAGAAAAAATTCTGTAAAAGTAAGTGTAAATATTTCTTATATGTTTTATGCGAATAGTTGTACGTTACATAAAAACTTTTTTTTTGTATAAAGTAGTAGTTTAATTAATTAATAGTGTTAAAATTTTTTTTTCTAGATTGTTTCCAAAGAATACTAAAACAATCGCAAAAATGTTGTTCCGCTGTTTTTTTATTGTTTTTTTAAATTAACAAAATTTAGCTGAAATTAATTTTCATTTAATTTACTAAGAAAATAGATGAAATTCGGTGTTTCTGTTTTGTTTAGACATATATAATTTTTGTCTACTTTTATAATGACATAATTATTAAAAAGAAAAATATTGTTTATAAACTAAATGTGTTGAACTGTTACAATTCTTTTTTATTTAGTTGTGAATTTTTTCGTTTACTTAACTTGATTTCACTAAATTTCAAGATTTAAAAACAGATCAGAGATATATCGGCATTTAAATAAAATGTCTGCTTATACATAACACAAGTGCATATGTGAAACATGTAACATACATTACCTAGATCTAATATGTAAAGGTATAAAACAATCCGAGAACAAAAGGTATTCTTCATTTTGCTGTTACGAATTGCATATTTATCTAAAAGAGAAAAAATACTTGAATCGAACTTATAAAATGAACAAAAAAGTAATTAAAAAGTTTAATTTTTTAGAATTAATTTTCCAAGAGAAAAATAATTATATTATTAAAACATTGTGGAAGACTAAAATACTTTTGAATTACATATTTAGTCTCCTAATTGATTATTATTTTTAAAATTTTAAATACTTTTCCAGAATTAAAAAAAATAAATTTAAGAGTTATTTTTATGCGCTAGGGTTTTATGTTCATTATGATGAATTTTTATTCGAGTTATTAAGAAAAATAGTAATAAAAAAATTTTTACAGTAGAAAAAAGGAATTTTGTTATAATCATAGAAAAAAATGCCATATAGTAAAATTTTTTAATTAAATTAAAAGAGATTTATATTGCATTATATTATAATTTGTAATTTACTATTTTCGATTTATATAAACGGTAGCTAAAATAAAATATTTCTACAGTATTTAAAGAAAGCTATAAGGGAAGAAAAACCTCACATGAGCAGCAAATATTAAAGACGAAAAGATACGCTACTTAAAAATTTATTTCGTTTGTATCAACTGAAATAAAATATATACCAATGTAGTACAGTACATAAATTGAAACGAAAATGTTTAGTGATAAAGAACATTAAGAAAAGTACAGGTAACATTAATTTCCTCACTATTACTATAAGGGAAGAGGGAGATTAATATCAACAACACATCGAAGAACTTTTTTTAAAAAAGCCTGAACCTCGACTAAAAAGTTTAAAAAGAAAAACAAAATAGTATCTATATATATAACGAAGCAAAAAAGGATCCTAATATAATACAAAGAAAAAAAACTAAGCCAACAAAATAGGCATGAATAAACAACATAATTAAATAAATAATAACAAGTTTAACATTAATGATACAATAAATTACAAATACCTTACATGACTAACATAAAAATTAAGAAGAAATAAAACATTCCATTGCTAATATAAAATACATATTTTGTATTTAAGTTTTTCCGAAATAACGACAAAATGCTAAACATCTTTAAAATATTTTTATTGCTATTCTCATTCAATTCTTTGCCATAAAATGAGGTACAAAATATTACCTGTAAATAATTTCGAAACAACAAATTCTTCTTTCAAATCCGATCGAACTCTTCTTCCTACTAACCAAAATTCTTCTGCTCCCAAACAACCGAAAAATGCGATTTTAATTTCCGTTACTTCTCATCACCCATATTTACTTCCTTTCAATGTCTGGTCACCTCTTCCGTTTCCGGTAAATTCATTCTTAATCTATTAAAGACAGAAACATAAGAACATATCACCATCGAGGTACATGACCCATTTGATCCTACACTGAACCGATTTGTAGTAAGCACATCCTTATCAGTAGACAGAGATCAAGTGCCAAATACTCCCCGATTATCAGCGTAACTGATTAAGCTTCGGATGCGGTCATTGTTAATATTTTGAAGGAAACAGCGCTTGGAGTACTTGAGACATGAGAAATTTCAATACGATAACAATGCTGCTTGAGCAATGTTGTGAGAGGGAGAGAGTTGTGTATTGGACGAAATGTCAGTCTCTGAATTTAGGAGGGGGGAGTTTGTATCCGGTATGCTGAAGGGGTTCGAAATTTCAATTAATGCTTTATCTGTAGCTGATATGTGAATGTAATAATTTGTGATTCCGTGAAGCGTGTTTCTGAATAGAATTGCTTAAGCTTGCATTTGATTTGCTTGGAGTTTTAGTGTAGCTTTTATCTGAAGTTTATTCGATTATTGAAAAGGTTTTGATAATCGATCGGAGATTGAAAGGTATCGGATTTACTTATACAATAATGGTTTTTTCATTTGTTTTGATGAATGTTTTTTTTCTGTTTACATTTTTTTTTCATTTCAAAATTGAGTTATGCTGTGAAGTATGTGTTTGTATGTTTTGTTTTTTTGGAATCCATCCTGCCAAGAACAGAATGATAAGCTGTATTAACATTTTTAGGATTCTAAATAACGTTGCTTTAAGTACTTAACATTTTGCTCGAAATAAAATTCTATGTCTGTAGTTTTTGATAGATGCTAATAAAAATTCATAAGAAAACTAAGTAGTGTTTGCTGTTTGATTCATAATTGTATATATATATATATATATATATATATATATATATATATATATATTATGTTACTGGGATGAATTCGTAAACTCCTTTGACAGAATAATCTGTTTATTTTTCAAATAAGAATAAATAAAAAAATGAAGAATATAACAATTAATGAATTATTTAAACGTCATTGCCTAATTGGCTTTTATTATATTTTGAAGAAAATATAACGGCTCTGCTGATATGCGTCTGCTTCCCTTCTTATCCTCTGGGTCTCTCTTTTCTCGGAGTCATTGCCCTCTCGTTTCCTTTCGCTGCCACCTCGAAGGGGTGCTAAAGGGGGCTTGCAGTAGCGTGGTCTACTTCACACACACGCACACGCACACGCACACACATGTCATCATGAGTTTTAAGTAAAAAAAAAGGTAATAAAATTGTAGCAAAGTTGGTTTTAGAGCAGTACATCTGAAACTTTTCAATACTTGTGACACAATATTCAAACATGACTTTCATCACGTCCTTCCATACAATAGCAATGTACTGAATTCTATAAAACGTTACTTCGACACTAAAGCTACAATACGACTTTAACCTCTTAAGTGTCGCCGGTGTATGTAAACGTCTCGTTCAGCCCGTGCGTAAATTGTTCCAGACGTATGTATACCTCTTTCCAAAATGCGATATTTTTTGTTCACTACTACCCATAAAATTATTCCGAAGGCTTTGGAATGCAATAAAATGATCTTGACAGTGTTTGCGAAGAATTTACTTATTTCAGAGGATTCGCTTATGTATTCCCTTCCCCCCTCTCCCAATGCACCACATATGCGTGCATAGGTGCAGAGCGACAGCATTGGGGAGCGAATCGCGTAACTTTAAATCAGCAGTTAAGTGATTGATAACCGTACAAATTATCAAGATAAATGTTGATTTTTGTATATAATTTTATATATGACAAGCCCGGGGAGCCACAGGTAATAATTAAACTTGTCCTTAATTTAGTATTATTAAGTTAATTATAAAATATATTGCGCGACACTCATATATTTATAAGTTTATTATATCAGCGTAAATGTTTTTTTACTATGTCAGAATATATTTTGTTTGTTTACTTTCAATAAATTAACAATTTTTTTAATGGTATCTTGTTTTCGACTTTTCAATATGCTCACGTCTCCTTCCTAGGGTTATCATCCCCCAGGGAGGTGCATCCCACAGTTTGAGAAGAACTGTTTTAGAGCTTTTCTTAGCTCATTGATCATTAGTTGGCGGCCACGGTAGCTTAGTGTTGAAGGTAACGGATTCGTGGCTGGCGTGTCTTGAGTTCGAGCCTTGTACCACTGAAGACCTACCGTGTAGAGGGGGCAGATGCCCATTCAATATGTCAAACTTTAGTCATCATCCCATTAAGGAGATGTGAAAGTTAGAAGACAAGGATGCCAGCTCAGGTGTGGTCCTCATTACTTGTGTGACCATGATTTTAAATTATAAAGTACGTCACCATTAGCTCTCGAGTTGCTTTATAGAATGATGTTAATATCAATATTTCTCACGAGCTCGAAGTTGGCGTATTATGATTTCAAGCCCTAGTGCCACAGATGACTCGTCTTGAGAAGGGGCAGTTGTAGGTTATTCTGTCGTGAATCTATGTCCGTACCACCTATCCGGTATAGTGGTTTATGACGCTAACTGCGGTGCCGTAGGGTCTGGGTTCGAATCCCGGGTAAGGCATGGATGTTTGTGGTGTAATCCTTCTCTTCTTTGTGATGTGTGCTTCACGCTTACTTCTGTGCAACTGTGGTAGTAAGGTGAAGGGGGTGCCAGTTCAGGTGTCGTCCGCGTCACTTGACCATGGTTCGAAATTACGTGGTCCGTCGCCAAAAGCCCTCGTGTAGCTGAAGAGTGCGACGTTAATATTCAGTCACTCACTCACTCCAACATCGCTCTCCCGTTGGTGTGGTGTGGTAGTTAGGAGAGGGTGGTGCCAGCTCAGGTGTCGTCCGCGTCACTTGACCATGGTTCGAAATTACGTGGTCCGTCGCCAAAAGCCCTCGTGTAGCTGAAGAGTGCGACGTTAATATTCAGTCACTCACTCACTCCAACATCGCTCAACCAATCACTATGAAAATTCGTCTGTGTATGTATTTTTTTGTGGAGAAGGTTTTTGTGTTATCCTCTTTGTTGCAGCTCCCGACAGGGGGATACTACAGTATAACATTTTCTGCATCGCGCAATCCATCGCCAAGTGGCCAACAGGGTCGACAAAATCGATGCTAACTTGGCGCAATTGTTACGTTTCCGTTGAATTGCCATTATAATGTGAAGAATGGCATTGTTTGCAAATATTGCAACTTTAACATAAAATAAATACAGCAGAAAGTAATATTAACGTATTACACATCCAAATAGGAACTATTTACACTATTTTAAGCATTCACTACACAAAATGTGTAACAATGTGTTACTTTTGCCAAGCAGCTTAGGAAGGTGTTTTCAAAAATCGACCCACACGGTTGTTATAAATAAAAAAAATCTTTTTATCAGCTATTATATCTACAGACTTACAATTTAACAAATATGGTTTTTTTTGTTCAGCTGAGATATGCAAAAAGCGTCTTTTATGTTTAATTTGCGATGCATGTAAAATATGTGTTCACTTTCCATGCATCGCAACTCATGCAACTCATTAAAAACTTCTTTATCTTTTCAATTTGTGTTCAATTTTTCAATTCACTCGTGAGAAGAACGGGTTTACCAGCTAGTCTATTATAAAAATAAAAAAAAACATAAAAAAAAAAAAAAAGAAACAGGAAATTTATAATTTATTAAATAAAGTAAGATGATGCGTTAATTTAAATCATCCGTCACGAATTGGTGGTCCGAGAAAATTTTTGATGGTCGTCAAAAAAATTGTGACATTACACTTATATTGTTAAGAAGATTCGCCTTAAAAATGACGAGAAACAAAACGTATTTTAAATTGTGAATTATAGTTTTTTTTTTGCTAAAAAAATTAGCTACTACTTTTAGTGAAATTTCTTTCGAGTTTAGTGACATTTTAGCTAGTTGTATATAATGACATTTGAATGTGAGAGTTGAAAACCATGATAAATTGGCGGCAAAACGTTTTAGTTTGCTGATATTGCTTTGCGTTTGTTCTTGCTTTTCGTGAAACTCCTATTCAGTGATATGGAAATGTAAATACAGACGTAAATAAGCAACGATATAGTAATAGAGTTCTTTATGAAAATTAAAAATAACCATTGTTTTATCTAAATTTGTATTAGGAGTCCACTAAATATAAAATTATACATTTGTGACGAATCTTAACGGCACCTTTACACTAATACTCTTAGGCGTCTTTGGGGATTGTAAATTCGCGTATATTTCCAATCAGCTCTAAAGGAAAAAAATGGGATATGCTAAGCAGATAAGGTATTTAAGGAGAGTGTTGTAAGTTAGCGGAAGAAGGCGATTGAGCCATCAACAGTAGTGACGAGGTTAGGAAGATTCAATTGGATTACGATATTGGAGTATTGCTGTTATTATTCAGCGAAGTAGCCTTGGATGGATTAATCTACCTGGAGAGATCGGTAGTACAGCCAGGTGATATATTCCAACTTAGTACCTCTTACCACAAGCGTTAATATAATAAAGTTGTGTTAAATCTTAGTGAATGATAATAATTCAAGTTGCATGTATTTCTCGGACCTCCTATTCCGATAAACCCGTTCGATATTGAGCTTAGTAATTGATTAATTTCATATTTCGTAATTTAATTTAATAGTAAAGGTAAATCCCTTTTGACGTAGACATATAGTTGAATATTTGTAATTAGAAGGTTGATATTTGAACTGAGTGAATAAATATAATTTGTTATTATACAAGTGACGTCTGGTCATTCTTTGCCTCAAGTTAATCTTAGTGTCCAGGGTAGAACCCAGGGGGTTCTCACACATTTAATGGTCCATAAATTTCTATAGGTTGGTGACTTAATAAACTATTCTGTAGCTAAACACAAAAATGAATACTAATCAAATTAATTGGTAAATTCAAGCTTAAGCTTGAATAGTGGGCTTAAATTGGCGTCGTGGTATACTAAACCTACTCCTATACATTAGTTACGTTATTCAGTATATGGATTAAATAAAAAAAATTCACTTGTATCACAGATGAGATAAAAATAATTCTATATTTAATATGCAGTTTTTAATGTACAGATTTTTAAAACTAAAAAGAAGCATACCTAGAACGTTACAATTCAGATTGTATAAACAGTTTTTTAAAAGCGTAAAAATATCAAATACACAATAAACACATTGAACATAGGATCCTCAAAATAAAATATGTATGTATATAAATCATTTAGAATCTGTAAACTATATATTTATTTTAAACACTCTTTTTGTCCCTTTAAATTTCACCCTAATATAAACCAATCATCACAAAATCTTGCATCCAAATTACTTTGTACAATGTTAGGGCCGGCTGGGTGATGTGGTTGGTCTGTCGCTGGTCTTATACACCTAAGTTCGCGGGAACAAACCCGGCAAAAGTCAGGGAAGTTTCATGATGCAGAAAATCGACCGTGACCATGTCGTATGATTATACAGCATGGAAAAAGATCCCTAGAGTATCTGTTTGGCTTAGGCGCTCTCGGTGAAATCAAATCCTAGTACAGGTTCATGTCGTTAGAGCTCAGGTGTCTCCTTCTATGGAGAAAACTGGGCGTCAAAATTACCTGTGGTGATTGGTATCCTGCTACATGGGGCGGCACTAAAAATAGATAACAGCTTCCGGGAATGTATTAGGTCTGCATTGGTAAAACACCAATGTGAAGCCCAAAAGAAATAAACAAATTTTTTGAAGCTGACGGATTTGTGAAGAACAATGAGCAATGAACTCTCTAATAACATGTGTTCCTTCTGCGCATCTAGCTTTGAATGAAACAGATAATAATTCCAGACGGTCTATCTTTTTCTAGTCTTTGGCAATGCACTCCTTAGAAGACAATACAATAAAGGCACTATAACGCTGGCATAGCCATTCTCAATTTGAAGTAGACAACAATGATTGCTTCTAGAAACTCCTCGGACATGTGAAGACTCCTGAATACCGAGGCGAATGAGTGCGATCGGATGACTGAGAGGAAGACTAGAACTTCCCCAACAGCATCCCCCTCAGGGGGCCCATCTTCTTTAGGTGAGTACGGGTGTCACAATCCCGAAGTGCCCTAGTGATCTTTTTCTATTTTACCAAGGGGTTTACCATCTTTGGTAAACACGGGTTTCACGAACCCGGGGTACCCTAGTGATCCGTTTCTATTTAAGACCCTCCTTCTTGCCATTCAATTTCTCTTTCTTCTTTTCCCGTCCAGACCACAGACCTACATTACAAAATGAACATATTTAAATAAATTTCTCAGTATTTTTCTACTTTTAATGGTTTAAATGTATTTTAAAAACAAATGTTTCTTTTTTAACGAGTGTTTGGCGCAGTTAGGCCAAAATTGGCCCTTGCACCATTAAACCTCAAAATCACTCACTCCCCAACAGAATCGTTGTTCGCAATACAGTGATATAGCCACTTACGTACCACTTATGGTATCTTCCACCATCTCTCAGTGCTTGGCTTATGTAACGTTACATTTACGGATGCGTTCTTTCTTTAAATTCATACAGAACAGTGGTCTTCAAACTTTTCATCTCTCGGAACCACTACAACTTGAAGGTGTTTTCGTGGAACCCCTAGAACTAGAAAATGTTTTCATGGAACCCCATTCCATGAACCTGTTTTTGTGCGGTAGATAAGGACCACATAAAAATAAACGCACAAAAAAATATTCAAAAATTTCATAAATTCTTGCATATAACAAACTAATTCGTGGAAATACTACAAAAAACTTTTTTTTATGCGGTGGATAGGGGCCGCATAAAAAAGTCGCATTTATAAAATATGCCAATTATTTACGAAATTTATGTAAAAGTACTTCCATAACAAAATAAATAATTAAATATTACACATGGACACATTTTAAAAACATGTCGTTTCTCATTGGATATACGGATAAGTCTTTAAAATGCACATACATAATTCATTGCTACTCATCGTAATCAAGGTCCTGTAATGAATAAGTTCAAAATCGCTTTCGTTACTTGAAGGTGCAAATTCAATTGATTTATTTTTTGGCAACATAAAATAAGAGGTACGTTTTTGTGACGAAGGACGGACGGTCAGTTGCTTGTAAATGTGACGATAACCAGCTATACATGATTGAAGCCCTTTTTGGAATTCTATACGCCTTTCTTAACAGGTACCTATTTTAAGAAAATGCTTTTCCAATTTGTTGGAAAGCTGGATCCCTGCATATTTTTATCCGCTCTCAAAGAATCTGGCTTCTTGTCCGCGTTCATAATCTATCAAATTATTGATAATGTCATTGTCATTGAAAGTTTCGTCTTCAATCAAGCGCAAGGCTGCTGGAACGTTGAGAGAAAGCAACTGAATGCGACTTGTCTGGAGACTGTTCATAACAAATGAACAGAGCGTCTTGAAGTGTCTATATTTCAGTGGCGTAACGTATACCCCCGCATCAAGAGGGGACGGACTCTAGGTACCCAAGACCTTACCTAGGCTAAATACGTATTTATACCTAATTTATAAAATAATAAAAGCAAAACCTGACTTTCAGGGGGGAGGGTAGTCCTAACATTCTCCGTTACGCCAGTAGTAAATAGATAGAAAACATTACAGTGGAGTCAAAGACATTGAGTCCTGTCACGGGGGGAGGCAGGACTTTAGGAGCCCAAGACTTGACTAACGCTAAATACGTATTTATCTAATTTATAAGGTATTAAAGGAGAAACCTGACACTCAGGGGGGAGGGGGTCCTAACATTCTCCGTTACGCCACTAGTAAATATTGGGTTGTTCGGAAAGTAATTTCGTTTTTTTTTGTGGAAATGAAAGACAGTTTTCGTATAATAAACAAATACTTTATTAAATTATATATTGGCCGTTCTGTGTCCAATACCTTTCGCCATCTTTCTGGTAGTAGCATAATTCCACGCTCATAAAATTTTTGGTCTTTCCTGGCAAAAAACTGATCGAGGTGGTTTTTGACCTCCTCATTGGAGGTGAAGGTTTTACCGTCTAAAATTGTGGAGTGACCGGAACAAATAATAATCCGATGGTGCCAGGTCTGGAGAATATGGTGGGTGTTGCATTGTATCAAATTCAAGCTGTAAAAGCTTTTGGCGAGTGACCAAACTTGTGTGAGGTCTCGCGTTGTCTTGGTGAAACACTACACCTTTCCTGATGATTAGTTATGACCTTTTCTGTTGAAGTGCATCATTCAGTATGTCCAGCTGATGACAGTAGACTTCCGAATTAATCGTTGTGTTACCCGGTAAAAGCTAAAAAAAAACGATTCCTTTAAAATCCCACCAAACAGACAGCATCACCTTTTTTTGGTAAATATTGGCTTTGGAAATGGTTTGAGTTGGTTCATCTTTTTTTCTCCATGACCGTTTTCGTCCCCAGTGATGATGCGCTTCAAAAAACGGATCATTTTCGTGACATTTGAGAAGCGAATCGCAGACGTCAATGCGGCGACACAGATTTCTCCCAGTGAGAACATGGGGAACCCATACATCGAACTTCGAGGAGAATCCCAGACCTTTCAAGTGGTCATAAACTGTTGAATTTGATAAATTTAACCTCAATCCGATCTCATGTGTTGTTATTCATCGGTTCGCATCAACTAATGCCTTTATCGCGTCTTTATCAGTTTTAAACGGCCCTCCCTAACGTGGTGCATCTTCGACATCAAAATTGCCGGATCGAAATTTAGCGAACCAGTTCTGGCATTGGCGTACTGTCAACACACCTTCTCCATACACATCGGTCAATTTCTTTCTGGCTTGAGCAGCATTTTTACCCTTTCTGTAGTAAAACAGTAAGATATGTCGAAAATGCTGCTTATCGCTCTCCATATTTAAAAGGTCACCAACCAAAAACTATTGCATAGAATCAATTGGAATTTTTCACACACAAGCCTTGCTATACGAGCTCTCACAGCATATAAAAATTATACGGGTATAATGTGAAGTTGGGTGCAGAAAAATACAATTAATTCCTCTGTCGGGAAAAAACAAAATTACTTTCCGAACAACCCAATAGATAGAAAACATTACAGTGGTGCCAAAGTCATTGAAATTCATAAACCGAATAAAAAATAGCGCACATAAAAAATCGCACAAAAATAAAATCGCACAAAAATAAAATCGCACAAAAATAAAATCGCACAAAAATAAAATTGCACAAAAATAAAATCGCATTAAAAAGACCGCACAAAAACAGGTTCGACTGTACACACACACACACACATGCTTAAAAGAATATATCTCAAAATAATATTTAAAGTAGGTTAATATTTTATGAATACTTTATGCAAAGGCAATTTAAGAAAAATATTGTGTGTATCATTAAAAAAAATTCTAATCCTATTTTTTAATATAATTACGCGTTAATAATATTAATTTGTGTGAACCAAACGTCACCTTCTCATGAAGTTATATTTAGTAACTGGAATTATGTGCTTGCTTTTTTCATACAAATTACAATTTCAAATAATTCAATAGCATTATATATGCCGAGTTTAATTTGTTTTTGTAGCCACTCCAGTTAAGACAAATATTTCCCTTACGCACAATATTCTGAATGGCCTCAAAATATTTATAGCGTGTGAAAAATAATGTGACTTTTGCTCGAATTTGCAACCTTCCATTTAGGAGCTGCTCTTGCTCAAATTTTGATTTTATCTTCGAATCTGTTGATAAGTTGTTTCATCTCCATAACAGGTGTTTTTTTCCACAAATGCAAAAAAGGTACATTTTCCATTAGAAAACTATTTAGTTTTGAAACACATTGTGCTAACTAACGCGTATAAAAACAATAGAATATTCACTATCGAGTAGGAAATATATATAAGGACAAAACGGACGCGTTTTAATATTCTTTTATTAAATTATAATAAAAGTTTAAAAAGTGTTGCAAAATAAAGTTATTATATGTAAATAAAATTTGAAGTTTTACTTAATAGGGGACGAGCTTTAGATACTTTAGATACAAACTTCGCAGAGAACGTGAATCGATTTTGCATATATATATTTATAAGTGTCTTTTCAATTTTTTTTATTGCGACTTGTGGAATCTCCGGTATGTCTTGTGGAACCCTAGAGTTTCGTGGGACGCAATTTGAAAGCCACTGATGTAGAGTGATAGTGAAACCTATCGTTATGGTTACCAGTGAATTAGTAAATTTGTCAGTGATGAATTTCGCTTTAGTCTTGTTGTAGATGACAATCGACTTTGGGTGTGACGGAGCCAGTTTCAACGGTTACATAAAGCCTTTATTTTACAGAAGCATACGCCCATCACACGTAGTATGATGGAATGGAATATTATCTCTTTTAAGACGGATGTTAACTTTTATCGAAACTTCGAATTTTAACGATATATTGATGTCATCCTACAGCTAATAGCCCTATTTATGATGACACGTCATCGAAGGCCAGTTTCTAACAAGATACTATCTGATCCCTCACAGTTAGCATATCCCTAATGCTGCTGGTGCTCTGCCGTAATAATTTCTGCAGTCTTATATATTTATGAGGTATAATAGAACACTAAAAATAGACTCAGTAATGAATTTCAGAATTTTACTGGAATAATAACGCCGAAAGAATAGAGTAAGGTATCCGATTACCCTAAAATCATGATTTTTTTTAAAAAATTGACAAATATTTTTATTATCATTTTATTTTATGGGCCATTTTATTAGCTTAATAAAAATAAAAAGTTTTTTATTTTCCGTTCACTAGAACAAAAACTACAAACGTTTTTGTAAAAGCAGATGCCATAATTTAGCACAAGATGTCAAACTTTAAAATGCGTTTTAACCTAGATGTCTTTTTTTTTTTCGAAAATCTCAGACGGGAACAGCGATTTCTAAAAAAGTTTTGAAAATAATTTGCTGACTTTTTTTGTGTATTTTTTGTATAATAGTAGAAGTGTTTTGACATTCAGATTTATCAATCACTGTTTTATTTCAAAATGTACAGTCCTTTATGGGAATATAATAACTGTGTTTTTTATGCAATTTCATATAATCACTAACATAAAGTGCTCTAGTTTTTGTAAAAATTAAAATATATTTTATCCTGAAGGTATTTTCAAACAGGAATAACAAAGTTACATATAGAAATTTAAAAATTGAGAATTTGATCATAAAATTTTTGTACAGAGCGGGCCCCGTTTACTTAATTTTTTGTGCATTTTCGCCAGTTTTTTTCCCATTTTAATAATAATAATTTTTTTTTGCTTTCAAATTTAGTATTTTTTTCTTAAAATATACTAAATAAATCTAAAAATCTCAAAAAATCCCCATTTCTCCATTTTTTCAAAAAAAGTCGCAAGTATGCCTTAAAATTAGTATAGCTTTAAGTTAGTGTTGAATACTCATTGTAATAAAATAAGTATCAAAACATGTTATCTAAGTCTAAGAAATAAAGAGAGTAAAACTGAAAAATTTATAATTATATGCTTGTTTTCATTGTACCTTAATTCTTTAATATCAAGGAAATTGAAAACCTTAAATAAATTTTTAAAATAATTTTCCAAATAAAAATAGCATAAAACTTTGTTTCACATATAATTAAATAGATGGCGACACCAAGAATGTTCTGGCATTGAGGTGGAAAGGCATTCGATTGTAGTAATATGTTACTTTAATTAATCAGTTCCCAAAGCGGGTCTAATAACACTTTGAAATTACTTTTATATAATTTTGGAAGAGATCAATTTTTTTCTTGTTCTTTATTCTTTAATGCAGAATTTATTCCAATATTCAATCAATGAAACATTTATAAGAAAATACATTGCAAGAAAGATGTTGAAGAAATTTCTAGGATAGTGGAAAAATATCAAAAACAATTACAGATTTTTGGAGAAAAATGCTAATTAGGCTTCGAAAATTTGTTAAAAATCTATTTTATTTCCAAAGGGTTGCATTTTTCAAGTTGTATAGGGCGCCATCTATTGTTAGTCATAACTATTAATGTATTGTAGAAATATTATTAAAAGTTGTATATTTCATATAAGTGCCAGAATCAACGATTCCCAAAAATAATAGACATAATAGAAGAAATTTTAGACACAAAAAAATAGCTATAATATGTAGTTAACATTTTAGAGCATATTTGATGACACTAAATGATTATGTTTAATGACTTTCTGTGCTTTAAATACGCGGATAACATAACATTAAAAACGCAAGATACATTTGACTTTTTCAAAGGCATAATTAGAATAAGCTCTATATCTCCTCTTTTACTCATTTTTTAAAAAGTGTTTTGTCATTCATCTCGTAAAAGATGAAGATTTTGCGAACGAAACGGTATCCAGAATTTTGTTCATCGTGAAATAAATTGTAATTTAAATTTTAATACAAGTACGTATTTTTCTTTTGATTTTTTGATTTTTTAGAGTTATTCTAAGAAAGTGAGGGGAGCGATTATGTAATTTAGGTGATATTTATTCTTGGAAAAGATTAATGAAAAACAGAAATTATATGGACTTTTAACGGATTAAAATAAATTTCTTGCTATCAATAAACAACAAATGAAACTTCTTTCTTATTGCTAAGAGGGCGAACATGGGAATTCACTAGTATATTAAGAAATTCAAAGAAAATTAATTTTTAGGAAGTCAAATTTTACACTAAATATTGAGGAAACTTTTTTTGCTTGACCGCTCCTTCTACTCGGAAACTGAAATAAATAAATATAAGATAAATAAAAAAACTTGTAATGTGTGTAAAAAATAATGTAATTTAATTTTAATGTCTCAAAATTAATTATCAGACACTTTTCTTAGTGAACAAAACAAATTACTGAATTCGGCCTTTTAAATATAGAACATACTTCTTTGTGTATCTCGCTTTTTCCTTAATAATTATTATGTGCTTTCACTAAGCAATTATTTATTATCATCTGAAATAGCCAAACTATCTTGCTGCGACGCTGTTTACTATTGCTGCGATGGTGCTGCTAAGTTGTAGCGCTGTTGAGGTTGCTGTTAATGCAGGATTACTCCTAATAAAGGCAGCGTTAAGACGACATTGGAATGCCCGAAAATGTGAACTCTGAAAGGTCACAGTAAGTGTGAAAACCGGAGAAAAAGTCCATTGGAGTCGAGGGTTGAGGAGACTGTGTTGAATAATCTCTCTAATGTCTGTGAAGCTCCTTAGTGTATTGAGAGTCTCTGGGTTTCCCCTGTGGGTGCATCTTTAAAGGTGGAATACGTCACGTTCACAAAAGGGATACGTGATTCAGAATCTCTTCTGTTGGGACGTAGTCGAGACAACTATTCCACTATTGGTTTAAGTCCTCCTCACGCGGTGTACTTTGGTTGGTTTGGGAACTGCGTCGGCTACTTCACTGTTAGTTGGACCAAGGGAGGTCAAAGGTTGACTTCCCTTAGAACGTAAGCCTTGAAATGTCCAGTATGGGATGCTTTCCCACGTGAAACTACTATACCGTTGACCGTCACTAGCTTTCCAAACAGAAAATGGGTCCTTTGAGGAAGACCGCCGCAATCTAAATGTATGTAGAATCCGGTCAGCTGAAAGTGAGAATTTCTACAAAAGGAATGTTTCATACACTGGTGTGCAATACTTAAGCAAGAATGTAAATTTTAATCAAATAGCTACTAATTTGCAGAAAAGAGGTATATTGCGGTCAGTACAATGAACACGCAATTTAGAAGAAAGGTGATGCGTAAGCAGATGTCAGGAACAAAATGTCATAGTTGTCGTGAGTGTACGCAAAACACGTGTGGTCGGTGCACGAAGCTCTATACTACAAAAAAGGAAGAACAGAGGTACAAATAAAGACATTCGCTGTAAATACAAAGAAGTTCTTTCTTGAAATATGGCTAGAATAACCCGGACGACTTCAGACTTGGAAGAATGATTGGAAAGCTGGAGGAGGGTCATAATCTGACCAGTGTAGCTGAAGAGTCCGAAATCGGCAAAAATTTTGTTTTGCACGCTTGGAAAACCTTTCAAATCATAGGTATCACTATTAGAATGGTTAATGGTGACCTTCCCAGGAAAAAATTTCAATAGATGACTGATTTATCGTCCTAAAAAGTAAAAATGCCCGATACCAATCAGCAACCGCTAATGGTCAGCAACAGTGTAAAGCAAAAGGGCGACAAATGTCATGATTTACTGTAGTCAGACGCCTTCACAAAGGTGGCCTACTCGCCCAGCGTCCTGAATTCTGCATCCCTTTGAAAGTCGGCCATCGGTGGCATCGCTTAGAATGGTGTAGGGCAGCGTTTCTCAAACTGTGGGGAGCACCCCCTGGGGGCGCGGCAACCCTACGAGAGGGGCGCGAGCATAACGAAAACAAAAGATTTAAAAAATAATTAATTTACTGGAATGAATTAAAATGAATTTTTTCAGACACAATATAAAAATGCACTTTTACTCTCTGATATAATTTACAATCTTCTCTCTCTCTCTCTCTCATCTGGCGTCATCAAAAATAAAAACTTCAATACTTAATTAGCTATCTTTGATCCTATGACCACATGAAAAAACTTTCATTTGATTTGCTGTTATCCTATGATGAGATAGTTTTATTACGTTTTCTTTTTAAACCTAAAATACTACTCTTTCATAGAAAAACCAACACCCAGACCCAGAATCAAAAAAATTTAAGAAGAATAAAAATTCATCACTGGAATTTTTTTTGAAATACTAGCTGCAGGCAGCAGAATATGTTTGCTCAACATCTGTTTAATCTTCTAAGTTATTGGTACACTTAGTTATGACGCATCTCATGTGTTTGTTTCTCATTTAGGGAAGCTGTAAATAATGTATTTCTGTGGTGGTGGGGTTCCATGTAAAAGAGTTTTATGATATTTGGAAAACCACAGAGAGAGAGAGAGAGAGAGAGAGAGAGAGAGAGAGAGAGAGAGAGAGAGAGAGAGAGAGAGAGAGAGAGAGAGAGAGAGAGAGCACACTTTGAAAGATTACATGGCCAAGATTTATCTTTGAGTACTCTCAAACATATAAAGCATAATGAAAAACGTTTTACACAATTTTTTTAACAGTAACATCCACAAATTATATTGAATACACTTTTAACCCGGAAGTGATTGCGCGGGGCACACAGATCACGAAATCGTTAATTCTGGCAAAACTGTTTATTTGTTACCAAAGAAAAATTGAAAAGTCCTTGAAAGTAGGTAAGTTTACTTTCTCTTAGTTAAAGTATTCACAAAAATCACTATTTGTATCGTGTACAATAAAAATAATTATATAAAAAGAAGGATTGGGGTAACTCAACCACCCCGCAAGACCATTAACGTTAGGATCGAGTGTGGGCCTGCTCCCGGGATAAAACATTTTGAAGTCTTCTCGCTTTAAATATTAAAGATGATACGCTTATCCTTCATCGGAATTTTTTACTATTTTTTTCATTATTTAACATTAATTCTAAATGCTGATTCCGTGAGGCTTAAAATTACAGTTCGCTGGAAACTAATTATAATATGAGCATTCATTTTAAAATATCATTTTACATTTTCGTAAACATTGTCACGCATTAGGGTTTACTCTCCTGACAGTTCAGCCATTATATCAAGAATAGTTTAGTTTTTTAAAAAATGAACTCCTGCGAAGAGCGAGGACTTCAGACAGTATACTTTTAATATATTAATGCTATAAAAGGTATTTTATAACAAATTTATTAATACTAAAGGGAGAGCAAGTTTAATAAGTATTAGCGACTTCCATGGCTTTGTCTTGCAGAGGAAAGTTTTTCAAAGGAAGGTTTACGATTCCAAATTGACAATCTGAGTACTTTTTCTATATTTGGCTGAGATCTATATTTTGTCTTCAAAGCAGCCCCCGAATTTTACAATTGTTCCAATTTAAAAATTCGAGAAAGAAAAATAAAATATATATTACTTAAAGTATAACATATATAAAGTTTAATATACTTATCTTATTAATTTGTCGGTTTATAATTAAGATCATACTGTAGCTTTAGCGTCAAAGTGCATTATTATTACATTCAATACATTATTATTGTAAAAGGAGGGGGCGATAAAAATTATGATTGAGAAGTGGGTCGCCAGTATTGAAAGTTTGAGAAGCACTGATGTAGGTAGTCAAAAATTGGACATTTCACCAATTTGAGTCATGTCCTCTTTATGGATCAGTCATTTCAGTGTCGCAAATGATTCTCAACGTCAGAAAGTGCACTTCACTGGATATGGTCACAAATCTTTCATACCACCTACCTACCTATACCTATATATATACAGTCAGGTCTCTTTTTATGCGGATTGTTTTTATGCGGTTTTGAAGTTGTGCGGTTTGTATTCCAAACATTTCTAGATTTTTGTTATTATTATTATTTTTTATACTGAGACGTGTAGATCGTAGTATTCCGAGAATTTCCGTATCTTTTTGGTGTTTACGTCTGCGGCTTGGCTGCGACAGTCTTAGATTCGCATTCGTTATTTCAGTAGTATTTCAGTAGTATACCGATACGATATCATTATTTCGAAATTATATTTTCTCTTAGCGGTGCCTCGTTCATTTTTATAAAAGTTTCACTTTAATAAGTGGCGAATTTAAGTTGCAATATAATAAGCAGCAAATTTCGATTTCTGGATTTAAAGTGAGTGTCGTTAAGTTTTATTTTTCATTAGAAAATCGTAAGTGTAATTTTTTAAAATTTCTTTTCTAATATTTTATTTGGCCCAATGGAGAAAAAAAACATCAAAGACAGTCAATTTCGTTGGAAACGAAAATTGCAATTTTAGATCACTTAGGAAAAGGAGAAGGACCATGGCTATTGGAAAATTTTTTAATTTAGGCGAATCTATTGTCAGAGAAATTAAAAAGAATGAAGCTGCAATAAGGAAATCGGTCATTTCTGGTACAAAATTAAGCACCAAATTTGCATCGTACACAAGGGATGTATTATTAGAAAGAACGGAAAGAGCCATCGCAATTTGGATCGAGGAACAAGTTCAAAGAAGGATTCCTGTAAGTGGTTATTTAATCCAAGAAAAAGCTCTTCAGTTTTATAAGTCAATGAAACAGTCAGAACCATCAACTTCCACTTCCCAAGCTGGAAAAGAAATTTCAGCTAGTGAAGGATGCCTAACCGGGTTCTTAAAAAGAAATGCACTTCATAATATTAAGATAACAGGGGAGAGTGCGACAGCAGATGAAGGAACAGCAAAAATATTTCCAGAGGAGCTAGCGAAAAATATTGAAGGTGGGGACTATTCTGCCGATCAAGTATTTAATGCTGATGAAACAGGACTTCATTGGAAAAAATTGCCTAACCGTACTTACATTGCAAAGGATGAAAAAACTGCAAGTGGACATAAAGCAAGTAAAGATCGAGTCACCTTATTACTTTGTAGCAATGCATCAGATCGGATGTTGAAAAACCTCTCTTAATAAATAAATCTCTTAGACCACGCGCCCTTAAAGGTAAAGATTTAAAACAACTGCTTGTGCATTGGATGGCTAACCCGAAAGCCTGGATAACAACAGCTATTTTTACAGAATGGTTCAATAATTGTTTCGTACCAGAAGTGGAAGCCTATATGAAGGAAAAATCTCTCGATTTTAAAGTTTTATTAGTTGTTGACAATGCAGCAAGTCATCCACAATTAGAACATCCAAATGTTCAACTAGTATTTCTTCCGCCCAATACAACAAGCCTTATTCAGCCATTAGATCAAGGCATAATTGCAACTTTTAAAAAATATTATAGTAAGACAACGTACAAATTCATCTTGAATAAACTAGAAAATGAGTACTTAACAGTAAAAGATGTGTGGAAACAATTTTCTATTTTTGATTGTTTAATTCATGTTGCATCTGCTTCCGCTCAAATAAGAACTAGAACTTTAAATGCCTGTTGGAAAAAGATTTGGCCAGCATGTGTGACAGACAATACATCCACTCAAACATTGACACTATGAGATGAAATAATTCATTTGGCACATGAAAGTGGAGGAGATGGTTTTAATACCTTCAGCCACGATGATATAGATGAATTGCTTGTGGATGATGCATTAAGTGACAATGATATTATTGATTTAACTTTAGATCTAACTGTAGACGGCGTCGTAGGTCTAGAAGGTGATAATGATGAGGAAGAAAAATCAACTCCCCTCACTGGAAAATTAATTCAAGAAGATCTTCAACTTTGCAGTAAATTAGAAAATCATTTTCTTATTAATGACCCCAATTCTGAACGAGCCTCTAAATTACAACGTGAGCTGCAGAACTGCATGTCTGGATATCGTGAACTATAAAAAAAATAAAAGAATCCTCATCGCAAAAAGTTTATTTGCTGATTACATTGTCAGAAAAGGAAGAGCTACACAGAATGAAGTTTGAGAAAATCCGTGGCCTTTACCGCAAATATCTGTTGCAGAGACAGTCTCTTTTGTTGATGAAGGTTATTTGGAACCACTTCGCAAACGGTGCAAACCATTATCAGATAGCGATAATGATTAAAATTGTAAAACTATGTGTATTATTTTCCATAAAATAAAATGAATTAAGGTTTGAATACAAGTTTTTTTTTTAGCTTTTGTATGAATTTCTTTCAGACATTCGAAGTAATTTATCATGCAGCCTATTTCTTCTCATTTCTGCAATTTTTTTTATGCGGTTTTAATTTAATTTTATCTAGTTGTTTTGGTTTTATGCGATTTTAGAAAACTGAGGAACGTATCCCTACTTTTCCATTCAAGTAATGTATTTTTTAATGCGATTTTTTTATATGCGTTTTTCGGTAAAACGTATCTACCGCATAAAACGAGACCTGACTGCATATATATATATATATAATTTGTATTATATATCAAAAACAAGAAATAATAGATAATGAACTTAACAAGAAATAGCGTAATAAAAATATAAATATAAAAGCTGAACATGAAGAACAAAATTATAGAAAAATAAAAAAAAGAAACTACAAAAAAGAACCTAGTGAGTCAGAAAGCAATTTCGGACTTAGGACCGAATAAGTGGGGTTAAACTAGTTTGAAGGCGCCAACCTTCCCCCTTTGCAACTCGGTAGGAAAAACCAAATAAAATAAAATAAATAAAAATTCAGAGTATGTAAAAACTCAGAGAGTATGATAAAACCACTCACTACTATTATGTAACAAACTCTCCCAAACTCTTAATGCAGAAAAATCGCAAAATAATTACGTAAGAAAAGTAGAAAAATCCTAAAACAATTACATAAGAAAAGTATTTTTCAAAAAATAATTTAACAAAATTTCTTTACTCACAGAGCTCTTACGAAGAGAATCAAGCGTCTTGACATCAATGAAAATCAATTATTCACCAAGTTAAAAAATTCGAATATACATAAACACATCTTTTGAGCTAACTTTTAAACCAGCCAGCAAAGACAGATATAAAAAAAGACGACAATCAAATATGGTAGAATTTGAATTGGTTGATTGTCAAAAATGTAAATTTGCTAGGCTCTAATTTATTTGGTTTCAACAATGTGTATGTTCAAGATGTGTGTGGAAAAAATGTAAACTGTTATATGAGTGTTATGATATAATCTTATGATATAACCACTAACATGCTGACTTTGAAATCCTATTGTTGTGTGGTGGTTTTGGAATTAGAAGTAGCAAGACGGTTATAATGTATTTGTGATGGATATCAGTTCTTAAGAAATTTAAAGGGTATTCATGATCTAAACAACATTGAAATTTTTTTTTAATATTATTGTATTTATCTATTTTGTGGGTAGTTAAGTTATCATTTCTAAATAAAAAATTCAAAATGATATTTCTGTAAATTGATATATGCAAGTTACTATTTCATACAGGAATTTTAATTATATGGAACTTAAACGAATCTCTTTTGTCAAAAATGTTACTGACTACATTATTGTTAAAAAGATGCAAGTCTAAATCCAAGAATTCCACCATATTAGAGTTGAAGTTAGTTTTAAGGAGCTTGAGATAATCAGGGTAGAACGTAATATTTCGTTTGTATTCACTATTATTACCAAAAATTATTAAATCATCTATATAACGATAAATCAAGTAAGAATCATTTACAACATGATCAATTTAAAAAAAAAATGTAAATATAGGTTCGCTAAACAATTACTAGCTGGACCACCCTGAGGTAATCTTTTGATCTGTTTATAAAGATTCTGATCAAATGCAATGAAATTTTCTTTTAATACGAGGTTAACAAGAATATCAAATTTTTTTCTTTTTCATTGAAGTATATAATTCACACATATTTATCATAAATTAATTGTAGAACCTTAATCATATCGTCAATATCTATAGAATTAAAAAGGTCCTCGAAATCAAAGCCATGCATGGAAAAAAGTAACATATCCTTAGTAACTCTAGCAATCTCTAAGCTATTTTTAATTATTGCCATGTTTTGTAAGTTATCAATTAGATTTTGAAGAAGAGATTGTAAGATCTTCCCAGACTTCGTGATATATGTATTGTATCCATTAGTGATACTACGGAATTTTATAGGGCTTTTATGAAATTTTGATGTTAAAAAAATACTTGGATATTTAATATTATTTAGATGAATATTCAGTCTTTTGTTCAAAGCTAAAAGACGATTATCATCTTCTCTATTATTGTGAATTGATTTTTGAAATGAATTATTATTTAAAATGTGGTTACTTAATATTTTACTGTAAAAGTATTTACAAATTATGGCATAATTAGCAGAGACCTTATCAACATATGTAATCACGAAGTCATTTTGGATATTTTCTATTGAGGATTTAAGATCTTTATACATAATTTCATTTTCAACAGTGAAATCTAATTCCCGAATTTCTGTTGCTACATAAGATCTAAATTGATTGAAAGCTTCAATCGGCATTCCGTATTTAATTGCAATTTTAAGGTAGAATTTATCTAAATCTTTCATGATTTGTTTCATAACGTTATATATATATATATATATATATATATATACACACACACACACACACACACACACACACATATATATATATATATATATATATATATATATATATATATATATATATATATTTGCCGACCGCCAAGCCACTCCAATTATTCTACTCCTCATGCTCTCGAACGCACTGAGATTTTTGGGAGCCTGCCAATCGTTAGACGTTCGACGTGGTGGGAGCCGACGCAATTAGAACGTGGTACGACGCCTTGGTAGAAAGAGGTAGGCATGGACGACCACGACACTATGGAGAAGGACGAATAGACAATGACACCTCGTGTTTAAATAGGACGTTGACCGACATTACGATGATGAACTGTGTAGTAATCCGTATTGTATATAGCATGTAAATAAGTACAAGTAATTAAATCTATATTTAATCATTAACGAAGTGCCATTCCTGACCAGCGCCGCACACACATATATAATATATCGGCGTCCAATCAAAACACAAAGTTTTTTGCACTTCTCTTTTGGAAATTCTGTAATAAGCAACACATAAAAATATCCATAGTTAGATACTACACACTTTTTATTCAACAGCTAAAACACTAGTAGTGAATTATTATGCGCCAACTTATTGAAAACAATAAAATACTAATAGATGTTTGATAATCTTTTTGTTCCTGAATTGAAAGATGTATTTTTCGACATTATGCGCTGAAGAGAATTTTGCGTCATCCTGCTGTATTAAGTATGTTTATACAGTTTCCAAACAATGTAAAGCAGTGTTTCTCAAACTGTGCGGCGCACCACTAGGAGGGCATGGTACTCCTACAAGGGGGGCGCGAGCATATTGAAAAGTCGAAAACAAAAGATTTTTAAAAAAAATTAATTTATTGAAAGAAAACAAACAAAAAATACATTCTGACATAATAAAAAATAAAGTACACGTTTACACTAACATAATACACTCATAAATATACCAGTACCACGCAATATATTTCATAATTAATTTAACAATACTAAGTTAAGAACTAGAACAACAATTACCATTGACCTCATGGGCTTGTCGTACATAAAATTATACGCAAAAATTAACCCTCATCTTGATAATTACTTAAATACCGACTAAAAATTACACGATTCACTCTCAAATGCCAACCTTTAGCATGTATGCAAGCGTATGTGGCGTATTAGGGAGGGAGGGTAGAAAAATAATAATGTATAAGTAAATCTTCTGAAATAAGTAATTCAGTCACAAACACTGTCAAGGTCCTTTCATAACATTCCAAAGCCTTCGGAATAATTTTATGGATAACAGTGCACAGAAAAGATCGTACTTTGGAAAGACGTATATATACGTCCGGGACATTTAATGCATTAGCTGAGTGAAACGTTTATATACGCCGATGATACTTTAGAGGTGAAAGTCGTATTGTATTATTGAAACAATACATTGTGTTATTGTGTGGAGGGGGACGCGAAGAAAATTATGATTGAATATCGTGTCGCAAATATTGAAAGTTTGAGAAACACTGATGTGAACCATTAGAAAATGTGACAGTTTTGATAAGAGTTTCATTATTAATTTTCGCATCAGAATCGTTATTTATAGAATGCGTTAAATCAACATTTTCCTCAACTTCATTTGCATAGAAAGACAGTCCGTCATCAAATGTAACACAATCATTAAATTCTTAAAATGTCCCCTGCGTTGTGGAGTGGGATGAGATAAGACATAATTTTCCTGCCCTATTCAAAACGCATACGATAGGTTACCCTCATGACTCATCTATATCTCTTCAGTCTATTAATAAGTTATATCATTTCCTATAAAAATTTGTTGTTTACAAGAAAAGTTTTTTTCTGTTTCGCATAAAAGAAATATGTCATCTGAAAAAGAAACTATAATTTTTTTTATATAAACTAATGAAACGTTTTTCAGTTGTAGGAATAATTCGTCAATTCAGAGATTATTATTGGTTAAATAGGATTTTTTTGCCTTCATTTTAATCGAGAAAAGCGAAAAATTCGTTAAATCGCAAAACTCTTTAAACACGAGTTAGGGGAATCGGGTGCATCTGTTTATATATTTTATTATCCAACATTAAGAAATAGAAATAATTAATTACTTAAGACGAATAGTCAATTTTCTATCTAAAAATCTAATAATTAAAATTTTAGTGGCGTAACAACTCGTGGGGGTCAGGGCCTACTGTGCCCATCTCAGAAAATGGAACCATTGGGCATTGAGGGGCATGAGCTGATGTTCCGATCAGGTGGTCAGTCTCAAGCAAGATTCCTAGTGTTTAACACCTCAAAAACACACAAGCTTGGTACTCATTTATCGAAGTAGGGATGAAAGGTTGAGTCGAGCTTGCCCAGCCCGGGAATAGAACCCGGACCTGTGGTGTGGAAGCGTGATACTCTACCACTAGTCCACTGGTTCTTAAAAAACGTAATAAAAATTCTTTTTCATTTAAGATTTTGTGATTATACTTTCTCTCAATCAAAAACATTAGTGTCAATCCATTTATACATATATCTCTTACCGTTGTTTTTATACTCAAAATAATATATGTCTCAAAGTAATTTTAAGAACTTACACACATTAAATAATAAAACAATTTTTTTCCTTTTCTCAATCCCTTCTGGCCCCCTTTTTATAGCATCTTCTCTTCTTCCAAATCCATATTCTTCGTCGTAAAGTAATCTTAACGTCGACTTTAAAACAAAACATTCTTTTCGATCGAATGAATCCGCAACTACATTTAATTCTTTCTCCGCCGTCAGCCGTGCTTATTAACAAAAATGAGCACCCCTCGGGCTTTGAACTTTTCGTGCGTGGAAACGAAAACTTGAGAAGTTATTCAAAATCGAACGCTACGCTCTTGAAGAATAAATTAAGTTAAAGGTCGAAGGAAAGTACGTGGTTTATTATCACGAAACGATACAAAATAAAACTTAGAACACACTTTCGAATTAAGTTGCCACAGAAGTAAAATGTCATTTGCATAAGTTAAACTTTACAAAACAGGTGCAGTTGATTACAACTTGCTTTATTCGATATTCATTGTAGAATGTAGTTTTATTTAAAGATATTTCTAAGGTTAATGGTACTGAATAAGACCCAGAAGAAACTTTTCCCATCGAAATATTTCTACATTTTTCAATTCTTTATTTGTCACTGTATGGAATTATGAGCAGTTTTTGAACTATATATCTGAATTTTATTTCGGCAGGGCAAGCAATTTGCTTGGGCGTGGACCGTACAATTTTAAAAAAAATTGGTATAAGCAAAATAGTTTTCTACATGGTTATTTATGGTGTAAGCGAATCAGCTTTCTGCATAATTATTTATGGTGTAAGTAAAATAATTTTCTACATAGTTATTTATGGTGTAAGCAAACTAGTGTTTTACATATTTATGGTGTAAGAAAACTAGTGTTCTACATAGTTATTTATGGTGTTAGAAAATTAGTTTTCTACATAGTTATTTATGGTGTAAACAAAATAGTTTTCAAAATAATTTACACTTTCTTAAAAAAGAATTTTTTTTATTTAGTTTGAATTAATGTCAGAAAAATACCGTTAAATATGTTTACAGTCGGACGTATCAATTTAATACTTGCAGTATTTTTGTTAAAATAATGAAACAATTAAAGTGACGAAAAATTTACGAAGAGTACCATCAAAATGGGTGAACCCGTTCAAAATGTATCCTTTTTAATAAGAATATTATGAATTTTTATATAATGCATTATTATTTTTTTTTCATTTTCAACCAAATACAAACGTTAATATCAACTATAAGAAAATTGACGATGTTCGCGAAAAAAATCTCCTTTATTCTTCATTGTTGAAACAAAAACAAAACAAAATTTCCCAATTATTTAAGCATAACGATATGATATTTAATTTTAAACATCCTTTAATTTATCAAGCAAGAAAATTCTCATCAGGCAAAAAAAAAATGTGTCGACATATACTTTAAAAATGTTCCCTGACAAAACATTTCTGCTCTTTAAAATTCAATTCTGTATATCTTCACATTTAATTTCACGCTCTCCCTATTAAGTTTTTCAATTAATTTTTTTATTTAATATCACATACGACTTTACTCATTCAATCAAAATAATTTTGGCCACAAAGAGAAACTGAATTGAAAATTAAAGAAAATATATTCACAAATACAAATTTTAATATCTTCATGCAGAGCCTCATTATTTCTCATTCTAGATGCCTTTTATTCGTTTGATTTAGATTAATATAAAATTTGCTAAGAAATTTTTCTTCCCGCCATTTGGATCACTTTACATAGATGAGATTACTTGAAATGTGTGTGTGTGTGAAATAAATTGAATTATAAATAAATTTAACCCCTAAAGCAGCGTTTCTCAAACTGTGGGGCACGCCCCCTTGGGGGGGGGCGTGACAACTCTACAAGGGGGCGTAAGCATATTGAAAAGTCTAGAACAAAAGATTATTTAAAAAATTATTCTTTTACTGAAAGTAAACAAACAAAATACATTCTGACATAATAAAAAATTCACATTTACACTGATATATTACACATAAAAATATATCAGTGCTACACAAAGTATTTTATAACTAATTTAACAATACTAAGTTAAAAACAAGTTTAATAATTACCAGTGATCCCCCGTGGGCTTGTCATATATATAATTTAAAACAAAAATTAACACTTATCTTGATAATTTTTGTACAGTTTATAACTAAACCTAGTTTCGCGGTTCGCTTTTAAATGCCAACCGTTTTCTATGTAGGCACGCGTACCTGATGTATTGGGGGAGGAATAAAGAAGCAAGAATAATCTAGAATAAATAAATCCTGCGCAAACATTGTCAATATCCTTTTATTGCATTCCAAAATCTTTTGAATAATTTTACGGATAACAGTGCACACAAAAGATTGTACTTCGGAAAGACGTATATATGTGTCTGGAGAAATAAACGCTTTGGCTTAGCTAGACGTTTATATATACGGGATGGTTTAAGAGGTTAAAGTCGTATCGTAGTTTTAGTGTCAAAATATAGTATTATTGAATTCTGTACATTCTTATTGTATGGGGGACGCACTGAAAATTATGATTGAATATTGAGTCGTGAATATTGCAACTTTGAGAAGCACTGCCCTAAAGTACACATCTTATTCATGCAATACATATGCATGTGTGTGTATGAGTGTGTGCATGTGCGTTTTTTTGTGTATATATATTTGTGTGCTTGTATCTATGTGTATGTTGTAAAGGGATCTATCCCCGAACCTTCTACTAATCCTCTAAGGGTAAAAATATCCTTTTTAACTGTATGTTCTTTTGAAAACTTTCTCTCAAAGAAGACTTGATATATTCAAATGAGTTGATATATTTAAGCGTTTACTTTTAGTTAGCGATGTTAGTCTACGAATAGTCTCTGGATGGTCGATTATTGTTAATTGGAGGATAAAAATTATAAAATTTTGTGCTTAAGATTTACAACTGAAGGTCGCACAATTAAGTAAGATATTTACGGTGAATTCAAGTGTAGAAGTCAAGAGTGCTCCAAGAGTAACTGATGTAGCCTCAAGCCATGCGGTTGCTCATCTAATTTTTTACTAGGTTGTGACGGGCTCACGCGTCTTTTCTTTAACATGTCCTTTGGGTTCTTTGGGGCCAGAATTAATGGCAACTATTTTCCAACCAAATCCAAGAAGCGAATCGTGAAAGAAAGATGCAAATTAGGAAGCTTTTAAACATCAGAAGTTTGAGTAAGCGGTGTGGCAATTTAGGGAATGTAAATATAATCCATGGTTCAAGCGTGAAGAAGTTTTGGAAAATGTTACGTGGCGAGCAGAAATCATACGTGATAGAGATCCATTGAGTCAAGGTGCATACTCAAGTAATTACAGGGCTTCATCTAGGATTGTTGTGATCTTTACTCAAACTACATTAAGGTAGGATTGACTATTTGATATTAGGATTTTTGTAATAGTATTGGAATTGAGTTTAGGCGAGTCAGATATTGATAGTGGTCCGTATGGTTATATTATATACTCGATATTATATAAATTGTGTGTTTTGCCACCGTAGATTCTCTCACATATATATATTATTATAATCAAATTTGTTAAAGGATTTAGTTAATCTTAATAAAGCCATATTAAGATAATGTATGCTTCTAGTTCTTCCGTTAATCCTACACCTCTAGCTCACGCTGATACTCAAAGATATGTTCACCCGAGGGGGAATATCACAAGGTGCATTTCCTACTTTTAGTTGTGTTGATTAGGTGAAAGTGATAAAAATAAATTTGAATTTAAAACAGGCTATGGCTGATCTTTGCTCTAACCCCCAAACACTAGTCGATTATTACAGTGTGTGTGTGTTTATGTGCATGTGTGGTACGTGTTTGCAGCAAATGTACTCAAATGTACATTAACAGACGGATTATCTTTAAGTGTAAATCGTAGTTCATTCTATAACTCTCTGGTAATTATTGTAGTTTTCTTGAATTTTAACTTTTTATCTATCTCGCTGAATCTCTCTATTTGTTTTATGAACGACCCCATACGTTCTCATGGCTCCATTTCTCAGAATCTTAGAGTACACAGAAGTATTGCATTGATATTTGGATTTTAAAATGGAGATATTATGCAAATTAAAAATATTTTGTGACGGATCTGTATGGCACTTTATCACTAACACTCTTGGGCATCTTTGGGGATAGTAAATTCGCGTATATTTTCAACCAGCTCTAAAAGAAGAAACCGGGATATGCAAATTAGTCAAAGTATTTAAGGAGAGTGTTGTAAGTTAGCAGAAGAGGTCATATGCCAAGAGAAAGGTTGACGGAGTTCTAAGAAGATTCAAGTTGATTGTGTGATTAGCGTCTTGCTGATTATTAGGCAGCGATCTACAATTGGAAAATTTGCTCCGCCTGGAAAGTAAGAAAGTAAAAGGCAGGTGATATTTAAATTTAGATTATCGGATCATAAGAGTAAGTATATAATAAAGTCAGTGGGAAGTTAATGAATGCTACTAATTCAAATTGCGTGTATCCCTCAGGTCCTTTATTCCGGTGGTCCCGTTCGATATTGAGTTTAATATTTGATAAGTACCATATTTCGTCATTTAATTTAATAATAATGTTCAATCACATTGACGTAGACATATTGATTAATCTTTGTAATTCGATGGTTGATAATTGATTCAAGTGAATAAATATAATTTGTTATTGTAAAAATGTCGTCTGGTCGTTATTTGCCTCAATTCAATCTTGGTGTCCAGAGAGGAATCCAGAGGGATTCCCACAATTCGTTTTGGTAGCAACCGTTTTACAATTTTAGAATCTTAACTAATGGATCATCTATTGAAATAACTTACCTAGGATAGTAAGTAATATTTTGCTTTTCATAGAGTGACATCATTTTCTTAAAATCTCGATTCAAATCAATTTCGTTAATTTTAATTAAGCCAGTAAAGTTTGTTTCGTGATTTTATGACTATGTAAGATCACGTTAGTGGAAAAATCTTTGTAAAATTGGGGAATGGGGGAAGGGCGAGTACTTACGGGTGTGATGAAAAGAGTCAATACTCAACATTTAAAATAATGTTACTCATTATTTAACCAAGTGATATTGAAGTTTTTATTTATTTTCCTAGATTTAGTGACACCCTCCCTCTTGCACTCCTTTCACGGTTGACGTTGAATTTCTGAACAGCCCCTGTATATAGAAAGTTGAATTGTTGAATATAATTGTTGAAATAATATTTAATTATGTAATACAAAAATAAAAAATGAAGAAAGCGTAATGATACAAATATAGGTAAATACAAATAGGGCGTTTTTAATTGTGGGAGTTTATTTTTCATCTATTTTTTATGGCAACCATTCTAAGCTGTATAAAGTCAAAATAATGGCTTGGCTTCGGTCTCCTTCACATTTTCATTTAGTTTATAATGCGATTAAGTTCTTTCAGAATTTGCACCGCGTTATTAATTCAATTGTAGCATGCAAATTCATTGAAATTCGGCATACATTGAGAGCGTATTTTGATAATTACACTTTCTCGAGATTCCTAGCATACGAGAAATGTAATCCGTTTTAAAATGAGTTCAAAATTTAGCCTTTTAATCGTTAATAAGAAAACGTCAGATTAGATAGGAAATTCCAAATTTCGCAACTGTCATCATGAACAAGTCAGATTAGAGAGAAAATAATTCTATATCTTAATGTAGGGAGAAGACCAGTGGCTGAATGGTAGCGTATCGCGCTTACCGCCCCATGTCTGGGGTTTTAATCCCGGGATGGACAAGCTCGGCTGAACCTTTCATCCTTTCTGTGGGTCGATAAATGAATACTAAGCTTGCTTAGGAATTTAATACTTAGGGTTTCGCGTCAGGCTGACCACTTGACCGAAACATTTCATGCATTTCAGCACCTAAGGTCACTTAAACTGAGATAGGCACAGTAGGCTTTGGCCTTCATGGGCTGTTGCACCACTGAGTTCAGTTCAATATAAGTGATCGAAGGATAACATTTAATGAAGCTGACAAGTTGGAAATAAGTAAATTATATAATTCATTACTTGGAATAATTTGAATTGCGTAAAATCAGAGCCTAAGAGCTGCGTCATTGTTGTAATTGAAATAAAAATGTGGTAAAAACATAAATTTGTTAGAGAAATTCATTAATGTGCGAAGTAGAAGACGGTGCAGTTGTGACGCTAATATATACTAGTGACACCCCCACGCCCACTCACGCACACATACACACGCACACATACGCACACGCACGCACACATGCACACACGCACACGCATCCACACACTAAGTGTGTGCTTGAAACAAGAGGGGAGTTGGCAGTAACTGTTCTTTAGCTGACGTCGTTTCACACACTTCTTCTATCCGTGTGGCCAGTTTCACCTTAACCAATCACGACAGCTGGGGTATTGCGTTATTGAGTGAATGCGCGCAACTGCATTCTGCAGGAAAAATGCCGAATCAACATTTTGTGAAACTTAAGAAATCAGCCACGAAAACATTTAAAATATTAACCGAGGCTTATGGAGATGAATTTTAATCTCGTGCACATGTGTTTGCTTGGTATAAGAGGTTTTGAAGGGAAAGGGTCAGTTCGGGAGATGATGAACCTGCTGGGCGCCTAGGGTCAGCGATTACAGACCAAAACGTAACCGAAATTCGTGATAGGTGTGGGCTCCTACTCACATCAGTGGTTATACTGTTAATCAAAACTATTACATTGAAGTACTAAAAAGAATTCGTGAAAATAGTAGGAATAAAAAGCCACAATTGGGGAATGATAGATGGGTATTGCACCAAGAAAATTCATCCGCTTACAGGGTCCAATCTGTCCAGCAGTTTCAGACCAGCAAAAAGATTACTATCTTGGGGAGTCCTCCTTATTCACCTGACTTGGTTACATGAGACCTTTTTTTATTTCTTACTGAAAAATCTTGTTGAAAGGGTACCCATTTCATCTCAGTTGAATAGGTTCAGGTAAAAATGGAAAATATTCCAAAGGCTTATCAAAAACCTCGTTTCAAAACTGTTACCAGAAATGGCAGCGCCAAATGCAGAAGTGTGTGAATGATGAAGGGAACTGCTTTGAAGGTGATAATGTCATGGAGAACTTATTCTGTACGTACAATGATTTATTGGTCCAGTCTTATTTTTTTTTTTGTGACACATCTCGTATCATTTGTTTAGATCCTTCAAAGAGAGCGTTAGAAAAGTAATAATTTTCGCACATCAAATGAAGATGCAGGGAAATTTTGTACGCAATCGGCTTCGCGCATGCCAGACATTTTTGATCATACTAAAGTAAAATAACAACAATAAAAATTCAATCTCCAATGCGCTTCGAAATTTAAATCAAAGGAGGTGTTCGTAGAGAGGAAAAGTAAGATTAGTGTAATTGCGGTAAGTATTATTTCCAAACATATTTTTCAATGTCTTTTTCATATCTAATTCACTCTTGCATAAATAACGTCCAAAACATATTTATTAAATACTACCTGTTATACCCGTTCTTCGCATGGGTGAATTGAAAAATTAAACAATACAGATTGAAGGATAAAGAAGTTTTTAATGAGCTAATTTTACGTGAATTGCAAATTAAACAAAAAAAGAAGCTTTTTGCATATCTTAGCTGAACAAAAAAAATCTTGTTTGTTAAATTTTAAGTCTGTAGATCTAATAGCTGATAAAAATGATTTTTTTGTTCTAAAACTCCCCGTAACTCTCTTGTGGATCGATTTTTGAAAACACCTTTCTAAGCTGATCTCGGGATAGAAAAGTAGCACATTGTTAAAAATTTTGTGTAATGAACGCTTAAAATAGTATAAATAATTTATATCTGGATGTGTAATACGTTAATAATATTTTTTTGTATTTATTTGATGTTAAAATTGTAATCAGTCTCGCACTCTCTCTCCGCCTGTTCAAGTTTTCGCAGTTCCTGACGTCCGGCGTTGACAAAACAAAATGCAAAGTTTTGCTTCACACATAAAAGATATATGCTGTCGCGGGCTTTTTTGCAGATGGCTGAATTTTTTCCTACTTTCTTAACAATCATCATTATATTTTGGACACTTCACACAATATCTTTATAAATTATAGCCTATGTGTTATTCTGATTTATCAACTATATTATTGTGCAGTTTCATTAAAATCCATTCAGTTGTTGTTCTTGAGTGAAATAGCAACAAACATCCAAATATGCTTTCACGTTTATAATATCGATAAGGATTTCAAAAATGATATGCCAGCATTACTTTAAATTTTGGTCTTTTATTTCATCCTGCACCATAAATATTTGTTAAACTATGTGTATGACTCATCTGTTTAAAAATCCTCTAAGATATGCTAAATATCATTTAATTTTTTGAGAAATATTTGCTGAACTGCAAAAGGAATAAGTTTTACTTAAATGAGATTAAAATAAACACTCATTAAATACTCAAGAAAAAGGAATATGAACCTATTAGAATATTAATTAATTCAAAATTTATGTTACTACATTAAAATAAAAAACTTTATTTCCTGGAATAGAGATTATGAACGAGAGGTTATTACATATTAGCGATTATTATACAAATTAATTAACTAAGAACGTTTGAATAAATCGTAAAATTTCTATTAAATAATAAAATAATTAGTATACTTCAAATTGTGTATCCCTTTTTTCCTATTTCTGTGTAGTTTAATTGTTGTATCTTATATTTCATATTTTTTTATACTCCCAATTTTACAATAAATATTTCATCTTGTTAAGTATGAATAGTTAAATAATTTTTAAAGGGAAGCAGTTTTTTTCTCTGAGAGAGATTAATGTATATAAACAATAGAAAATTGAAGATGAGTTAATTGAGATAATTTGAGGAGTATTCGATAATGTGAGTATGTATTGAATATACGTATTTCTAAATCTATTTTATTAATATTTGTTTCTTATTTTTTTTCTTTATCTGTTCGTAATCATTTGGATATTAATGAACTTTGTAATTGAAATACCTCATCGACAAATATTTTCTAAACCCTATTAATTAATTAAAAAGTCAATATTCTCCCGATATGTGATAATTTTTCAAAAATTAAATTAAATTATTAATTCAGTGTATTTAAAATTGTTAAAAGAATAAATAATTTTGCATCTTTATTAGATATTCTGTTATATTCATTTTCAACAATCAATTCAATTATTCAATTCTATTATGTTATACTTATTCAACTGTTTCTATTGAATAAATTTATTAAAAATAAAACTATTTCTGCTTATTTAATTAAATTATGGTGTGTGAGATCCTTTCTTGCACAATAATTTTTGTACTAAATTGTAACAAAATAGCTAATAATAATATTTTTAATGTATAACATATCACACAAAATATACAGCACCATTTATTAATTGCTCATAATGAAATTATATCACTATGTGACCTCGGTATTTGAATGGTCATGGCCACGAGTGGCATTGTTTCTGTCGAGTCAGGGGTTCAAGCCCTAGTGCCACTGAAGATTCGTGGCCACAGTAGCCATGGTAACGAGCTGATGATCAGCGTTGTCGAATCCAGGGACGTCTTAAGACTTTTTGAGGCCCTGGGCTCTTACGAAAAAGTAAGCCCTGACCCATAAAATAAGACAGTACATAACATACGTTGTCAAATACAGTCGAACCTGTTTTTGTGCAGTCTTTTTTAATGCGATTTTATTTTTGTGCAATTTTTTATGTGCGATATTTTTTATTCAGCGTATGAATTTCAATGGCTTTGGCGCCACTGTAATTTTTCTATCTATTTACTAGTGACGTAAATGGAGAATGTTAGGACCCCCTCCCCCTGAAAGTCAGGTTTTCGCCTTTAATACCTTATAAATTGGATAAATATGTATTTAGCGTTAGTCAAGGTTTGGGCTCCTAAAGTCCTGCCCCCGTGGCAGGACTCAATGTCTTTGACTCCACTGTAATGTTTTCTATCTATTTACTAGTGGCGTAATGGAGAATGTTAGGACCACCCTCCCCCCTGAAAGTCAGGTTTTGCTTTTATTATTTTATAAATTAGGTAAATACGTATTTAGCCTAGGTAAGGTCTTGGGTACCTAGAGTCCGCCCCCTCTTGATGCGGGGGTGTACGTTACGCCAATGAAATATAGACATTTCAAGACGCTCTGTTCATTTGTTATGAACAGTCTCCAGACAAGGCGCATTCAGTTGCTTTCTCTCAACGTTCCAGCAGCCTGCGCTTGATGGAAGACGAAACATTCAATGACAGTGACATTATCAATAATTTGATAGATTATGAACGCGGACAAGAAGCCAGATTCTTTGAGAGCGGATAAAAATATGCAGGGATCCAGCTTTCCAACAAATTGGAAAAGCATTTTCTTAAAATAGGTACCTGTTAAGAAAGGAGTATACAATTTCAAAACGGGCTTCAATCATGTATAGCTGGTTATCGTGACCGTCCGTCCTTCGTTACAAAAACTTACCTCTTATTTTATGTTGCCAAAAAAAAAAATCAATTGAAATTGCATCCCTCAAGTGACGAAAGCGCGATTTTGAACTTATTCATTACAGGACTTTAGATTACGATGAGTAGCGATAAATTATGTATGTGTATTTTAAAGACATCCGTATATCCAATGAGAAACGACATGTTTTTAAAATGTGTCCATGTGTAATATTTAATTATTTATTTTGTTATATATGTTATATATATATATATATATATATATATATATATATATTATATATATATATATATATATATATATATACTCTTACATATACATATATTTCGTAAATAATTGGCATATTTTATAAATGCGACTTTTTTATGCGGTCCCTATCCATCGCATAAAAAAAGTTTTTTTTTGTAGTATTTCCACGAATTAGTTTGTTATATGTAAGAATTTATGAAATTTTTGAATATTTTTTTCGTGCGATTTTTTTTATGCGGTCCCTATCTACCGCACAAAAACAGGTTCAACTGTACTCGTACAAAGCCGTAACAAAAAATTGTGTATGTCTTAAATCACACAAATTGGCTCAACCAACAGCCGCTGTTTGACTGAATATGTTGTTGTTGTTATTTCTAATGCGATCTGTCTGACGTAGTCAGATCGAGACCCATGAAATTCATCGTGACATAGGGCTAGAGGTACGCCTGTCGTTGGCCTTGAGTATTATACAGGTGACAGTACGATTTAGCTCGGCGAAATTTCCCGTAGGGACGATAGATGGGAACACCACCTATCTCCACCTCCACAATTTCTGCATGGAAACCGAATAGGAGGGAAATATTCTCCAGTCCCCATCACTCGCAGCTAAACCCACAAGACTACGGACCCACTGATTTAACGAGCACTTACTCTGTGTGTACTCAAGAGTATTTGGTGGCATCGGGCATCGAACACAGGCCTTCCGGTTTGGAGTCCGATGCTCTAACCACTAGGCTACCCACGGCCCTAGACTGAATATGTAATGATGGTGTATGAGGGTAGGCGTAAGCCTATACATGGACGGTGGTTATCAAATTTGGTCAGTTGTCATATCGTTCGTAAATCCCAGTTTTTCGGCTAATACAACCGGAGATAATATTTGTCCGTTGAAATTATTCGAATCATGATCTTATTAATGTAGAGTCGAGAGCAAGACGAGACTCTCATTGTGGCCTTGGTCCGGGTTCAGTGGACCCAAGCCTTAAGCTGTTTCTGGTAGGGTTGCTGACTCGTAACCTAGTGTCTCGTGCTGCATTTCTTTCTCTGACTGCTTGCATTGATGTTCTGAAGCAAGAAAAATACATAGTACTCTTTCCCACTCTGTCGTGGTTTTGCGTTCCCGAATGATTTTGCGGGTCTATCTGGAGTTGATTTAGATGGTATAAATCTTATTCTCTCGGACAACCAAGCATCATTTGACTTTGAGAAGAATTTTTCATTTCTATGACGCCTCCTCTTCAATATTTTCCCTCTAAATACTAGCAGAAATTTTTAACAAATTTTTAATTGCAGATGGCCTTTATTACAGCTGTGTGTCCGTTGTTGTCCTATCTAAACCCAAAACAGTATTAGTTTTGTGTTGGTATTTCATTCTTCCTTTCATACGTTGAATAAGTAACACCGAATAATACCATCGACGAGCGCTGAAAAAAAATCATAACCTTATAGATTACAGGAGATAGCAGCTAAATTTGGTATTAAATTAAGTGTCCTTATCTACTCTATGTAAGTTAAGTATTACAATGATTATATATAATCCATATTAATCTCAAAAGTTCAAGTCCCTTAAACACAAAAAACCAGCATACGTTTGTAGGACTGTTGTGCAAAATGTTATGTTTTTACGATTTGTAATCGAACTTGAACCTAATTTGAAAGTCACATCAAGAAATTGCTTACTCGTGTGTTATATCTTTTTCAAAGAAACCCAGCTATAAAATCTGCAAAATCCTTTTCAGGCGAAACGATAGAACTTCCGACAAACCCGATCTAAACCGATAATTGCTGGAGATTTCTTTTCGTGTACTGACGAACACAGTTTATCACATGGCCATGGAACTCAAGAGGACCATAAATTTGGGGTTTTTTCTTCCGCGGAGTACCTGTGCATCATATCGTGAAAACTGCCCACTGTTTGCTGTGTAGAGGGGCTGATGCATGTTAAATATGTCGAAGTTTAGTTCTTACGTTGACGTGGTGAGGAAGTTTGGAGGGGGAGGAGTGTAAGCTAGGTGCCATTTTAGTCACTTGACAATGGTTCAAAATTTCGAGGTTCACTGAAAGTCCTCGTGTTACTTCACACATTGCGAAGTGAATTAATTCAAATAAGATCGCCACTGTAGCTATATCGAGTAGAGAGGCTCATGCACGATAAATCTGTCTAGGCTCAAAGTACTGACTTTTGTAAGGTGTGGAAGTCTGGAGAAGGGAGGGAACCAGTTTGAATGTCGTGTTCATTACTTGATTGAGGTTCAAAAGTTCTGGGTAAGGCACGAAAAGCCATCGAGAGCAGCATTAATAAAAAAAAAATCACAGGGGCGTTTTAGGAAATGAGCGGGCCGATTGGCTTGCAAAGGCTGCAACCAAGCGCAAAATTAACATTAATGTTAATTATCCTAAATCATTTTACAAGAAGATTATGAAAGAAAGAACGATGAAGTCTTAGAACCAAGAATATCTCATTTTAAATAAAGGGAGCTTAACAAAGAAATTTTTTTCAACTATATTAATGAGAAAATGGCCTGCTATCATTTTTACTCGAATTACAAAAAAAATAGCCAAATTTTTAACTGTCCATGGAAACTTAAAGAGCTACTTGAACAAATTTAATTCATTCCATCATCTTCTTGTGATTGTGATATTGGTGGCGAGGAAAGTGTAGAACATGTGCTCCTTCTGTTTTCCAAGAACGAAACATTCGAAGTCTGGCTTTTAAGAGACTTAATATAAATTGGCCTCCAAATCTTCACCAACTGATTTCCACCAAAAGTGCTTTTGAAAGGTTCTGTAAATTTTTTGTAAACATTTGTAATTTTTCATGATTTTAATTTTTTCACTTTTCATTGTAATATATGTTTATACTTACTTTTGTAAGCTCCGTATAATATACTTCGAGGTGTAAGGAAGTTTTATAACTGTTTTTAATAAAAAAAGTAAAAATAAATAAAAATTAAAAAATCGAATCAATTAACCAAATTCCTTCTTTTCGCTTGCAATAACTAGAATTTGAAACCTTTTTCTAAAAAATTGTATGAAAATGACCCTAAAATCTTTTAACCGCTATTTTTAAGGTATCCGAACACGTTGAAAATGACCAAATTTGGTCAAGACAGATACTTTTGTTTTTACTTTATTGAATAAAAACTATGTTTTGGCTTTCCGAAACATACTTTGTTTTCTTTCTACAATACCTAGAGGCGTTACAATCAATTTTATAAATTTAGAAAAACCGGAAGTGTGTCATTGATCTACCAGAAGTGGGCATTTAAATTGCTCAAAATCTATCATGGCGAGTTGGATAACTCAAAATTTTACGAATGTGTTTCTATAGCACTTTTTGAACCTGATATTTGTGATATTTTCTAGAGAATGCACAAAAATATTTCTTATTGTACGAATACTTTTTAAGTTATGGCTGATTATTTAAATAATGGTCTCATAAAGAATATAACATTTCTTATAATGTTTACTCAATCAGATCTAAAATTTTCAAATATTTTAATAAAACATTATAGTACATTTTCTGGATAAGTGCATCTAATTGATTTTAGTAATACTTTTACTGTAATATATGTTTATTACTTTTTTCTATAACTGCTTTGAAGTTTTTCAAAAATATTGCTAAAATTTCACTTATAATTGTGACTTTTGTAAAATTCAGGTAAAATATGTTTTAAATATTGTTAGTTAAAAAGTAGTATATTTTTATTGGTATTGAGTCCCAAAAAGCATTTATATAATGTTTAAATATTATTTTGTTAAGGTATCCGACTACGTTCGGAACCTTGATATTCAAAAGCGCATAAATGGATAATTTTCATGATATTTAGAGTGTCACTTAGATTAGAATATATACATAAAATTGTTTTAAGGACATTTTGACAAAAAAATTTATTTAAATACAATATTTTGGCAAAATATTAATTTAGAACAGTGCTTCTCAAACTTTCAATAGTGGCGCCCCCCTTATACATTAATAATGTACTGAATGCAATAATAATGCATTTTTTTACGCTAAAGCAATAATCTTAATTATATACCATACAAATTCATGAAATAAGTATTAAATTTTGTATCTGTTGCTTTTAAGCAAAAAAAAATTAAGTAATAGGATAATTATTGTTATTTTTCCTTTCTCTAATTTTTAAATTGAACATATTGCAAAAATGCAGTGGCTGCTTAGAAGACAAAATATAGATATCAGCTTTTTTTAGACAAAGAACTCAGTGGGTCTAATCATATATATATAAGCATTCCTTTGAAAAATTTTTTAAGACAAGCCCATGGAAGTCGCTAATACTTATTAAACTTGTTCTTAATTTAGCATTAATTAATTAGTTATAAAATAGCAGCACTGATACATTAAAAGTATACCGGTTGAAGTACAGGCTATTTGCACGAGTTCATTTATAAGAAAATAAAACAATATTGATATAATCGCTGAGGAATGCGCGACAATGTTTACAAAAATGTAAAATGATTCTTTTAAATCATTGCTCAAATTATAATTAGTTTTGCGAACTGTAATTTTTTAGAATTAGCATTTAGAGTTGATGTTGAATAATGAACAATAATATAAAATTCAGATGAGAAATAATTGTATTATTTTCAATATTTAAAGTCTTAACATGTTTTAAACCTGGAGCAGGCACGCACTTGATTTGGTCGAATGGGGTTATTGAGCCACCCCAATCATTTTTTTAATAATTATTTTTATAGTACACAATAAAAATCGTAATTCCAGTGAATAATTTATAATTAAGAGAAAATATACTCACCTACTTTCAAGAACACAGAAAATATTTCGGAAAAAAGTTATCCCACCGGGAACTCAGTGTACCTAAAGATTGTAAAAAATCGTTTGTCACTCCCAAAAAAGAGGGAGATATGTGACAAATATATTTTAGTTCACACGTTAAGACTGTCAAACAGGAGGATAGTGTCAGAGCCATTGGTAACAATTAAACAGTTTTGCCAGAATTTCCGATTTCGTGCACTCGGCGTGACAGCTCCGGAATAAAAGTGTATTTATTACAATATGGATGCTCAAAAAAATTATGTAAAACGTTTTTCATTATGCTTTTTATATGTTTGGGAATAACTCATAGAAATAAATCTTGGCCAAGTAATCCTTCAAAGATCTCTCTGTGCTTTTCCAAAAATCATAAAAATATTTTACAAGGAAAAAATCGCAGCAGAAATAGTTTATTTGCAACTTCCCAAAATGAAAAAACAAATACATAAGAGCCAGGGCTAACTAACCGTACAAGTAAGTTCGAAGATCAAACCGCAGCAAATACATTCTGCTGCCTACAGCTGATGACAATAATATTACAGTGATGAATTTTTTATCTTCCTAAAATTTTTTTTCGATTATGGGTCTGAGTTTTGTTTTTTCTCATTTTGGTTTGAAAAGAAACCGTAATAGAAGTAGAAGCTTTAATTTTTTTATGACGTAATATCGCAGATATATAAATTATATCAGTGTAAATGTGCATTTTTTTATTATGTCAGAAAGTATTTTGTTTTACTTCATTCCAGTAAATAAATTTTTTTAATCTTTTATTTTCGATATGCTCGCGCCCCCCTTGTACGTTTATCGCACCCCCCAAAGGGGCGCGCCCCACAGTTTGAGAAACACTGACTTAGAATAATCTTTTTTCCAAATGTTCTCCTTTTGTGACAAATGGTTCTATTATAATAATATTTTACCTGTATATAGCTCAGACCTCTCTACAGAGGTTCAACTAGAATTTTTGAAATACATAACTTAGAAATGGGTTTATTCATATTTTACGACAATAGAGGGAAGCAATTTTAAGAAAAAAAAAGCGAGTAATTATTTCAATTGGTGGTAACTCTGCAAATAATGTGAATTTTTCAACAATTCTTGTTGAGCCTATGTAGAGAGGTCTGAGTTATATACAGGCAAAATATTATTATAATAGAACCGTTTTACACGAAAGGAGAACATTTGGAAAAAATATTATTGGAAAAAAGTTAATTTTTTTTTGCCAAAATATTATATTTAAATCAATTTTTTTTGTCAAAATACCATTAAAACAATTTTATGCATGTATTCTAATCTGAGTAACATGAAATATCATGAAACTATCTATTTTTGCGCTTTTTTAAAATCACTGTTCTGAACGTGTTCGGATACCTTAAAAGTACTCCGAACGTGTTTGGATACTTAAACATTTGGAGCATTTGAAATCTTTATTTGTGTGCTTTATTGATTCATAGCTGTTTTTTCAGGGTTGAGAATGAGCAATTTGGGGATAAATGGAGTAGCCATTCTTGGCTTATAAAAGTTTACCTTTGCCCTTTGTAGAAACTTATTTGCGCACTCATAAAAGGTTATCATTTCGCAACCTACCATTATCTCAGGCCATTTTCACTCGAAGTGGATATTGCTAAGCTAACAGACGAGTCTCTGTTTCAGCTTCTAAGGAGAACTTCTCCCGCTACACATTCCCGTAAACTAGAAATTGGTTAGGCATGCACATGGGGATGACTAAATCAGTTGATGCAATTAATGTAGCCACTGATCTCGAATGCCCGACCGCAAATAAACAGCCCGAGATTCCAAAGGGGAGGGTCGGCTCATTGTAATCGTCTGCAAGATTCACCAGTTGGAGCAGCTGGAGATTTATAATTGGGATTGAAATAGACTTCGTGACTTGGAATTTGTGTCTAATTTGAGCTTTCTAAGCCCCTTGAAATCGCTTTTGATAAGTATGAAGGTTATGATTAGTTGCAAAGGTAGACATTCTCGAGTTATATGGTAATGTATTTTCTAATTACAAGTTGGTAGCTGTTTCTTGGTCGTATGGAGATTGAATCAAAGAAATGGAAATAGTTAAAATGTGAAAGTTTTTTTTTTTAAAATTTAACAAATTAGTCATACACTTTCTACAACGTAGTTAATTCAACATGTTAAAAAATATTACCTTTATTGGAGACTTTGTAGAAGTAAACTATTTTTGTATAATTTTGAATTTGATTTATAAATTTAACGTACAGTTCATTTCTTTAGTTATCTGAATTTCTTTTACCGATAGTTTTGGGAAATTGAACAGAAACAAGTACAATATAACTCATGTTTTAATTAAGTAATTAAAGTATTTTTTTTTACTTTTTGAACTTTTTTTGTAATGCGTTGTAATAATTCGTATGAGTAAGTATATGATCAAAAGTAAAGTATTTCTGAATCCTTTTTTCCCGTATTAAAATAAAATGAAATAAATGTACAATTTGTAAAGTTATGTTTCGTAATTTATAATATTTTTCTGCATTATATTTAAATTATTGATAATCTAGTTATTTGTCTCATTATTATACATTTTTAACCGTTACCTAAACTCTGGGCTGGTTTTCATTGATGTTATATAACTATGTATTGTTTTTACGTTAATGATACATAAGTCCTAGCAATAAGATTTCAAAGGTACCGTAAAATACGGCGTATAAAACGCACCTATACTTCCAAGCTGCTTTTTTAAATTTTGATGTATATTGTAACGAAGAACGAACCCTTTTTTACGAAGAAACTTGAAATGTACATATGTAGTGCTTTTACCTTTTTAAGTCATTTATGACAGGTATTATATATCCCAGGCTTTTGAAAAAATAGTATACTTCTAGGATTATAGCTTTTGAAGTTCATAAAATAAGCCTTATCTTTAACATTAGTAGTATTTCGATGTATGTAGAAGCTATCGTTTTATACACGGCGTATAACGCGCACATGTAAATTTTGATGTTACTTTTGGTGTTAAAATTGCGCGTTATGCGCCGGATTTTATGGTATTTAAAACATTCACATCGCCTCTTGATATAAAAAGTTCATGACTTGAATTATTAAAACGCTAGACGGTAAAACTAACGCTAAAACTAGAAAAACATTCTCAAAATTAAAAGTCTATTGGTGTAATAGTTCAGAAAGAGGATTTTTTAAAAATGTATTATGCCTCCGCACTAAATCCCTTGGGAGTTGAATTTTCTAAAAGTAGTTTTTTGGGGATCTCCACTTAACAAAATAAAAGAAACAGGCTTGTTAAATTTCAAGCCTGTAGATCTAATGGAATAAAATGAATTTTTCATCTATAACGCTTCCTTAACCCCCTTGAGGGTTGATTTTGCAGAACTTGGAGGATCTCTATTCAGCAAAAGAATGTTTTCCAAATTTAAATGTATTGAATAGTATCAGAGATTTCGTGATGAGTTAGTGAATGTGATTGCTTTCCCCCTATACACGTATATAGATGGACTAACAGTTACCTGCATACTTCGCTGGGTGTTTCTTAATGTTGTATGAATATATACATATTATATGCATATATAAATTATCGCTATCTAAGTACTATCATTGACAGGTCTTTTTATAATAATTTCTAAAATTGAAGCTGAGTGATCTTTTATGCTCCCTTAATCACCTGCTCTAAAGTGAATTTTCACAAAACCCATTTTTAGTGGATCTCTACTTCACAAAATAAACATGATTGCCAAATTTCAAGTCTAATCAGAATATCTTTTATCAATAAGCTCCAGTAACCACCTTTGAGAGTCGATTTCCGTAAGACCTGCTCTTAATGGATTTCAATTCAACAAAAGAAACATACATACCAAATTTCATTTCGGTAGGTCTAATAGTTAGAAATTGCAAATTTTTTATCAATACGTCACAGTAATTCCCCTCTATCCCTTTTAGAATCAACTTTTAGAAAATCTATTCTTAGCGGTTCTATATCCAACAAAAGAAACATGTCTACTAAATTTCAAGCCTGTAAGTCTAACAGTTCAAAATTTTTTGTGTGCTATAACGCTTTTTAACCACTTGCAAACCCCTTTGGTTTGATTTTCGAAAACCCCCTCTTGTAGCAGATCTCTACTCCCTGAAAGGAACATGCTTATCAAAATTCCAGTATGTTGGTCTTACAGTTCAAAAGCAGGAATATTTACCTGTAATACTCCTAAGACCTCGCAACGTCTCTTGGGGGTTGATTTTCGATAAGTCCTTTCTTAGAGGATCTCTACTTCATGAAAGGGGCATGTTTCCAAATTTCAAGTCTGTAAATTTAATAGTTTCAGAGATATCATGTTGAGTGAATTAGTGACTCACTTTTCTCCTTAAATTTATAAACAATTTTTGCCTTTTTTAAAACTTAGACGCGAATTTGAATAATTTGATATAAAAACAATACCTTTTTTAACTTTTAGTACTAAAAATGTAAAGAAACTTTTAGTTATGTAGTAATAAAAGAAGTTTAATTTTTAATCTATTCATCCATTTATTTGATCAGGCATTTAAATGAAATGCTGCAGCTTAAGTGCACTAATAGAGATTTTAAACTGACTGCATAGCTAAAATGCCTTAACTACCTTGAGTAAAATATGAAGACAATTTGAAAATTTAACGTATTAAATTTTAAAGGAAAATAAAAATAATTTTTCGAGACCGATGCGACAAAAATGTCCAAGTATATAGTTTCGAAAAATTACGAATTTTAAAACATTTCTTTCATATTAATTATTGAAAATTATGAAAATAAGCTATTGTTATATATATTCAGATATATGCAAATATTTTAAATGAGTTAAGAGTGGAAAAAGATTCATTTTCGGCGTTATTTGCTTAAAGCAATTTCATCCAAACTTAAAATAAAGGAAAAGCAAAAATGCTTCAAGCAAATTTCGAATGGAATAAATTACTGCTTTTAAAAAATATCTTGATGGGCCAAATTCTGCTTTGTAAATTGATGTAATTAGATTTCCATTATCAAATAATTTTGAATTCTCTCATAATAAAATTCCTGCTGAAAGTAGAGATGAATCTTCGAAAAATTGTTTGCTTGGTTAAAATGTTTACTGTGGGAATTTAATGGGGGACTAAACACTTTTTGAAAAAACTTGCAAAGCACTAATTTTTCAAAATACATTTCATTCTTTCTTTCACGTCGTTTCATCTCATATATTATTAAAAGCATTTCATTTAAATGTTCTTAAGAATTATAAAAGAGTCAGAACAATAAATGCAAATACTGCTATCGGGAAAATTGCTGCTCAAAGTATTTCATCAGAAAAAATAAATTTTAAGTGAATATATAGAGCTTTTTTTATTCATGTGGTGAAGGCATTTGATATAATTTTTTAAAATTTTTTTAAAATATTTTTTTTATTATTTTTAAAACTGATTCTGTAATGTATTTATAAGTGAAAGCTTCTTTTTCTTTATAAAATTAGACCATATTTAAGCAAATCTATTTTAAAAAACTTCTTACATTTTTTTTGACTTGAAGTTCTCTATTTAATTCCAAGGGTAATAATTTAATTAATAAAAAAGGGTAATAATTTAAATGGAAACTTTAAAAGCTACTTGAACAAATTTAATTTGGTTTCATCATCATCCTGTAATTATAATATTGTTGGCAAGGAAAATATAGAACATGTGCTCCTTCTGTGTTCCGAGTTTGTCAGAGACAGAAAGATCCTAAGACTGGCTCTCAAGGGACAATATGAATTGACTTATTTCCAGTAGAGAACTTGTTTTGAAAAATTATTTGTTTATTTTATTTTTTTTTCAATTTTAAATATTGAAGATTTTCTGTTATGCATTTCTTTTGTTGTTGTTCAAAACTGTTTATGGCAATTTCATCAAAATCAGGGCTTACTTTTTCTGTTTTAGATAACCTTTTAATTTAACTTAATATTATAAAACTAGCTGTATGGTCCAGAATTGAACAGGCGTTCTCTACTTTTATAAGTAAAACCTTGAGGAAAATATACTTTTTCGAAATTTCTTTGATTATTGCAGTGTACATTTTTCATGCTCAAAAAATGGTAACACTCATATGGGCATTTGTAAAATGAACGTAAACCATGACAGATGAAATTGATAAAAAGGCCTATTTTATTATTTTTTTAACATTTTAAACAAACTCTTTTTTTAAAAAAAAATAAAGATGATTGCATGCACAACGAAGTAATTTTTCTTTTGACAATCTACTCTTCATGCTGATTGTATGTATACACATGCATTGCATACATTTTTACATATAAATGTTACATGTTTTACATGTCTATGCCATTTTATGCCATTGAAAAAAAGGAGAGATTATTGCTATTCTTCCTTCATCGGCATATTCAATATTTTTTCATTGTAGAAAAATATAGCTTAAGGTATCCGACTACGTTCGGAACCGTGATTTTGCAAACCGCATAAATGGAACATTTTCATGATATTTAGTGTTCCTTAGATTAGAATATATGCATAAAATTGTTTTAAGGACATTTTGACAAAAAATGTATTTAAATATAATATTGTGGCAAAATATTAACTTAGAATTTTCTTTTTTCCAAATGTTCTCCTTTTGTGAAAAATGCTTCTATTATAATAATATTTTGCCTGTATATAGCTCAGACTTCTCTACAGAGGCTCAACTAGAATTTTTGAAATATATAACTTAAAAGTGGGTTTATTCATATATTACGACAACAGAGGGGAGTAATTTTAAGAAAAAAACGCCAATAATTATTTCAATTGGTGGTAAATCTGAAAATAATGTGAATTTTTCGACAATCATTGTTGAGCTTTTGTACGGAGGTCTGAGCTATATACAGGTAAAATATTATTTTAATAGAAGCATTTTTCTCAAAAGGAGAACATTTTGAAAAAAGATTATTCTAAGTTATTTTTTTGCCAAAATATTGTATTTAAATATAAATTGTTTTTGTCAAAATCTCCTTAAAACAGTTTTATGCATGTATTCTAATCTGAGTGACACTAAATATCATGAAAATTATCCATTTATGCGCTTTTTTAAAATCACGGCTCCAAACGTAGTCGTATACCTTAAAAGTATAACAAAAAGAAATGACACTAAATTGAAAAGTAAATGCTATTGACACATTGGTAGTATTGTGAAGATAATGCTTCCTATTTATGAGAAACCAACGTACCATGTTTTTTGTATGTCACTATTTAATGTCTGCACAGAAAAAAGATTCCCTTTGAAAAGATTTTCTCATACTTTCCTCTGGATTTGCTTAAAATTCTGTGTTGAAGTGATTTTACGTCTCATGCTATAATGGTTTGACATATCTGTTCCTCACATAGTTTCTTGGAGATTGTATGCATATTTTGTGTTATACTGTCCATAAATTATATATATATATATATATATATATATATATATATATATATATATTTAAGTTTTCTTTATATAAATTTATCATTGTATGTACTCATTAGTTTGCTCTTTGCAATAAAATTATAGAAATATTGCAAAAAAGTAATGTTTCTCAATAATTAATTTTTGAGCAACACGGTTTATGATTTGTTTCATTCAGTACTGTTGTTGGTTCTGGACTATTTCAACGAGGAGCTGTTTTATCCATTATATATATATACATATATATATATATATATATATATATATATATATATATATATATAGGTAGATTTTGATTTTATTTCACATACTAATTAACGAATTTTTTCCTAATATTTCTCATTTATGATAGCATTTTAGTGAATCATTTTATCATCATTCATTTTTTCTTTCGATTTATATATTGCAGGCTATTTCACCCATAGTTCCCATAGCGGAATCTTACTACTGCTATCCTTTTCCTGTTATAATTTTTATTTATATTTCATTCACATCTGTTTACTCTAATGCATGCTAATGTTCTCTCTTACACTGAAACATTTGTTTTTGTTAAATTATTATTTACTTTCAGGCATGCTATTTTTCTCTTACGTTGAAATATTTGTCTTTGTTAAATTATTATTTACTTTGAGGCCGAATTGCAATTGTTTTAAAATTATTTAGAATGTGAACATTTATTTGAAAAAAAAATTATTTTTTGGCTACACAACTTCATACATGGGTTTACGCTCCCTAAAAATATAATTGCTATAATAGTTGAATTTTTTATGTTTTTAAAACTTAACCCGTTTGAAGAACGGGCATTTTAGCTATTTTGGATAAAAATACATTTTTTAAGACATTTTGAAGTTAAGTGTATGTAACGGTTGATTAATGAAAATCTGAAAAAGTCATCAATTGAAATTTGAAGATAAATATTACATTTGAAGAGGGAGGGGAAAAATAGTTCTATGCACTAAAAAAAGCCACTGTAACGCCGGGCTATAGAGATAAAAGAAATGTGTCTGGCAATGGAAATATGTGAAAGAAATTTCGAAAAAGGGATTTCTAATGACATTAATATAGAAATCACACACGATCATCAGGAAGGGCTGACAGCGAAAGCGGAAGTGGAATTTCCATGACAATATGTCATGCATTCAAAAATGTTCGTGCAAAGCCGGGGGTAAGAAAAGAAACCTGTCAAACAATGAATAAAAGTGAAAAATTTCGAAAAAGGTTAATTTAAAGTTATACACTCAGTAAAATCCTGTGCAAAGACGGGCTAAAGAATATTGGAAGTGCTGATTTTGTGAAAGGAAGGGAAAATATATAAAAATAGAGAATGAGCCTGTGCAGCACCGGACCATGCATAAAAAGTAAAATTAACATTTACACTAATATAATATACTTTTAAATGTATCAGTACTAGACAATGTATTTTATATAATTAATTTAAAATTCTAAGTTAAGAACAAATTTAATAATTAAGAGGGATCACACACATAAAATTATATACAAAAAATTAGCGTTAATTTGCACGATTTATAAAAATACCTTCAATGCCGATTAAAAGTTACTTGATTTGCTTCCCAACGCCTCCGTTTTCCAGTTAAGCGAGTGTATGTGATACATTGGGAGGGGGAGGAATAAATCAAGAAATTCTCTGATATAAGTAAATCCTTCTCGAATACTGTCAAGGTCCTTTGATTGCATTCCAAAGACTTCGGAATAATTACATGGATAGCAGTGCACAGAAAAGAACGTACTGCGGAAAGACGTATATATACGTCTGGGACATTTAACGACACGTATATATACGCCGGTGGCACTTAAGAGATTACAGTCGTATTGCAGCTTTAGCGTCAAAGTATAGTATTATTGAATTAAACATATTGTTATTTGTATGGGGTGCGATGAAAATTATGATTGAATATTGGGTCACAATGATTGAAAGTTTGAGAAGCACTGGTTTACGCTACATGCAATTTTGAAACGTGACTGTACCACAACATTCAAAGTTAAAAAAAAACTAGAAAGAAAACAAGCGCGGGCTAGTCGGTCCTAGGTACTATCAACACATCTGTTTGACTTACTGCCCTATGGTATTGCGGACTACGTCCACACATGCTTCAATGCAACACCTGATTGAACATGATTGGTTCTAAGGTCTATAACTACATCACTAATGATTTTTCTAGAAATATCACTTGTACTTTTATATGTATATCTACATGTATTAAATTTCCCTTGAATAAAATACTTTTAACCACAATTGTAGATTATATACACACCAAAATTAAAACTTGATAACATATTTAATGCTATTTTGAAAATTTTAAGAATATTTTTTTGTATTCATATTTTGCTACAAGATTTTCAATGGATTCTGTGGACAGTTTCATAATTTGGAGCCTCGATTGGAAAACATTTGAGCTTGTACCCCATTGAATGAATTTCATCACTCCACCTTTTGAAGACATTTAGATACCCAGTTTGATTCAACATCTAGCTGCACCATCTATTCCTCCCGATAGTTTTTCTAGCATATTTAGGACTCATATTTCCCTTTTGACTTTTCCGATAACAAACGTCGCATTCGTTACTTCATCCCCTCAATAAATACAGGATGCTGATATTTAATCGAAACTCTATTTGAAATTTCGTGATTGCCATTGGTGATTATAAAAATCCTTGTAATATTAAAACGCGATTGAATGATATCATAATTTGTATCTAAATAAACTAACATTTATATAATACTGCTTGAATACTGCTACTGCTTATAATACTATTCACTGACTCATTTCATTGGTTCAATTAAGGTATCCAAATCCGTGAGTTTGCAAAAGCGTGTAAATGGATATTTATGATATTTAGTGTCACTTAGATTAAAAAATGTGTATAAAATTATTTTAAGAATAGTACTACAATAAAAAATTATTTAAGTATAATATTTTGACAAAAAATGAACATATAATGACCCATTTTCAAAATATTCTACTTTTGTGAAAAATGCTTCTATTATAATAATATTTTGCCTATATATATAGCTCAGACCTCTTTTCAGAGGCTCAACTAGAATTTTTGAAATATATAGCTTAGAGTGGGTTTATCCATGTTTTACGACAGCAGAGGGGGAGAAATTTTATGAAAACAACACCGATAATTATTCCAGTGGATTGTAATTCTGAAAATAATGTGAATTTTTCAAATATAATAGTTGAGCCTCTGTACAGAGGTCTGAGCCACAAAAGGAGAACATTTTGAAAAAAAAAAGGTTATTCTAAGTTAATATTTTGCCGAAATATTGTATTTAATTAATTTTTTGGCAAAATTTCCTTAAAACAATTTTGTACATGTATTCTAATCTAAGTGACTCTAAATATCATGAAAATTATCCATTTATACGCTTTTTTAAAATTACGGTTCGGAACGTAGTCGGATATCTTTAATTTGATAAGCAGATAACTTCAAATTGGGTTGGATATAACCATGTGTAGAACTTGCGTGGCTTGACGCGTTTTCCGAGTAGTCATGATGCAATTAACGCTGTTTTAAATATTCTTCTAAATTCATATTGTATGAATTTTGTCGGCTTGGTGGCTTAGAGATAGCGTGCCTACTTCATAAGCCCAAGGTTGCGGGTATTATCCCGACTAGAGTCGATAGATTTTCTGGATGCGAAAACCGTAAGTAAAAATTTCATATGATTATGTGGCATGTAAAAGATAACTCGAGTATCAATTTGACTCTGGTACTCTCGGTAGAATTAAATCAAGGCAAATATTCAGCATCCAACAAGAATTTGAGTTAAGATTAATTCGAGCGTAGAAACTTAGTATCGTGTGCCACCATGAAATGGCTCTCACATTTGGGACTTATCGTGTCTGTAAAAGCTAAGTTATCAATATGCAGTTCATTGGGAAAAAATGTTGTATTTAAAATATATTTTAATGAAAATATATTAAATAAAAACACACAAAATTTTAATATATGCATTTATAGTTAAGATTAAAACTTCGTAAGTTTTACATAGTTTATGTAGAAATTCGTCCCATGACGTTTCATTTAAAATATAAGCTTTTTTCAATGTAGGATGAATAAAAGCAAGCATTAGATGAGTAGAATTAATTTGAAAAAGTAATTAATTAAGTTAAAGCAATCTGATGTTAAGTCGCCAGTGCTACAAAAATATCAGCTGCCCCATGGGGTAATATTGAGGCACAACGGAAAAGTGAAATTGAAACAAACTTTTTATACTAATACTTTTTTTTTTATTTTTTTTTACATTATACTATGTATGAGATCATTTACATATCTTTGTGTTTTTTAACATCAAGATTAAGTTATTATGAAAAAAAATATTCAATGTGAATTAAATTCAATTAATTAAGCGTATTAGTAGTTTTTATTAAAAACATTCCATACTGTCTTTTATATATATATATATATAATTCAATATAAGAATTTTTTAATATATAATCATATACATATACATACACATATATATATAAATTTATACACACATATACGTATACATATAAACAAAAATATAAAAATAATCATATAGTTATAAACCTAAGATAATAAAATAGGATTAGGCACACAGTATAAAGACAAATTCCTGGTAGGAACCAGGATTGCAGGTTTAAACAAGTTTTGCGGCGCCAACCTTCACCTGTAATTTGTCATACTATGTACCAAGAGGAAAGGAAAGAGTTCTATACGTAAAATTTAAATATTAAGTCATTAAACAAGAATATATGAACATAAACATAACCTACTAAAAATTTGTAACGATGGCCAAGAGTGCATTATCGTGTTCCCGCCAAATAGGGAGAGCAGAACCGCATAAAGTTACTTGCGATACGATATAAGAAACGATTAATTGCGATACGATATACGATAATAAGAAATATATATATATACTTTTAAAAAATAATAAAAATAAAAATAAAAATCATAAAATTAGCGTAAATTATAAAGAAACTCTGAAAATATATATTAAAGATTTAAAAAAAAAAAAAAAAGCAAACATGTGGCGCCATCTATTTAATAATTGTAGGATAAATTAGATATTGTCTAAATTTAAAAAAAAAATTACAAAACATAATAACAGTAAATAATTACATTAATACAAATTGTATCATAAAAAATCATTATAAATATAGTTACAAAGAAAATTAGCAGGGTATCCATGTTCAATACAGTGATTAAATTTTTTTAAGATTTAAAAAATATTAGCTTTATCGCTAACTAATACTTTATTGCGATAAATATAGTTAAAAATAATATTTCTATATATAGATATTGATAAATTAGAATTCCAGTAAGGCACTTTGACTTGAGTATACTTAATCTGGGATTTTTAAAGCAATTCAGTCGTTGAAAGATTAGAAGCCCACAATGAATATTGACAACTTAATTGATGCTTTTGAAGTCCCTTTTCAAAATATAGAAGTATAAAAGTTTGACAATGTATTTTTAACTTAACAAAAATGTATGGAAAATAAATATATGTTAGGCGGAGGCAACTCGTACAAAATAATCCATCACAATAAGGAAATATATCGTCATCAAAATCTTTCGCGAATCCTGGCATGTAATCCCAAAGTTATATTTTGCGTAAGAAATTCCTTAAATATCATCTAAAGCTGTTTGATTTGCTATTTAAATTACTACACAGCTTGATATATTTTCATTTTCATTTTTTACTTTCCACAAAGGTAGCACCTATTTCGGGAGAAATTTTTCGAAGCACATTTACACGATTCAAATTTATACCAGTATACGAGCAAGATCATTTTCTTTCTAATGAACTTTTAGCTACAATATAGTTTTATGCAATTACTGGTGGAAGAGTACTTACAAAATGGGACTTTGCTTAAGAGTGTGCTGGCACTGGATTTTTGAATCTACTCTGGTACTGATTTAAGGAGGGAAAGAAAAGATTGCTTATAGTAAGTAAATGTTGGTGATTGAAAGCATAACACTCTGAAATCTCTGAGAAATGTTTAAACAAAAAACAAACTATCAATAATAAAGTATTCTTCTAATTTTCTCAATAATCAAAAATAAGAATATGTTTTAAAATTTCTAACGGCAGATTATGAACAGTTATTATAGAGCTCATCAATCTACCTAGAACATCATCGAAAGCAGGCCTCTCTTTTAAGTGCGGCACCATATAGGCGGATGCCAATCGCCGCAGGTAATTTTGACGCCCAGTTTCCTCCCTAGAAGGAGGCACCTTAGCTCTGACGATGTGAACTTGTTCTAGGATTTTAATTTTGCCTAGAGCATTCCCCTAGGGATATTTTACATGCCGTACGATCTTACATCATGGCCACTGTCGATTTTCCTCATCATGAAAATGCATCGACATAGGCTGGGGTTGAACTCGCAACTTTGGGTACAGAAGGCCAGCGACAAACCAACCATGCCACCCAGCCGACAAAATATGAATATTGAAGATGACAGAAATAAAATTATTTCTGATCTTTCAAACATACTTTTCTAAATCGATCTTTAAGAAAAAGTTTCGACAGAAATTTAGTTTATTTGGACCCAATCAAATCTGAAACAGGATTTGCATATGTGTTTTCTAATTTTTTTGTGAACTTCCAGATTGTAATATTTTGTTCACTTTATTTTATAAAGGACTTGGAAGTAATTACTTTGTTCTTTAGAGAAGAAAAGGAAAACGAAAACAGGCAGTTTCCGTTTTTTACGATCATCTGTGGCAGGAACTAAGTAATTCTTCTTTCTGTAGCAGAATAAGATATTTTCCAAGTTTGCGTTTCTCATATTCCACATTTCTGAAACACGACACTAGATAAATGTCTTACTTTTCATTTTGTTACTGCAGAACTGTAAGGGAATCATGAAGAAGAGCTTTATTTTCTTTGTCTAAAATTTAAATAAAAATTGAAAATGATGATGTGAGAAGAAGGATAGGAATACTGGTATATATCTGTTGCAGTTTTGGTTTGAAAAGTAATGTGAATTTTGTAGTTCACATATATTCTTTAAAGATAAATTTTGGGGAAAAATTTAACTATTGTAAAATGCAAACACTTAAAACAGTGTCCAATTATACCTGTTTACGATATTCTTTTACGCTTTAATTATTATATGAGCACCATTTGAGGGCTTTGTTGAGTTCTAATTTATAATCGAAGAACTGAAATCATAGCCTAGTATTTGTATTTTCTATAAAGAAAATATTGATAGCATTTGCGAGTTGGCTTTGACATTTATTAAGGGAGTTACAAACAATATAGAGTATTAAAACATGATTAGAGAATGAAGAATTATTTGCGAATGTAGGAAGAATACGAAAAAAGAAATCTTCTAAAAACAATACACTATTTCTAAGAGATATCGAAATGCAGAAAAGCAATTTCACAGTATACGGATAACTTATTGTTAAAACAATATTAGTAATGGTTTCAGTAAGTGAGGGAGTGAATATTAACGTCGCACTGTTTAGCAACTCGAAGGTTTCGGGAGATGGACCTCGTGATTTTAAACCATGGTCAAGTGACGAGGACGACATATGAGCTGGCACCCCTCTCCTAACTGCCACACCAACGGGAGGGCGTTTGAGCTTTCGACAGAATTAATGTGCCTCCGCCTCCCCTACACGGCGCGTCTTCAGAGATACTGGGCTCGAATTTATGACAAGCCGTTCACGAGTCTGTTACCTTGACCATAGGCTACCACGGCCGCAAGGCATGCCCGAGAAGTACCGATTAATTGGCCCGTTTAACAAATGAAACTGATCTACATCGTTCCCAGGTCGGAAAGAAGTGAGTGCCGGCAACTTCTGATACCGGTTCGAGATATTCTTGGAGTAATATTGGTTCTAGAAGCGTTGGCACAGAACAAGGCTTTCTCATTCGAGGTGCGATAATTTTTTATACGAATTCATCACGCCAAGCAAAATAAGGGTTGTCTTCATCGGGTTCTAATGCTTTGAAAATTACTGAATAATTCTAAATTCTTGTTCTATATTTTCTCCGCTGGGAAGGATCTTTCAATGAATTGCGAGTACCAAAGGGGGGATGCGTATATGAATGAAATGCGGACAAAAGGCTTCGTATGATTACGAAATACTTTTTTAAAAAATTTCTTCTGTTGTACTAAAAGGACGGTTATACAATTAGGAATAGAATCTAGATTGTGTGTGTGTGTGAAGGCTGTATCAAAGTTCTTAAAGTAAAATCTTTATAAAGGAATAGGCAAATTAATTGCAATTATATCAACTCGATGGTGGTCGAGTAATCAAGTTTCAAAATTTCGCAATGAGGTCGTCTCCCTGTTGACTCATGAGTTTGTATCTTAATTATAAGGACTCAATTATACTAAAGACTAACTCTACTGGAAGTGGAATTATAGAGATTTTTCCACGCAGGCTTAGCATGACTCTTACATGGTGTGGTATTAAAAACAGGAGAGTGAGGTATTAATTCAAGTGTCTCGACTAAAGTTGAGAAGTATTGAACTGGTAAACCTCTTAATAATTTTTATAATGTAATGATATTAAATTAAAATTTCTTAAATTATGTAACTAAAGCTCTTTGAGAAGATATATTTTACTCACAGTGAACAGTTACTAAAGTAACCCATTCAACGCTTAGTATTTCAATAAGAAATGATGGTCATTTTGTCATTATCAGAAATTTAATTAAACCTTAAAGGATAGTGATAGAAAGAAAGGATAAGCGCGCGAGTAATGTGTAAATCTTAACGAAATGATTCCATCATAGACTTTAACTATTTTATCAGCAAAACTGTAGAATGAAACAACTGTTCACTAATAAGGAGCAGTAAAAAGTCCTTCATTTCCAGAAAACATTCCACACTTCTCATTAGGAAAAAATGCGATTTTCTTGAATATATCTCCACCATGCTATGCAAGTTTTCATTTAGTGCAATTTTCGTGATTGTAGTGACAACTGACATATAAATCACTTCCTCTATCCCATGCAAGCCTATTTTGACAGCATCATTTCTGGGATCTCAGCATTAAACTATAGCCTGCGGAATGCGAAGGAATGGGTAAGATTATAACCCATCGTTGTTCGAAACTGTCCGACATTTTGGAATATTGGAATTCACATACAGTATATTATCTCATATTCTGAAACAAACAGGGTTGAAGCACAAATAGTTGTAAAGTATCGCGAGTGCGATTTTGTGTTAACACTTCCAGGTCAAAATACAATGAATATGAATAATGATAAAAAAACTGTTTTTACAATATTTTATCAATCATAATTAGGAGTTTTGATGCACAATTGTGAAACACACACACGAATTGCGCGTTATCTTCGCAAAAAATATTGAACAGTTTTTAATTTTGGAAAAGTAAAAAAAAAACAAACAAACAAAAAGTTAATGAATAAAATTTTCAAGAATAATGTATTGGGGGGGGGAATTGAAGATTTTTAATAGTCTAAATTTTTTCTAATAAAGCCTGTTTAAAGAATGTGATTTACAAGTAACGATCGAATACTTTAAAATAAACACCATAAAAAACAATAAGAAAAATGTTATTTACAACTGAATTTCCTCTATTTGAACTGATCATTGTTCTAATTTCTTTTAGAACTAATGTGATTAATGTTAAATGTTAATTTCAATATTTTCAATATTCCAAAACACGTAGTTTTATCACACAATGACAGTTCATAATTGTATCTATTGTAGTGTTATCTGGAAATTATTCTAAATCACTGAAATGCCCTCAGAGCAAATTACCGCTGTAGGCTAGTGGTTCTAGTAACGAGCTCGTGGCCAGTATGTTATGAGTTCGAGCCCTAGTGATAGTGAAGACCAGCAGTTTAGAGAGTCAGTTGTATCTTAAATCTTTCATGTCACATATTCCTCCTACTGGCGTTGTGTGGAATTTTGGATTGAAGGTGACAACTCATCTGCCATATCCTTACGTACTTACTCGGCAGAACTGAGCTCATCGAAAGAGTTTCGAGCGACGAACTGACTCTTCGAGAAGATACTTTATTTATATACTGAAACGAAATACATATGCAAAACGGTCTCTCGAATGATCGACCTTCCCCACAAAATTCTCGAGAAAAAGGGAAGAATGTAAAATACTGTCAAAATATTTTACAAAAGTAGCCCTTCACCAGATGCCAGGATGTGATTGATAATAAAGATAACAATGTAAATACTAAAACACGCACGCACGCACACACAGATACTGTCTCAGTAAGGAAAATCCTTGGAAAAGAAATAAGATACACAGGGGATACCCCTCTTAAGAGGAAATAGAAAAATCAGGGGAGGAGGGAATGCAAGTTAAAAGAGAGTGAACATCCCAAATTTATTTTTCTACTATATTTTAGGAAAGATGGCTACTTGATCGCAATTCAGCATTGCGAAGTCCGTCTCTAATGGCCATTATGTTGTTTTACAGTTCGACGTAAAGAAACACACAAACCTTCAAAATAAAATTACATTTAGTAATAGAGATTTTTATAAACCAGCTACCACAACAAACAAATAAACGAAAAATTTGAAAATAATGGAAAGATAATTAATATAATTTAAATAGAATTTTTTTAATATTATACATTAATTTTAATGGTTTTAGTGTTAGCAGTTATAAACGGAATGATAAAAAAACTACAAATAACTAAGAAATATATTCTTTCCCTGTATTTGCTTGCTGCAAGGGAAAGTCCAACGTCTCTTTTCTTGTTTTTGCGCACAAATGTAAGAAATTAGTTTTGTTATTGAGAATTTTCGTCTGAAAGTTGTTGGCTTTCCATTCCCTTTTAGTGTATATATTGTTCCTTTGAAATGTGAACAAAAAATGGTTTTTAACTTAAAAATCCACGCTCTTGATTAACGAGGAATTGCCATAGCCTGCAGGTACGTCATTTATGCGGGAGATGAAAGAGAACTTCAAGAGGAAAAAAAAAGTTCTTAAATCATCTAGCATTGTAAAATTTCAATATTTTGAAATCAATTTGTAATTTTTTCCCTATTGAGAGATGCAGTGGGAAGAGAATCAAAGTTTTAAGCTGGGTATTTGTAATATAGTTTATGCAGTTTCCTCTAGGGTCTTGAAATCAAACGGATGATTCCCTTTCATCAAGAACACACAGAAAAAAAATGGTTACGTATTTGATAGAACTCTATTCTTTTTTGAAAACTTATTCTAGACATTCGTTTTTTGGAAGAAATCTTATATGTGTATCTTTATCATCTCAGAAATAAAAGAATAAATTTTATGCTGTTTTTAAAAATAAATTTTTAGTAAGCTGATGTGTATCATGTTTAACCGCAATATTTAATGCTATCATTTGTGTGTAAGTTTCAGAATAGGGATGAGGTTTTCTGCACGTAAGAAAACAAACTTCTATAACCCCTTGCGTAGCACGTAACCTTTAGTGGATACATGTTATGTTGAGGGTAAATTCCCATTGTAACTACATGTGGATGCATGACATATTTAGTTGTACATCCAGGGTAACCAGCACATGAGACATTGTAAAGTATATTTTCTTTTGTTGGGATTGTATAAATTACAAAAGTTAAGTTACAAAAATTTGAAAAAAATAGGTAAGTTGGAATTAGAATTATATAAATATATGCAAAATTGCTCTAAATGATCCTTGTAACAAAGCGCTTTTCCACATATGCGATCAATACATGTGCATTGCCGATTTTGTTCCATTTTTTTCTTTTCTTCATCACAATTAGATAAATTTGTATCGAAGTTAACGTCGTATTCATCTGTTCCTGGCAAATATTCAGATTCAGTATCACTTTCGTTGAAATACAGTGACAATGCCATATTGACAAGAATAAGGAAAAATAGACAACATAAATAGTTGTACAAAATTTAGAAAGCGAAATGAAATACGAACAAACGTGGGCCTTAGTCAACGTCAAAAGAAAAAGTGAGAGGTGCGTTGTAACGTCAAGATGAGTATTCCCAGAAATCTGGGATTTGCAAGTGAGCTAGAAAGCGTAGTCTAGAACGCAAGGGGTTAATGGATTCCCACGATGAAAAGAAATTGATATTAGAATGAACTAAAATCCAAGTAGAAAAGGAAGATATAGTTTTTAAATAAAAGAATTTGAGTGAACAGATGGAAGTTAATGTCGCACTTTAAAGCAACCCTGGTGCTATTGACGACGGAACTCGTAATTTTGAACTATAATCAAATGACGAGAATGGCCCCTGAACTGGTGCCTTCCCTTCGTACTTCCACACCACGCAAACGGAAGAAGTTTGAGCCTCGACAGATTTAACATGCATCATCTCCTCTGCATAGTGGGTTTTCAGTGGCAATAGGACATCGAACTAGTGACACGACAACCATGAGTCTGTGACCATGTTCACAGGGCTACCGCGACTGCTTATCAGTGAAATAAAAAAATAATAAAATATTTTTAAAATTTTACTCTGGTTAATTTAAATTTGGATCGCTTTTTATGCAAAAAACTTCCTCAATAATATCTGAAATTATTATTTACAAGGAATACTTCAAAAATGTGTTTAAATCCCAATATGATAAAGTGTGTGATTAGAAAATTTGTACAGATGAAAAATTCTCTCAATCTATATTTTGCTTGCTTATTTTTCTATAATTCTTCCTCATCTTATGCTTCTACGCGATTACTTTGTTCATGCTGTAATTAATAGTAAGAATGTGCGGAAAAAGTAAAAATATCTTATGAAATTAGAAAAAACATTTATTAAATTACACAGAGCTGAAATAAAAAATAATTCACTGCACATAAAACATAAATACTGAAAAAGAAAAATAGTATAAAAAATTGGCGAAAACTGTATCACCGATTTTAGACATTGTCATGCGCATGCGCAATATAGTAGAACGTCGTTTATCCGAATCAATTTTGGCCGGACACTGTTCGGAAAATCGAAAACCGAGTAATACATGTAGTATATGAAACTAGACGCTATGCGAAACTTGAAAATCATCACATGCGGGAAACGTACGTGAAAAAAAAAATCAAAATAAGCGCAAAATGTCGGAATTTTACCTTTATTGGGGATATAATCACTTATTTTTCGTTGTACCATTGTACACCTTTGTTTTTTCACTGCAAGGTCTCTGACTCTGTTGAGCAGTAGTAGTTGAGTAGAGAGGACAGCACTCTGATTGCCGTTCGTACTATCTCCATAGCTGTCTCTAACGCAGAAAACGCGTCAGCATTTGATGGACCCTTGCTACTTTCATTTTTGGTTTTGTTCTCGTCTTCATCCGTTTCATCGTCGACAGGGTTGGATTCTTCTTGCAGGGAAGTCACAATCTCGTCATCATTTAGCATTTGAAAACCACAGTCTTCTGCAATGTATGCCATTCAGGTTTCTACATCTTCATCGCATTCTTGAAATCTTGGGATCGATTGGACAAAGTCGGTAATCTTCTCTCTGTGGTCTTCATTGAAGTCTTTTTCGTTTTCAAAATCTGGCCAAAGCTTATTCCATGCATTTTTCAGGCTCTGTCTTTCGAGCGAGTCTCCGCACTGTTTAAAAACGTATTCATATAAAATACATGTAGTTGACAAAAAAAAAAAAAAAAAACTGGCTCGGATATTTGACGCTCTGGATAATAAACGCTCGGATAAACGACGTTCTATTGTATATTTCAACCAAGGTATGCATGATAAATATGGCATCGATTAAGATTAATTCATGAGTAAATCAATACACAATAGAGGCATTACTTTGTAAAATACTTTTAGTCATCATAGTTTCATTTGCATTTTGAATAACTAAAACGTGTATTTAAAATTTTCAAATTTCTCCATTATTTGATACATTTCTGATAACAAAAAATGCATGTAAAACACTCCGAGTCTAAATAAAAAAAACATTTCAGATTTGCCTCTTAAAACAGAGAGATAAACAGGATGCATTTGTTCTCTCTCTCAATTTGAGTAATCAAAATATTATTTTAAAATTCAATAATTAACAAATTCAAATACGATACACATTTATTTCTAAGGTGATGGGTTTTCTGTCCAACATTCTGTATGTCGTATGTTACCTAGTATTCAGGATACTGTTATATATAACTGTTAATTATTAACACTAAATTGACCAAGGAAGTCATTTGACTGCTTTTTAATGTCAATTAGAAAAACAATGGTGTATATAATGGCAGAACTTTTAGACTTTTATATACTATATTTTTTTCCGAGTGAAGTAAATTTCTTTTAATGTTGATATTTACTAATAACTTGTTATATGACTAAATAATATAAAAAATATTAAATATTAATTTTAAACAAATTCATTTACACATTAGTTATCCTTTCACAATGCTTTTCACAATGCTTTTTGACTGATTTTGCGTTATGTAGGTATATACTAAGTTTTAGACTTTCTAGTGTTAGATAAGTTTTATAAAAAGTTAAATTTTTACAAATTACAGAAGCCTGCTGGAAGAGTAACAAAGGAATATTTGTGATATTTTAGAACTATCTAATATAGTTTCAAATCTTCTAAGCTCAACATTAAAAAATACACTTTTATATTTCAAAATACTGTTGAACAATATTCAACTACAGAATAAGGTTAAAAAATAGTTCATGTGTAAACGTAATAAAACGACGAAAGAAAATTTTATTTTATTTAAAGTCTTTAGTAGTAACTGTTTTTAAAATTTATAATTAGAATTCAAACTTAGCTCTTCCGTTTAATATCTTAACGAATGACAAATCGGAAAAGAGAAAAGAAAATCAAATTAAAAATCCTGAAAACCAATTTTTATGAAATATTCAGGAATACACAAAAAATAAATTATTAAAAATCCACAAAATAGTTTTATTTAAAAAAAAAACAAATTCATGTTTAAACAAGTAATATAATTATTTTTTTTAAAATTCAATTTCTACGTAGGTCAACAAAAATCATTTTAGTTACTTTTTATTAAATAATTACAATCAATATAAATATATACATATGACAGAATCACAATATTAGCAAAACACCTTCTAAATTAACATTAAAAGCTTCTTAACCACATTAATTTGCAATTACATTTCAAGAAAAAGTTGAATATTATAGGTAAGAATTTATCTTAAAACCAATGCAAAAGGAATACTGAGGACTAACTAGCATATGATTATTTAGGTTACGTTAAATCTTCGTCACATATTCAACAAAGCAGTTTTATTCTATGGTGATGCCATCTAGAGGAATAATATTGATTGAGAGAGAGAGAGAGAGAGAGACTAAAATCTCTCTCTCTCTCTTGAACTATAATTATTTAATTAAATTAAATTAAGGAATTAATATTTTAAAAAACTGTATTAACAGCTAGTGTTATCCATTAAAAGTTTAAAAAAATGTAATTGAACTTCAGTGGATGAATAAAGAGTATTTTATTAACAATGGAAGATTTGAACAAGATATTTACATAAATATATATAGGGAGAGCGTGAATTAATAGTAGGATTTGAAAAAATAGAAGAATTTTATGCTTTAATCTATATTTGAATTCCTTAGTTTTGTATTAGAAACTACAGTGCACGAAAAACTTTTATACAAATATATTTGATCCCGAAGAAAAATAATTTAATTAATGTATTAACAGATGATAGATTGAAGTATAAATGCAACATTCTCGTTTCTATATGCTAATTTTTATCTTATAACATACTTTCATATGAAAGAAACAAGAAAAGATTTGTAAAATAAATTTAATGAAAATAACAGAATAAATCCTTGGATACCGTTATTCCTTTTGGATTTATAATTTTAAGTTATGTAAATTTTTTCTCCTACTTCCTCTGCAGCTTTTTTAAAAGATCGATGTTTCCGTGAAAGTTGTAACTGCTCTTTCTCCATTGATTCAAGGAAGGAGAGGAAAAAAAATCTCTTTTTCTCTGGGGGTGCATACAATTGACCTTATAAATCGAAATGCACATCGTATACACAGTAGCGATACTTTCAGAAATCTAGAAAGCGTAATACCTTTTACATACAGAGAAGAAATTAAGCTTATTTTTTTTCACAATCCTGAAAATAAAAAGAGGCATTCTTTTCCATTCCCTTAACTCTCCAGGAATCTACCAAAAGGAAAATGCAAGTTTAAAACAAATGTAATCTCATTTTGAAGAAAGAGATTGTGTGTAGGTTTAAATGCAAACATTAATACCATTACGGAGAAAGAGGAAAAAGTCTGGTTGTTTTAATTGTATTCCTGTTTAAGAATTTTTTTAATATCATTTAAGCAGCAAAATAAAAACATTCCCTAAACTGTTGTAAGGAACACAAGAAATTAGAAACAAAAATGCAGTTGTAAAATTTTAATACAATCTTTAACTGACATTGTACTGTGTATGAATATACACTATTGTCCGACTAATTAGGCTTTGAATTTCATTAAATATAAAACAGACAATCAGATATAACAATAACTGTTAATAATGGACGTCTGAAGACTTCTTAAGAACTTGGGCCCTTACGAAAATGTAGCCCCTCCCCCATGACCCTTAAAAGTAGGCAGTACACAGCATCCATTGTCAAAAATACTAGCACAAACCCCGCAACAGAAACAAATAAATGTACATAATTTATAATCGAACAAACCGGGTCGAATGACTGCCGCCTTTTGATTGAATGAGTAACGATGATGTATGTTGGTAGGTTTAGGTCTCTGCATGTATGACCATCATCACATAATATTATAGTCTTGCCATTGTTGCTAGCTGCCGTATAGTTGTGCTAGTTGACAGGTGGCATTTGTAGCAACAAAACAAAATATAATCTACCCTATTATAATTCGAGAGTAAAGAAATGTATGCAAGCATATCTGGCTATCTTTTCATGAGCCGCCGAGGCTAGAAGCAGACCGAAAGTACCAAAAGAGGAAATAAACCAAGGAATATCAATTTTGATCATTTAATTTCCAAAATTGCAATTAGTAAACAAGAAAGTAATATAAAAACGCTAAAATGAATGATTGGGCTTCCCCTGTAATGCTATCTTTCGTGCAGACATTCTGAAAAATAGTAAGGAAATATTTTCGTTATTTGGGCACTTTTAAAACTACCATCCTTTTCACTCCATACTTGTAAATGAAATATAATTTCGAAATCGTATAGATCATTCATTTGAACAGGACCATATTTTTTTAAGTAATCACGATTTAAATGTATTTTTTATAAGAATTTATAAAAATAAGATAATTCTGACTCACACGCATTTTTTGGGTTGAAATGTTTAAGCTCTCCTGCATATTTTTCTCATCATTGCAATCAATCGATTTTACGTTTCAGAGAAGTGCATAATTTGTTTTTCTCAAGGAAGTTGTTTAAAAATTCGAGGTTCTTACAACTTGGTTTTTTTTTGTACGATTTCTGAAAATTACTTGAAGTTTGACTCAAATACTTAATAATATCGCAATTTCTCAACATAATCGTATGAAGTGTTTTCCTAAAATTTATATACGTTGTACGAGTTTCAATGGATAATTAGAAAATTTCTTTTAAAGAAGCACATTTTTTTCTCTCTAACAATCTTTTTTGAGGCTTTATTCGAACAATTTCATTTTTTAAACATTTTTTTTGGTTAAAAGTTACCACAATTTATTTTAGTGTTCAAAATTTAGAAGCCAGAACTTTAAAATTTCTAAAATATAAAGTTCAAAAACCAAAACCACAGTAAAGTATTTCTTTAGTTCAGTAGTTTTTACGAAACCCTCTCTGCAAACGGTGATAGAATAGGTTGAGTTATAGGTATTGTGCCGAAGGTAAGATAGCTAGAAAGGAAAGTTTTTTTTTTTAAAATTTCCAATGGGGTGCAGATTGGTGTTTTACCATTACAGACCTAGAACATTCCCGGGCCCTGGTATCTTTTTTTTAACAGCAGCACCCAAAAGGTGGTATATCAATCGCCGAACACACAAGTAATTTTGACTACCACTTTCCTACCAGATAGAGGCCCCTGAGCTCTGGCGATATAAAACAGTTATAGGAATTTAAAATTTTGCCTAGAGCAACTAATCCATCCAAACAGGTCCTCAAGGAATCGTTTACGTGATGCATAATCATACGATATGGACGCTGCCGATTTTCTGCATCATGAAAATCCACCAACTTGGGCTGGGGCTGGACACACAACTTTGGGTGTACAAGGCCCACGTCAAACCGACTGCGCCACTCAGCCGTCACAAGAAGGAAAAGTTGCCAAAGTGAAAACAGTGATCATGTAATCAGTTGGAAGAAAAAGTGAAATTTCATATAATAACAACAGAAATCAACCGGCGAGAGAGCTATTTTAAGAGGTGTTTTAGGGGTGGATATTATATGAATAGAAATGTTCATGCCTGTCAAGACTTTCTATCACCGATCGTCACGTAATCCTCTTGGCCCTGGAATGAAACAAGACCGAGTAACTCCAGGATGGCAGTTTGAAGGTGAAATAACATTTAAAGTTTCGACACCTAGGTTAAAAATATATTCCCGTAAAAATAAAAGAATGTAAGGAGTTTTTAAATTTCTCCTTATTTATTTGGTTATTTATTTGGGAGACAATATAGGCATGTGTCACGTGACATTACTTCACTATATTAGTGGATGACTCATTATTTAAGATAGCTCTTGCAATGCTGGGCAATACTACAAAAAATACTATTAATAATTGAAAGTCATAAAAATTATTGTGCCCTTTAGTTTTGCACATTTAATTACACTGCTGGCCCCACAAAATGCAATACTTAATAAAATCAGAGATATCACAGCGAAATTTATTTAGCAGATAAAATGTTGAACATAGATAAAACGATTAAAATTACATCCTCTTGTGACGTGTGGATAATGGGCAAAAAATAACTCTTGAACATTGCGCGTCCCGTGTGGTCTCGCATTATTCTGTTGGAATACTGCTTATGGCAATCCCTAAATGTATGAGATGACCAAGGGCTCTAACACCTCAGAGAAGTAGCGCTAGCTGTTCAGTGTATTGTCAATGCGTACAAGAGGGGTGCGGCAAAAAAATCCAATACTTCCTCAAATAAAGATACTGGGTGCAGGGTGGTGATACATAACGCAACATTTCAGTCGTCTCTCCCCACGGTGTCTCCAAACTCGAGTCCTACTATCATGATGTTGCAGACAGAAGCGGGATTCGTCAGTAGACACAACGTGGACCTATTCCGTTGTCCATGTTCAACGTTCGTCACACCATTGGTGCCGAAAGCGCCTGTGGTATCCAGTCAGGAGTAAACAAAGCAATGGACGCCTTGCGGACATCCCACTCTGCTGCAAACGACGTCGAATGGTACTAGTAGATAACGAGTGGTGTGTAACAGACTGAATATGTTGTGCTATATGGTTCGTGATGTGGCTGCGTGATCCCATCACTGCCATGCACACAATCCACCTGTCATCAAGATCAGGAGTTTAACAAGGTGAGTGTGATCAGCCCCGTTGTTTCCTCCTGCATCCAGCGATGTCAGATCCGTATCACAGTTTCTTGGTTACGTCTCTTAACACGTTGATCAATTTCTCTATGAAGGATAATTCTCAATCCCTATCGGCTACTATTCTTCCTCGGTCGAATACAGAAACTTAGTCAAAAAACGCTCGATGTCTTTCACTAGGTATAGGTAAACAGCTCACGCAGAAAAAAAAACGAACGAAAAGCAATTGCCGTGCTTCAAATCGCCAATCAGGTGGCGTTACGGTTACCCGTGATGTGCGTCTGTGATTTGCATAATTCATCACAGGGAACGCCTGATGTAAATTTCACGTGGTTTGCATGCTTTCTTCAGGAAGTTGCCTTTTGTGTGACGAGCAGTGTGTTTACCTTACTCCGTTGCTATTTCTATATAAAAGGGGTATGATCTCAAGAATATTTTATAGTAAGAATTATTTGTCACAAGCGAAGAAGCCACCCCTCACATTTAAGTCAAGTTTACTTTTACCTAAAATTGGTTAAAATGGTTTAAAAGAAAAACATATTTCATAAATACAGATACTAGGAAATTGATGTCTTAGAACTTAGGAGGTAATTTGTTTTTGTAGCTCGGAGAAATTCATTCACCCATTCAGCATTTAGTAGTGAGTTGACGAACGAATATCAACATCGTTCTATAAAGCTACTCGAGGGCTATTGGCAACGGACCTCCTAATTTTAAACCATGGTCAAGTGACGAGGACGACACTTGAGCTGGAACCCTCCCTTCTCCTATCTTCTACACCACACTACGGGAGGACATTTGAGCCTCAATGTATTTAACGAGCATCGACCTCCTCTGCACGGCGGAAGGCTTGAACTCATGACGCGTCAGCCACGACTTGGTTATTTGGTCACTAAGCTACATGACCCCACGTAGCATTTCCAAGAATCATTTATCAATTAGTTCATTTTTTTAGAACGGATTAGTATATTTTTTTAACTGTGTCAATTTTTATATTTTAGGTACTCGTTTTACATTATTTTTATAATTTTTGCAGCTCTTGTTATTTCTTTTCTCAGTAAAGTTGGCCATTATTTTTATTTGAATGAAATATTCAAACCAATATTTTCTGTTTTTGAATAACTAGAGCTTCCAAAAAAATACCTTTAGAACAAAATAAAATGTTTCATATTTCTATGAAAAATCCCTTTGAAATTACGCTTAAAATTCTTACAGCATGGAAACATTTTCAAAAAGTTAACAAAGCATTACTTTATTATAATCCAAGTCAAAATTTAATTGCAGAAAGAGGGTAGTTGTCTTGGAATAATATCCATCATAATAAATTGGTTAAAAAAAAACTGACTTTTAACTCATCAATTATTTTCTCTTGACTTGAAATTTCCTTAGTTTGCACTTTGTGTAATAATTTAAAGTTAATTAGATATAGCAATATTTCAATTCTTACTCTAAATAAACTTTTAATGTCAGCTATCAAACCTAAGTTATACACCAATTTTCTTAAATAAAAAAAATTAAAAGTTTGAAAATGTATTTAAGAAAATCAATATTCTATTAAAATTAAGGAGATAATGTCTATTTTTTTATTCTGAAAATAAAATTAATACCCGAATTTTAGAACAAGTCGTTTTTTGATAAATTATTTTTTTTTGAAAATTTATCAAAATCATTGAATTTATTGTAATAAACGACTACATTAAATAGAATTACACATAGAATGCTCCAATACCACGGGTTCAAAATTATATGCATGGGCCTGAACGCAATTTCTATCCCTTTTTAGAAAACTTGTATGCATAAAATGTATGCAATATAGAATATATTCAGAATATAAAAATTGTTCAAACATGTTCTTATAGAGAATGCATTCAGGATGACGAGAACGAACACCAAACCAACATATTCTAACTACTACAACAATACGGAAGGACACCGAGCATTGACTGATTTAACGTGCATTGGTCCCCTCTACACGGCAGATCTTCAGTGGCACCAAACCACGAGTTCAGAAATATATCCACTAGACTACCATGGATACATACAAGGCTGAGAGTCTTAAATAAATTGCTGGCCACCGTAAATGCAACACCCAGAAAGACAAGAGATAGCACAACAAAATTAATTTTGTGGATAACATGTTGACCAAGTATCAAATGATTAAATTTATAAACTTCTGTGAAGTGTGGTTCCTGCCAGAATCAGTAGCCAGAGTAGCCGCCATTTTTGGAGATCACCGCTGCCACACGCCTCGGCATTGACTCAAGGAGACTTTGGATGGGTTCTTAGGGTATAGCAGACCAAGCAGCTTCCTCACGTTGCCAAAGTTGATCTGGTGTGGAAGCTGGGGGTGTAATCTGGGTCAATCGTTGAGCAACGATGGGCAACATCTTTTCTATCGGTGAAAGGTCCGGAGAGCGAGACAACCAGGGAAGCAATTCAATCTGGTGATTGACGAAGAACCTTTGGACAATGCGTGCCACGTGTGGTCGCGCATTATCCTGTTGAAATATGTCTGTGGGCAAGCCCTGAAGGTAAGGAAGGACAACTGCCTTTAACACCTCCGAGATGTAGCGCTGGCTGTTTAAAGTACCGGCAATGCGTACTAGAGGAGTACGAGAGTGATATACAATACCGTCCCGTACCATAATACCCAGTACAGGCCCAGTGTGGTGGTGCATAACGCAGCTGTTCAGCATCCTCTCTCCACAGTGTCTCCAGACTCGAATCCGACCATCGTGGCGTTGCAGACAGATGCAAGACTCGTCAATAAACACAACTTCATTCCATTCTGCCACCCACATCCTTCTTTCATCGCACCATTGGCGGTGGAGACGTCGGTGGTTCTGCGTCAAGGGTAGACCAAGCAATGAACGTCTTGCGGACAGATCACTCTGCTGTAAACGGCGTCGAATGATACGCGCAGACACTGAATGATGCGTTACTGACTCAATGTGCTGTGCTGTGGTTCGTGATATGACTAAGCGATCCGTCACTGCCATGGGCACAATTTGCCTGTCCTCACGTGAAGTGGTGCACTGAGATGGATGCGATCGACTACGTCGGTCCGTCGTACCCTGCTGCATCCAACCGTCACATATCCGCATTACAGTTACTTGGTTTCGTCGAAAACTACCGATTTCCCTGAAAGATAATCCACAATCTCGGTAGGCCACTATCCTTCCTCTGTCGAACTGGAATACTTGATCAAAAGCTGATCGCTGTTTTGTACGAGACATAACTGATCATTTTTTGAAAAAACCACAAGAAAAACACAATTGCCGATCTTGAAATTGTCGAAGTCTCCAAGCCTTAAATAGTACTTTGAGTTGGCACCACAAGCGCGCGTGATGTGTGTCTGCGCTGAAATTCTAATCATTTGCAAATTTCACCTTTGCTAATGCATGTTGTAAATTTTATGTTATTTGCATGCTTCCTTCAGGGTGTTGCACTTACGGTGGTCAGCAGTTTAGAATGAAATTATTTCAAAATTTTTATCGAGCATCATTTTATCAGACCCATACATACCTCTATAGCATCGATAAAAAATTGCCTTCTTCTGGACTCAATGGTGCTTCACATGAAATTTTTCTGTTTATGTTTAACAAAAAGAGCGAATTTTATATTGAGAGATTACTTTCACAAAAAGTCCAAACATAGAAATATCACCAATATCGAGCGTTTAGTGAAAAATATATAATTTTTTTCTTTTACAAATATAGTTCATTATGAGATGTGGAAAAAAGAGATTATATTAGAATGAAGAAAGAATATTTTTAGGTGAAAAATTTTAAAAGGGAAAATTCTACTGCCTTTTATGATAAGCATCATTAACGAAAATCTTATGTTTTTCTACGTCTTAGATAATGGAAATTCCAACATATGTTACTACAGCTTAATAGATCCTTCTGAGCATACTGAAATATAGGATTTGGTAAAGTCAAGTATTGCCTAAAATTTTAAGAGGGGGGATCACATCTTTTGGGGACTGTATGTATATATGTATAATTTGTATATATATATATATATATATATATGTATATGTGTTTATCTATATATATACATATGTATATATATGTATATATATATATATATATATACATATGTATATATATGTATATGTGTTTA